>OZ020195.1:31412227-31839118 GCA_963971165.1 Philopedon plagiatum | reverse complement strand
CTGTAAATCTTAAGTGATCGAGAGTGTCGTCAAGGATATGCTCTTTTTGTATTAGCTCTTATTCATATTTTTTACATGTTGGCAAATATTGTACCACTCTTGTTCAGATACCTCCTCAAATTTAATCATGATACTTAAAGTTAAGACAAATTAGTTACATACCTGTAGTTTTTTTAAAGGAATGGTAATTCCTTCATCTGCTTCTTTCTTCATAAACTTAGTAACATTGCTTACAATTTCTCTGCCTTTACTATGTATAATAACACCTCTCTTTCCAACTTTTTTTGGGGACATTGCAAAAAATAATTTCGTCAATAATATTTAAATACACTAATACCGTAAATACACAGTAAACTACGGCACAATGACACAACCACACACAGAGAAACTGAATTCAATAAAGAAACCCTATCGCATCTAACCCGAGAAGAGCCATCCACGAGAAGCTACCCTATCCCTATCACTAAGTAATTGTTTATTATAGCTCATTCACTTAAGTTTGCATTTCTATTATTTAATATTATTACGATGTTCCCTAATGGATATTTTTATTATTATACTGCCTTCTTGTTTTGTTTACTATAGATTATGGTATTTATTTAGACCCAGGTAGTACCTATTTTAGGTAATTACATTAAATATTTTAATATTTAAATTATTATTGTTTTTTTTTAAATGTGTATCAGTTTGGGATTCAGTAGGAATAAAAAAATCAATATATTTAATATTTTGTAAAATCTTCGGCTTTACTATAGCTTACTATAATTGAAATTTTTATAAAAAAAAGGTAGCTGATACTATGTCAAAAAGTTCTAAACAAAAAAAACAAGGGCATTTTTCTATTGTTAAATATTATTGAAATTTTTTCCGAATGCATATTTTTATTATTATAGTGCCTTCTTCCTTCTTGTTTATTAAAAATTATGGTTGTTTAGGTATAGAAATAAGTTATACTGGTACCTGCTTATGATTTCTTTCCTATTTGGACCCAGCTAGTATCTATTTTAGGTAGTACTTAAATTTATTGTGTTTCTAGAAAATTTTGATAAGTTCACAATTCAGTTGGAATGAAAAATAATAAATATATCACATATATTTACTTCCTAGGACAACCGTCAAAACAGTAAGGTTGGCAACATCGAAGAGCACTTTCTAAGACTCACAATAATAAAGGGATGTATGTTTCAAGGATCGGTCCTCTCCGCATACTGATTTGGGCACGCAAAAGTCGTGCAGGGTTGTCAAATCATTTAACAACAGCTTTTCTATCTTAAGAATACAGAACAATAGTAGGGCACGCTTAGGTTGCTCAAAATGGGCGGGCACTAAGCGAGAAGACAATAGATGCGGACTTTGTTAGGTATGACGCTCCTGTACCATTCAACTTTGAAAACATGTCTATGTCTGTAATAGACTACCCAGTAAAAAAGACCTCCCGGTCAACTGACCGAAAAACCGAACGTGAATACATCTATAGGTTTTATGTCAAAAATTACCTTTAAAATCAAAGTATTTTTACTTCAGTTTTTTGATATAAACTATCCTAATTTATAGAATAAGTCGACTGACACGGCAACAGCAGTTATATACTCTTATTAATCATTTCATGTCACACTGACGTCAGGAAAAATCGCAGGTATAAAGTTCTAATTTGCTTCGGCGATAGCGGGCGGTGAAGAAGAGAAGCTATTTACATCTGGGGTACTTTCTGCGCCATTAAATCTATACGTCAACCATTTTAGGTCCTGGAAGTTGTGTATTGATTTACACAGAAGAAATGAAAGAAAGCGAAACACCTTTAGTTTTACACATTAGTGGTTGGAGAGGAACAACTTCGTTAAGGTGTTATACCACTCAGCATAGTACGGTTCATCTTTTAAGATTACTTGGAGGAGATACATCAAAATATGGTAAGGGACCTTCTTTTTCTAATGCTGTGGATACCGGATACATTGATTGCCCTTTAGGCAAATAGTCACAATTTTAAAAATTAAGGAAAAATCTATTTTTTTATTAAGGCAAATATAAACAGTATGATCCAAATTTACTAAACTGCTTATATTAGTAATAGGACACTTTTAGATATTGTGCTATTAATTTTTTTATGTGGTGTGTGTATTGTATTACATGTCACTGGTTTAAACCAACTGACCAGCTATTTTTTTATGAATTTGGTTTTTTGCTCGTATATAAATTTACAAATCCTGTTAATCTCGTGGCAACAATATATGTAAATAGAATAAAATTATTATCGGCTTTTTTATAAATTTAAAGAAAACTGTCAAAAATTCGTGCGTTTTTAAAGAAAAGTTACAATTATACAGGGTGTCCGAAAAGTCAATTTCACTTATGAGTCCGTTTTTCGATCTGGACGTTTTGTTTTCGGGTTATTAGGTATCAAGGAGGGGTCTGAAAATGGCATTTTTCGACCTAAAAAAATTCAAAAGAATTACTTGCCATTTTGTGATCCTCACCAGTTTCAGTGGAGTTCTGAAGCTCCGGGTCCCCTACAATCTCCGAAAATTTACATCGATTTAATTCACATTTTACCCGATTTCAACAGAAATCGCGGAAGTTTCGACGTTTAATAGCTCCGAAACGAAACATCCTGTATAACTGAATTTTTTACCGAAGCTAGTTGAACTATTCCTCCATCAACCCAAAAAATTCGATTTCTCTCCCTCTGACTGGGCAAATATCTTTGCTATTAGTAAAGATAGAAACAAATTGTAGGTGTATCCTCTTGGTTAATAAATCTACTTTTTCATGTAATTTAACTTTTTCAACCCCCTTAAGGGGCTACGCTAGGGAGTTGAAGTCAAAAATTTGAAACGCAACCCTATGCCGTGTGGTACCTCATTTTAAAGGTCTTCAAAAAAGGAATATTTTGCCGCAACCGAGGTCCGTATCTGAATTCGTTTTTAAATGGCAGGCCTATAAAAATTAAACATTGTGAAAAAAAAAATGAAGTATCTTTATTTCTCTTATTACTTTAAAAGTTGTGCAAAATGACCACCATGAACTTCTTGGCAGTAATAAAGTCGATTTTGAAACTTCCAATATCGACTTTATTACTGCCAAGCAGTTCATGGTAGTCAATTTGAACAACTTTTAAAGTAACAAGAAAATAAAGGTACTTAAATTTTTAATTTTTTTCACGATTTTTAATTTTTATAGGCTTGCCATTTAAAAACGAATTAATAACGGTTTGCGTTAAAATGTCTCTTTTTTGAAGGCCTTTAAAATGAGGTACCACACGGCATAGGGTTGCATTTAAAATGTTTGACCTCAACTCCCTAGCGTTACCCCTCAAGGGGGTTGAAAAATTAAATTACATAATATCTCTATCTTTACTAATAGCAATGAAATTTTCCCATACTAAGACTTTTCGGACACCCATTATATTATTTTTATATGTCTGCACTGGAAATTCATTGATTTTTATAGTAAATAAGTGAGCAGTAACAATGTTATACAAACAGTAAGTAGCAGTGAGTACTGCTCTTAAGGCATCTTGGCAGACATCTCATGTTCGTGGTTTCAAACATTTTTCATAGTCACGATTTTCCACTTTTTCATTTGTGGCAAGAGTTTTCACATGTATATAATTATTGTATTCGTAAAATATGCGGTCGTTAGTGGCATAGGCTTGTAACCCTATGTGTAAAGGGACAATCTCAGATTAACCCTCCATCACTCGCGCTATGAGCGTTTTTCTCACGCTTGCCAATAATATGCACATTCTATGGACAGTAAATCACATATACTGCTACCCCCACTTCTAGCTGACTTTTTACGGCTCCTCATCGATATGAATGGGCGCGTGCAATATTTAGTGTGGATTGGTATTAGATATTGGGCACTTGTCAATCATATGCAGACCTCCGTGAGAGTTTCTCTCATCGCGCGAGTTCTAACGCAGTATATTTTTTCTGATAGAGTAAAGTTTTGGTAGGTGAAGTTTATTTTTGTTTATATATGCAATGTGTTCTACTATAGTAAATATATTATTTTAGATTGTAAACAATGAGCAGAGGACGGATTCTTGCAGAATTAGGGCGATTTGAGCTGCAACGTTCCCATTTGCACAGGGCATACCACCTTAACATGTCCAACGTGTTGTGGTGTAACTAAAGATAGCGATACTTCAGATAATTAGGTTTTTTTATTAATTTGTTTCTACTTTAGCTTATTTTTGCATAATTTTTATCTAGAGTTAAATTTAAAAGATATATACAGTGTGCTTATTTTTGTTTTGTTCACATCGTCGCACAAGTTTATTTTTAGTGTTTACACTGTACTGACAGTTTTATTTTTAGTTTGCATTATAAAATAAGCTCTTTAATATTACCAATAGTTTTGTTTTATGTCCAAAAAAAATTAAAAACAATAATAATAAACAAAACTTTGAGATGATCGTCGTGTGAGAGAAACTCTCACGCGCGAGTGCTCGCGTAATTTTTTAGGGCGCGAGTGATGCAGGGTTAAGGAACTAACAGATGAAACTTAAAGAATCTAAGAAAATTACGCGAATGGGAGAAAGAAAGTTAGTAATATGGTGAGGATAAAAGGTTATAGTATCTTTGTTCGCATGAATCGCATGCTGCACATCTCGTACAATCGTCACGAGAGGTTGCTAAATGTCAGTGTTAGAAAAAGCGGAGCTTTATGATATCTTATTAAATGAAAACGTGCTGGTTAAATTTTGGCAATGCTGCTATAAAGTATCGATTTAATACACCCCACTCCTTGCAGCGATTGTGAGGTATTGTTAGCGGCAAGACAGATGTGTATCTGTTCTTACACAATCTGCTTCGGTATTTTGAAAAAAAAATCTTCAGTGAGAAAAAGAAAGACGTCTTTGCGCCACTAATTGTCAAAATCTGAGCAGTCATAATGAACGTTACTAGATTTTTAAAAATTGCTACCTGTATATACCTAATAGTTAGTGTGTTCAAAAGTATGTATGGGGCTGGAGAGCCGAAATTTAGGGCTATTATTATTTTAAATTTTCCTTTAAGAAACAACATAGAAATATTTAGTTATTTGCACTAATATTAGTAGCTGGATCTAGGGATAAAAAAGCCTATCAGTATGTTTGTCTTAAACCCTTATTATTTTTAAACTATAATAACCGAGATAATAACCTAATGAATTATTCTTTATATAGTTCGTACAAATTAAAAACCGTTGCACGTCATCAAACACGTGTTTAAGTTTTAGAGGACACTGTTGCCAGATTGTTATAAATTTATCGAATATTGAGAAATAATTTACCTAGCACATGGATGGATTTTTTTTGAATTATTTACTCATTTATTTTTTGTTAAATGACTTATCTTTTAACATTAAAAAGATGTAGAATAATTTAAAAAGTTTATATCGTTGTAAAAGACATTGATTAGTGTATAAATATGCAAGCACAAAAAAGAGTACGAAAAATGATATGTAAAACTGGTCACAGACGCAAGGACATGTAGGCGTGCATCAACGCACGTTCATCAATGCCCGTGTGTAAGTATGAAATGACAAACTTTTTTTTATCGTGCGTGCCACATTCATACCATACACGGGCGTTGATGCAAGCGCTTTGATGCACTCATACATATCTCTGTGTCTATGGCCAGCTTAAGTGAAGATATCTTTTAATGGGAGAACAAAATGGTAGGAAAAAAGTACACTGAATTTTATTAATTTTTTAAAATATATTAAAGAATAAAAAACTTTTTCATAAGCACCATTCAGTTTTTTTATGTTCTGACAAGACCGAAGTCTAAGTACTATGTACCGTGGGTGTACTGAGGAAATCCCACTCACACATCCAGAGGTGGAAACATCCGTACGGACTTCACCAGCCCTTTAAGAGGATGTGTGGGGTGGTACCACCTCGGTCGACGAAGAAATCCTCTACCACCTTCCTAACACATGTACAAATATTGTAGTGCAGTTCTTTGTACTATCGCACAATTGTCTTGTCAGGGATGCCTGGTTCGCTAGGTACCGATTGGACAAAAGACAGACAGCGCCTCTGTCTTTGTCATGGGTGGACTCACCACCTTGTTACCCCGCTAGCCAGAAATTGCTAGCGATCCAACAAGGAAGAGGTGACGATAATATTTAAAATTCAAAAAGGAATGTTTTTCCAGAAGGTGTCTCCAGGATGGGACAAAGCCCGGAGTGTCTCGGAGACCTTCTAAGAAGTGCGAAAGCTGGCACGGGCATGTCCAGCAATTTTTTTAAATTTGGGGAGTCGTGACTACCCAAAACTGAGATATTGCATGGTGGGCAAATTTTGCTTTCTTAGTCTTTGTCAGTTGTTGGAATTTACTTTTATCAAGGAAAGTCTTGTTTTTGTAACGTCATGTCTCCGAGCCCCTAAATCTAACTATATACATGCATTGTATTAGGGCTAAAACTTTCTTAGTTCTATGGCCGTAACAAGAGCCGCTACATAAGGTACTTTCCTAAAGTAAATATTTCAACCTAAAAATGCAATGTTATAGGTAGAGACGTAAAACTCAGTGTCCATATTGTTCTGCTAAGCTATTTACTAAATATCTTCGTGCTGGTTTATTTATAAAAAAATATCTAGTTAGCAAATATGTTAACATAATAAATTGTATGTGATACTTACTGTGCTACAGTTCTTAAAAGCTCGCTTTTAAGCATCGAGGCTGCAAATTCTATGTTATTATTTGTTAACCAGTCTTGAATGGCAGCTTTGGTCCATGAGCCGTTTGGTATTTTGGTTAATAACATGCTAAGATAAGGGGCATTGTCAATAATAATTAAAGACGGTTCAGTCAATTTCTTTAATAATTGATTTTCAAACCATTTCATGAAATTTTGTTGGTTCATTTCACCATGGTAATCCGCAAGTTGGGTTTTTGAGGAAAATATAAGCTCTACACCCTCGATAAATCCATCTTCATTGCCAGCATAAAGTACGATGTATCTAAAATAATTCTGATTAAAAACATTTTCATACTACACTACATTTTCACTACTACTATACTACATTTTCATCTATGACTTGTGTGAACACTATTTTTGTGTATTGACATAAATAAAGATATTGAAATATTGAAAATATTGAAATACATTTGCGTAACTAACCCTTTACCATCAACTTTAGTAGTTTTTACACTTTCTTATTAATATCTTGCCATCTATGGTACCATTGTGAAAAATCCAGGTTTCATCTAAGAAAACAAATTTGTACACAGCTTCTTCTTTTTCTTTGATATGAGATCAGTAGAAACATTCAAGTTTAGGGCTGCTGCTACACGCTAAAACAATATATTTGACGGTAATTTTTCCTAAATTTTTTATCATTATATAGGTATAATATTAAAATTACCTCTCTAACAGTTAAGGGTAGCAATGGGCCATTATTGTCTCGTTCTTATTCAAAATAGCGTATCACAGATGCTACTAACTGTTGGCAACGGCTGTTTAACTGCTTCGGCATTTCGCAAACAGGACTCTGACAACTAAGACACTATGATTGTTCTAAAAGAACAGTTTTTAAACGCAAGATAAAAGTTTAAAGCTCCAAAAAGACACAAAACAAAAAAAAAACAATGTGCAGCTCGGATAAGCTGTCAACCACAGCTGTCAACAAACTAGAAATGTCAAGAAATTAAACGGTACAACTCGGCAACGTCGCATATGCTGCCAACTGCCTAACAACGAATATCAGGTGCGAAATTTAAAATTCAATAAAACACTCCATTACAGTTTTCGTTTTATAATAATTATGCGGTGGTACGACTGCGCTCATTTAATAGCGTCATCGGTGACGTGCAACGGTTTTTAATTTGTACGAACTATACATGTAATATTGTTTTAAAAAATAATTTCTCTATTGGGTATTCATAAACTGTAGTTTTGCTATAAATTATGCGGAAAACTAAATTCAGGGAAAGAAAAAATGAATCAAAAAGCGTGTCATATAGTAGTAGTATACCTAGTGGGGGTTCCGGAACATTTCCTCAGTCAAAATCGTGTATTTTTACAGAAAATGTTTGCATGTCAATTATGTAGCCGTACATTCATCAGTAAGGATCACCTCAAACGTCTACTAGTTTGAAAACTTTAAAAAATATTAAAAGTGATGTAGGTATGTTCACTGTTGTTAGTGAGCTGGCTCCTTCGGGTATAAAGGGATGGTAAAATTTTTTCCGCATGGAAACACGTCAGGTACCCTTCCGAGGGAAGACGTACTGACTCTGGTGCTCGGTAATTCCTCTCTACAAAGGGGGTTGACATCTTTGGGATATACAGTGTTTTCCATATGTCTTAAGGGCATGATCAGGGGCAATTGTCGCCTCCAAGCTATCAATTTATCATATTTTTCTTTTGTGGCAAGAGTTTACACGTGTATATGTTACCGGCCAAACCCGATTTCAGGAGAAACTAGATTTTCCTAGGCCAAAACAGTCTATCCGAAGAGCGATAGGATGAACTAGTTTGTCCTATCCGATTTCAGGATATACTAGTTTGGCCTAGGAAATATTAAAACTTTCTGTCGTTGTTTCAGGACGTTTGCGTTTTTCCTAGGACGTACTAGTATTGCCTGATACTTTTTAGGATAAACCAGCATGGCCCTAAGGTTTGCTCAGTATTAGTTGATCAGTTTTTGTTTCTAATTATAACATATGTTTTGTTATATCATTAAAGACAAAAACTGATCAACTAATACTGAGCAAACCCGTCAAACGTCCTAGGAAAAACAAGTCCTAAGCCTGCTTTTAACTAGTTTAAACTAGTAAATCCTACAAAATAAAGTAAAATCGCAGTTTGAATTAGTATAGACTCGGACAAATCAGTTTTTCCTAACAACCCTACATTGATTTCAGGACAAACTAGTTCATCCTATCGCTCTTCGGATAGACTGGTTTGGCCTAGGAAAAACTAGTTTATCCTGAAATCGGGTTTGACCGGTAACATATATAATTATTGTATTCGTAAAATATGCGGTCGTAGTGGCATAGGCATGTAAACCTACGTGTAAAGAGACAATCTCAGATTAAGGAACTAATAGCTGACACTTAAAGTAAGAATCTAAGAAAATTACGCGAATGGGAGAACGAAATATAGTAATATGGTGAGGCTAAAAAGTTATAGTAGTTCGCATGAATCGCATGCTGCACATCTCGTACAATCGCCACGCGAGGTTGCTAATTGTCAGAGTTAGAAAAAACGGAACTTTATGATACCTTATTAAATGAAAACATGCTGGTTAAATTTGGGCAATGCTGCTATTAAATATCGATTTAATACACCCCACTCCTTGCAGCCATTGTGAGGTATTGTTAGCGGCAAGACAGATGTGTATCTGTTCTTACATAATCTGCTTCTGTCAAAATCTGAGCAGCTATACCGTATCAATTTACTTTTGAGAGTGATGACAGAACCCCATTTTACAACGAAGAGATCAATTATGTCTCATGTTCTTTCTCTCTCGTGTTCTTTCTCCCTCATACTCGTAAAATTTTTACAGCTGGTAGAAAGTTAGGTTATGTGAAAGATTAATATGACATATTATTTGAAGCCTGTCCCATGATATAAGTTGTTTTTGCAGTGTAAAAATATACTTAAAAAGTTTATATAAAGTATTAACAGCTTAAATTCCTGTGTTCTATGAATCTGGGACTGACTAACAACTATTGAAATATTACGCAAGGTACATATTTGTTCTCCTTTACATTACTTGGACCGGGCGTTATGGGAATGAGTAACAGGAACACCGACCCAATATAAAGTTGAGAATAGTGGGCATTACAGAAGATTTCTTTAGTTATTGAGAAAGTAGTAAAAATTGCGCCCTAGAAGCGTTTGGTTTCAGTTTAAAGCAGAAGTCACAGTGCCATTACAAAGTGTATCTATCCTTCTGGAACTAAGACTCAACATTTACAGTTAAAAATTGTGAAACTATATACTTGGTATATTCGATTAAACATTTTTTATCGCGTCTTTAACTTACACAAACATCACTGTTCGCAGGTAGGCTATATTATAGATCCATTTTCATTATATATCGGAGAATTGGGAATATTTTTTAACATTATAAATTGTTCATCCTAATAAAAATATTTACTCATTTTTGAAATTTTTCCTTTATTTATTTAAATACTTTTCCTCCGATCCTTTTAGTGCAAATTGTTGGTTAGAGGTAGTATTGTTATTTGGGTAGGAAACAATTTTAAATGCTATAAAATAATATGGTTAATGTGGCTATGCTGACACTGTTTTTGTTTAATAAAACGAGATTTTTGCAAATGCTGTTTGTGTTCAGTAAAAACAAAGGTCTTTTGCTATGCAATCATAAAACTTACGGAAATATTTTGTCAGGTTAGAAATTTATTTTTTATGACAACTCCGAACTCCGATTAAACTTTCACTATAGGCAACCAGAAATACTTGCGCACAAACAAAGCCGCCTGTGATGAAATGTTGTTTTATTATTCTTTTTTATTGGCAACAACATCGTTTTTATTTGTCTTTTACTAATGCCCCTTTTGCTAACAGGGATAGGAAGAAACCGGATTCCGCTGGTATTTTATCAGGAAAAAAGAATTTTGCGATGACTAATCTTTCGAAGTATATAACCAGCAATACCACCACAAGCAAATGAATGTAGGATAAAAATTTGAACAAATCCTTTTTTTATTTGTCTTTGTCTAATGCACTTTCGCCAACACAGATAGAAAGAAATCTGATTCCTCCGTGATTATCAGGAAAGAAAAGATGAATATTGTGATCACTAAAATATGTTCTGGTGTAAACGGTCCATAGAACTGACCAATAGGGTTAATTCTTGTTCAATTGTTTTTTCTGTCATCATTCTCAAAACCAAATGGATACCGTATAGTAATGGACATTACTAGATTTTTTAAAAATTGCTACCTATATGGAAAATATTTAATAAACAAGGGAAATCGTGGAGATGTTTGTAAAGTCTATGTATAAGATTTAAAAATGTTGTAGTACATTTATAAAACACTGTGATTATTCTTATTTGTTAAGAGTTATTGAAATAAATGTTTTATGTGCGCCGATGCGCCGAGAAGTTATTGTAATAAATTGGTTTTATTTTTTGCGATATTACCCCCTTTCGTTCTTGTTACAGACAGAAGGATATTAACAATATCTAAGTTTTGATGTATAATTTTGAGAATTTGATCATGAACATATCATTGCAAAAATTTATTCTTCATATCTGTAATAGAAATCATTTTGTTACTGAAACAATATACCTATACAATAATCACACATTTTAGATGTTAGTAAATTTAAAAAAACTGAAGAAGAAACGACGCAAGAAACCGAAGAGGCCGCTACTGCTCAGTCGAAAAATGAGGAAGAGAATGGAATAAATTGATAAATGAAACAACACAGGTCAGTAAGAATTGGTCTTACAGAATAGTAAAATAGGATTTATTAGAAGTTTAGAAGTGCCAGATTTAAATCATTACAACATTTCTTATGAGTAACGTGAACTATGCTAACAGATGTATTACAAACGTACATCTAAGGCCATTTAATAAACCAAACATAACGAGGTTTAATTAATACAAAATTGACACAAATTTAACGGTTAAAATATTGCACATTTCCCCTTTTTTTATAAATTTCACAGCCGTATTATGACTCTCCTTAAGGTCGACCCACACTATTTTTTGATGCGTCTTTAATTTGACAGTGAAATTGCAGTCTGGATCTTTGTTTATCCCCACTAAAATACACAAGTGCCAATGAAATTGCATGCATTTTTTTGTGCACGAACAAGATCTAAAATACGGTGCAAATTCGACCTCTTAGTATTTAATTTTCAGCTACCTTAATTTTACTAAAAAATTAAGGCGACTAAAGTAACGAAAATTGCTTTTGTCACTTCTATTATGGAGGTTTTTACAAGTTATAACCACGTGCATTTAAAACCCTAAATATCGGATTTTTTGCCAGGTTTAAATTATGCAATAAAAATGCGAAAAAATGTGTAGTGCGGATCGGCCTTTACATATTTTTTTAAGTTGCATAATATGTACTAAATTTTACTTGCATTTAATTAATTATAATCACATACATTAAATTACTATCTTTAAAAAATGTAACCAATATATCAAATGGTTTGCAGATGCAATAATAAATGATAATATTATTGTTTCAAAAATAAAATTTTTATTTTACAAAACCAAAAATTTTTCATACACATGTACTTGGATTACATCTATTTCACAGTCTCAGTATTTCTTAATGAACTGTCTTAGGGAACGGACACTTAGATTGTGAATTAATGTACGATTTTTTTGTCCATGAGTGCACATTGTTTATTTTATGAACTTAGTGTTTGAAGATTATTTAAATTGTGAATGCATTTATTAACTTGACTATATTATTTTGCTTTTATTTCTCTCAAAAAAAATTATCTAAATAAATATTTCATATTTTGAAACTGGACGCGCCATTTATTACCAATTGAATACTAAAAAAAATCACCATCAGGTTTTGGATTCCATGTTTTCAGTCAGATGTGCTCTAAAGGGTAAAATCGGAAAAGGGATAATCGTAAATCCAGATTAAGTCCAGAATTGATAGTATTTAGTATTGAGATTTAGCTGATAGATGGAGAGGCGACCGTAAAACTGCTAAGCTCATTTTCAAAAGGATGAATCTTTCAACAAAGGTAGTACCTGTGGTGATAATACAAAAGCGCTACGGTTGTCTCGGCAAACCATGATAGGATGGTGATGATGGTGGTCGTCCGATAAGGATTCGCCAAGGCAACCGTAGCGCTTGTGCATTGTCACGATAAGTCCTTTGCTAAGTTTCATCCTTTCAGAAATAAGCATATAATTTTTATTGTCGCCTCGTGGTCTATGAGGAGAAACGAAGGGATGTTATTTAGTAATCGATTGCCTTGTGTGAAATATTGAAGGTAACGTTTGTCGTAACTTCTATATGATCAGCAAAATTATTGCGTTGCAGTAAATGTTTTCCGTTCTATTACTTTATGATTGGGTTTCAGTATCTATATATTCTTATAGTCATAATCGACGCCTATTTTTTATTTGTATTCATTCTCAACGTGTTAAAAAAGAACTAAAAAATAGTTTTATCGTGAGCTAGAATTTTTTCTAGCATCACTAAAAAAAAACGCGAAAGTTCATTAATATCGATTTTTCATTGTTATTCAGTCTTAAACCCGTACTGACATTTTAAAAATGTTTTGTTTATTAAAGTTGCACATTCCCCTTTTATTCTTCTTATTTTGGATATAAGACGACTATGTAAAATAAATTCAGTACTGACAAAGCAATCCGTAGTTAACAATTTTTATAGGCTTGCAACAAAATTAGCAGAATAAGGACGGATAAAAATTTCAAAGATTGTTGATGTAAGTGGTTTGAAATAAAGCTTAAAATACATATTTAATATTTGCAATAAATTTGTCTTTTAGAAATACAATTATTTAAACCTGTATTTTGACCTGCTTCACATTTATACATTTTACTCTAGTGTGTTGTGGACATAGATTTGTACCCATAAAGTGGTTTTTCCAACAAGTTTCTGTACTTTCCAAATTTTCATGGCAAAGTGGGCACTTCATATAGCCTTCCGGTAGTTCTAAAAAATTATAGGTTTAGCCGAGCAATATAGTATAACATTATTAAAGTCACTAGGTAGGTACAAGTCAACTGTGTTTTTATTAAAATTATTACTACCTAGTTAAGTCAACAAAACTACGTACATTTTATTTCAGACGATTAAGCAAAAACCTACTACCAATAAACTTGTGTTAACCAGTTGTCAAAATAACCGATTTGTCACTAAATAGTGATTTCCAAGCTATTTCACGAATATATAGTTGTACGAATGTAAGTTGCAAACTTTGTAGACATATTTTACAAGCGATTCTATGGCCAAAAATAAGAAAAAAACCGTAGGTCCGAAAATGCTTCGTTTCCGTAATTTCCGAGGCTGATAAAATGTTAATTGTATTTTGGTTTTCTTATTTGTTTTACGCATTTTTAAAGATAATTGATTCAAGTTCCGTACATTCAATAGTTAGAGTATCTGTGAACATTATTACCATAAATATGAAAATAAATTATCTTTAAAAACTTAAATAAATAAGAAAAACCTATACGAAATTAAGATTTTATCATAGAAACAAAGCGTTGTCAGACCTATATTAATATTAACTTCTTTATTAAGATATTAGATTCCGGTGGCTTTCCTGATTTCTGGAAGGTGGGCTACCTGATTTACAAGGCTGGCGACAAGGCCGATATATGTAATTACCGACCTGTATGCATTCTCAGTACCTAAACTATTTGAAAACCTTGTCGCCAACATTTAACTTCTATACTCGGTTGCACCATGATCGACCAGCAGTTGGGGTTTGCTCGGGTCCAAATCAGGCGAAATTAAAGTTCCCGCAGGTGTGCCCCAAGGATCCCACTTGGGGCCCTTCTATTTAATATTTTTGTAAACGATATTGTGTCCTGCTTCATATATTCAAAATTTATTTGTTTTGCAGACGACTTTAAACTATACTTTAATAATAATTCAATTAATTCTTCAGAGGACTGTTAGGCTATATATAGCCTATAGAGAGTATATTAACGTTTCCGTGTATTTTTATCCTTAAATTTTTGTTGTTTGTCAATCACAATCGATCAGCATTTACAAGACTTCAATCTATAAGCTCTCATAATACACGAGGGCAGGACTTACTCGAGATTCTTCATCACAGGACAACTTTTTTTGAGAACTCACCTCTCTACAATTGCGAGCGACGCTATAATGGATTACCTCGTCAACTGCGGGGATTGGCTAACGCCTTTTATTCGGTGAATATGTCAGCTGATCGTTAGTCAGATATTTACTTTTTATTATCCTCTGTTACTAGGGCCCCTCTGATTGAGCCTTCAAGCTGTGAAAACGCATTTTTTTAACCTGCGTATATTTTGATATGTTTCCAATTTGTGGGTATTGTCATTTATATAAAATAAATGTTTTTAATTAATTGCAGTTTCATGTTTCCATTAAATGCATGCATACTGCATTTATTTGTCCATTCTACTTTACCCAACCTGGGTATTTTATTTTTCTAACTTTTATGGTACCAGTTTTATGCATTTTCTGATTACTGATTTTCTATTTTAATTACTTTGATAGAGACTTTGAAACTGATTCTAAATGTTTTCTAATTTTTATGTTTATTTAGTTTTTTACTACCTATCACTAACTACTAAGTAGCAGTACTTAATAGTTACATAATATTAAATTATAATATTAGATAGTTCTTTTATTGATTGGTAGTATTAAAACGGTTTATTCAATTTAATATAATGTATAAATATTGTTATTTGACGAACCAATGTACATCCATGTATTTTGTTGGTTTTGGATTCTGTTCTATTTTATTCTAGTTTTGAAACTACAGCAAGACGAGTATAGCTGTAATAATCATCGTTAAAAAATTTAAAACTTATAAAACGTAAACATTTGTGCTGGACCTGCTCAATACATCTTCCATGGCCTTTATAAGCTGGATTTCAAACACACAAACCGTACTCTAAGTGCGTCCGAGCAAGTGTGCAATAAAGTAGCATAACAGCAAGGATGGTTGAGAAAGCATTTTCAGATACCCATATATCCCATTTTCGAAATATTTTGCACAAGGATTAAAGGCGAATCAAGTATTACACCCAGGTCTTTTATCCTGCTCACAGCAAGGGCGGTCCCACGAGGGGGGGGGGGAGTAACCCCCACCCCCAGAACCTGGACTTCCCATGGCACGGTACGGACCGCGAACAAAACAGTTTGTACATATTTTAGTTGGTTAACAAAAATTAACCCCCCCCCCCCCCAAATTTTAGTGCAGGACCGCCTTTGGCTCACAGTTTTCATGGCAATACCTTTTATGCTGTAACGATACATATGAGGGTTTGAGCTCTGGAAAAAGTAATATGGTAGCACTTAGGTGTATTCAATACCATACCATTTAAATTACACTACTGAAAAAAAAGCTGTCCAGGTCATACTTCAGTATCTTGCTGTCTTCCAAATAAGGAACTACCGAAAACTACTTTAAGTCGTCCGCAAACAAAAGAAACCTCGAGAACTTAAAACATTGACAAATTAGAGCTCTAATTTTATAAAATGTTAATTCAAATAAACAGAACAAATCCTGAGTAAACCTAAACAAACCTGAGCAAACCTGGACATATTCGCCTTTTTTGGGCTTGGTCGTGTTGTTAGTAGGTGTTGATAATAACTTATTACTTTGTGACAATTTTGTTATTTTGATAACACAGCGAATAATTCGTGCACATAATTGATTTTAAGTATGACAAAAAAGGTGCTTAATTGTTTATTTTGGATACAGATTGTTGTAAACTCTGAGTAAAATGTTTGGACACGGTTTAGTAAATCTGAGGTCAAAAATAATTTCTTGAATTTAGTTGGTGACAAATATATATTTTGATGATCAATTTATTTATCCCTATTTAAAATCATACGTTTACTTACCATTGCATTTTGTCAAATGTGTTTGATATTTTTCTTTATTTACAGCTTCGGAACATTGCGAGCATTGCATAAACTTTTCGTTCTGTTCGCATTCCATCAACAAATGTTCCGTTAAAGTAGCGACCTCTACAACTTGACTACAAAATCTGCATCTTACCAGCATAGGACAAGATCTCCAATAATGTGAATTCATTGAGTTACAGACTAAGAGAATGGTTTTTTCAGGTTGATTGCAAAAGATGCAGTGCCTATAAGTAATAATGGCATTATGTAAGGTATTTTTACATGTTCAAAATATAAATAAAATATTCAGTTCGGTTATAAAAGTGGTTTATGACTATAAAAAATTCCTTAATAAGATTTGTAGAAATAGTATTTTAGCAGTTAAAAACAGCGACATGTCGCTGATTAAGAATATCGTAAAATAGTTTCCCTTTGTTAAGAACAAGAACTGTCCAGAACACGCTGTCCGTAGGTATGTATATATGGGTGTATATTAGGGTGCTTCGTTTTAGACGACTATTTTTTTTTGTCCATTGACGGAATAATGTTATGAACGTATAAAAAAATTCTCACCAAAGATGAGCTCTTAATTTTAATTTTAAGAACTCGCTGAATGAATTTGAAAATTTCCTATTTAATTAACACGTAAATTTTAATTTTGTTTTTCAATTATCTGTAGCTTTGCGACATTTCATGATATTTAATTGGCAATAGGTGGAAATTACAGAGGAATCTTTCCTCTTTAAAAGTGCCTGTAGCCAATTCATGTTTTGCAACTGATCCCGGCAGGAAAAAAAGTAGAAGCCAATTTTTTCTCGAATTTCATGATTTTTTTTTTATTATTTTTCTCATAAACCACTAACTTCACAACAAAATTGTATTGGAGTTTTTTATGGGTAATTTAATTTCCTACAAAAAAAGTTATGTAAGCTATAACCGTAGAGCTAGTAATTTTCGAGATAAATCCAATTAAACATCTGAAAATTTGAAATATCGCTGTTTTATCCAAGATTTTAGTACTTTTTAATGAAATCATTGCTGAAAAAAATATATAATGTATAAGAATGAAATATAAAAATATATATTACACATTGGTAAGTAATCACCAAAAATATTTCGTGTAATATGAAGCCGTTTCTTATTAGCGTATGCTAGATTTCAATACTTTTAATAATATGGCTGAAGAAATACATATATAATATATACTGGTAAATACATATTTACCAGTAATACGGTAATAAGAAACGGCTGCATCTTACACGAAACATTTTTGGTGATTACTTACCAATGTGTAATATATTTTTATATTTCATTCTTATACATTACATATTTTTTCAGCAATAATTTCATTAAAAATTACTAAAATCTTGGATAAAACAGCGATTTTTCAAATTTTGAGATGTTTAATTGGATTTATCTCGAAAACTACTAGCTCTACGGTTATGGCTTACATATCTCTTTTTGTAGGAAATTAAATTCCCTATAAGAAATTGAAATGCAATTTTGTTGTAAAGTTAGTGGTTTACGAGAAAAATAAAAAAAACATGAAATTCGAGAAAAAATTGGCTTCAAGATTTTTTACTGGCGAGGTCGTTTACAAAACATAAATTGGCTACAGGCACTTTTAAAGAGGAAAGGTTCCTCTGTAATTTCCATCTATTGCCAATTAAATATCATGAAATGTCGCAAAGCTATAGATAATTGAAAAAAAAATTAAAATTTACGTGTTAATTAAATGGGAAATTTTCAAATTCATTTAGCGAGTACTTAAAATTAAAATTACAAGCTCATCTTTAGTGAGAATTTTTTTTATATATGTTTATAACATTGTTCCGTCAATGGACCAAAAAAAAAGTCGTCTAAAACGAAGCACCCTAGTGTATATAGGGGGGAAAGCTGCACCAAGACGACTGAATCGATAGACGTGAATTTTTGCAGAGGAGTTTCCTCAACCGGCGGTTGAGTATGCGGCATCTTCATTTTCTATATTTTGTATTATTGTTTTCTATCTGTTCCTCAAGGTTTAAGCTGTTTATTTGATTCTAGCAACCCTTTCGTTGCGGCGTATCTTAAAATTTGATAATATACCAATCAAAATTATACAAAATATCGGAATGTAAATTACACCAGTTTTAATACATCTTATTAAAATTTCAATTAAAACAGGGATATTCCCAGATAAATTAAAAATTTGCAAAAGTTTCCAGTCTTTAAAACTGGTCAACGAAGTAATTGCGTCAATTACCGGCCTATTTCTGTACTACGAGTAATTTCAAAAAATAATAAAAAAAAGTTATACTTATGAAAATATCAAAAATTGCTTTTCTCTGGGCAATTCGTAGGTCTAGGGACGTTGAAGTGGCAGTTGCCGATGTTGTTACCAATGTTCAAAGGAATGTTGATAATGGCAACTGTTGCTTAGTGTCTTTGGATTTATGCAAGGCATTTGATACAGTCAATCACAGAATTTTGTTACAATACTTGTATAATTATAGGAATTAGGGGAAATATTTACACTTGGTTTCAAAATTATTTAAGTGATCGGAAACAGTTTGTACAAAATGAGAATACAAAAAGCTCATTTAGAAATATCACATGTGGTCTCTTTTGGGACCTCATTTTATAATTTATATAAATTCTATTTCAATTTTAAATTTAAAAGGCGACTTAAAATTATTTGCAGATGATACAACAATTATATATTTTGCGAAAGTAATAAACAAGTTTTTTTTCAATATTAAATTTGATTTAAGTAAAGTTTTTACATGGCTTCAATGCAATAAATTAACTCTAAATTTTAAAAAATCTTGTTTTATGATAATAAAAAAAAACAATCATATAAAATTAATACACCCTAAATACATAAGGATTTATATATATATATATATATATATATATATATATATATATATATATATATATATATATATATATATATATATATATATATATATATATATACAGTGAACTTCGGATATAACGACCTCCGCATATAACGAACCACCGGTTATTACGAACAAAAATTATGGTCCGGCCAAAACGTCATAAGAATGTATGTATTTTTTGTTCGTTTATAACGAACCCGGCTATAACGAACTATTGGCTATAGCGAACCCTATTTTGATTAGTTTTTGCTTGTGGAAGTTCGGTTATAACGAACTGTCGAAATTTCACGTACGTATCACTTCCATATTCGTACAGTAACGGCCGAGAATAGCAACCATAGAGAAGCGACAAAGACAATAGAAGATTTCACAGGGCATGTGCGACGATAATGTGGACTTCTGTCTATACCGCATCATTAGTGTGACGAAATATCTTTCTCCGTTCAATATTGTGGATACGTGTCTGCCCAAGGTCAGCAAAACTGGTTACCCTAAATATCAAAGGCACCGACACGTTTTGTCGCTTCTCTATGGTTGGTATTCTCGGATAACGGGTCGAGAAGCGACCTGTCAGGCGCCATTTCAATTTGTAGTTTAATTTCGGCAATAGGCGAAGGAATATTGTTCTAGCATGGAGCAGAGCGCGCCAAAATTTTATAAACACTTGCAGAAAAAGTTGACATAATTACAAAACTGCAAAATGGGGTTGTAAATGCCTAAATCTGTAGGGACTATCAGTTACAAAAGTCAAAGACTATTAATATTCGTAAATTTTAATAATAATAATTTTGACAACAAGAGTGTTGATTGAGTCTGGTGATTACTTACAAATTAAAATTGAAAAACATGTACTAGAAAAAAGAAAAAATTTCAAATTACTGATTTTGTATAAATTATACAAATATGTATGTTTAATAAGTACATAATTTAAAAATACTATTATGTATTGATTATAATAAACGACTCACAAAAAGTACCTATACATATGTATGTACATAGTACATATTTGTTTTATTGTCTGCACTTCGGATATAACGAACGCCCTGCTATAACGAACTGTTTAAAGATCCCCTTGGTGGTTCGTTATATCCGAAGTTGACTGTGTATATATATATATATATATATATATATATATATATATATATATATATATATATATATATATATATATATAGGTTTATATTTAGACGAAAATTTAAGTTGGAAAGTTCATATTCAACATTTAAGAAATCAAATTTCTCCATTAATTGATATTTTTTACAAGACCAGAATTTATATTCAATTAAAATGTTTAAAGAATATATATTATTCTTTAATATATTCAGAACTTCAATATTAAATTCGATATGGGATTATTCTTGCTTATCAACAATTAATTCTTAAAAAAAAATTACAAAATATAGCAGTAAAATGTACTCATAAATTACCTTTTCTAGAGCCAACGACAAATTTGTATAAACCTAAGGGTTATTTAGATATACACAATTTATATAAATTAGAATTAGGTGTATTAATACACTCCATAAAAATAAAATATTCTGATATAAGATTTCTAAATACTTATAAAATACACAAACACAGTACAAGAGCGTGTAAGAATTTACAAATTGCCCAAGTAAAAAGCAGTTTTAGAAAGAAATCCGTTCTTCATGATGGGGTCGCAATGTATAACAGTATTCCAGAAAATATAAAAGTTATAAGTCATCCAAAAATTTTAATTCCAATTAAAAAACACTTTTTGAGTCATTAAGTATTGTTTATTTTTATTTGTTATATTGTTTGTATTTGTATTTTGTTATTGCATATTATAAACTCAAATCAAGTGTTTAAACACATCCCCTTCTACTGCTACACATTTCCGAGCACATTTCAAAACTTTCCTTGTAGCCTTCAAATCGGTTCGCCCATCGATGTTATTGATACTATTAATTATAATATACCTATATTCTTGTAGTTCATCAACATTATTGTACTATTTTTTATAAATTTCGTTTTTAAAGAAAGCCCAAAAATGAAAATCGATAGGAGTAATGTCTGGTGAAGGCGAATACGCCATAAAATTGGTCTGCTTGTAGCTAACCAACGATGTCCAAAAAGTTCATCAAGTAGATTAGCAGCAACATAGGTATTGTGCACTATCTTAAATCATTAATCACAGCTACATGTATTAACTTTATTTTTATGATCTGTGGATAAGTTGCCGAGGAAGACCGTTTAATACGGTATATATTGTTTATTTTTATTTGTTATAGTTTTAATATTTGTATAATCTTGGTTCATATTATGTTGATCGTATTTATTTTGTATATTCCCTGTAATAAACTGTATAGTTGGCTGGGAATAAAGAAATAAATAAAAAAAAATGAGCAGTGTCACCAAAGACGACGATCTACGGCATGTTACAATTTTTTTTGTGATGAATATTTTGCCCACACTGCTCTTGTCTGGTTATGTAGCTAATAAAAATATAACAAAAATCTATTCACAAAATAATATGCTTTTTAGGTTTTTTTTTATTCGATATTCAAAAATTACAAAGTAACTTAAGCGAATGGTAGATATCGACCCACAATTTTAATTCTCCTAAAATTAACCCATTAATAATAATAAACCTGAAACATTCAAAAGCTTTTTTTTTTTGTATGATAAATACGAACACACGAGATAATACACAGTGGACCGTGGGCATTTTTTGCCCAGCAGAGACAAACTCAAAACCATATGCTTACTTGTACCTAGAGATGGAACATTCTCAAGAATTTATTTTTGGAAAATATTCTCCGAGAAAAATGAGAATTTATCGGAAATTTTGGAGAATTTATTTTATATGTTGGAGAATTTTATGTTTTGACTGCATAAATTAAAAGAACATATTTTTTTACTAACAGTAGTTTTTACAATAATTTTATCTGAAAAAAATAAAAAGATGTAGAAAATGGAACATTCTCGAGAATTTATTTTTGGGAAATATTCTCTGAGAAAAATGAGAATGTTCGGAAATTTTGAAGAATTTATTTTATCTGTTCGATAATTTTGTTTTGATTGACTGCATAAATTGAAATATTTTTTTTACCAAAAGTAGTTTTTACAGTAATTTTATCTGAAAAAATAAAGAGATAGCACTGTACAATACCTAATTTAGAAAATATTTAAATTGTAAATTAACGTGATTACGCATCTTAGTCAAAATAAAGACACATTAAATTTTTATTTCCATTATACACTTAACTAGCGCCGAAACCAGTTAACCGATTTTTTTACGCCCCAAATAAAGGTAGTTTACTAAAGATAAAGAATAAAATAAAATCCATTTTCTCAGACATGGCTCTAACGTTTTTTCTAAAATTATGTAAGCTAGTGGTACATTATAAACCTAACAATATGTTATTATTAGTTTTTCCCAAAAAGTTTACGCGAGGGTAGTTTACTTCTTAAAAACGGTTTTGACATTTTTGTTTAAAATTTACGGTACAACATAATAAAATGTCCTTATTTCTTTTTCCTGACAGACATGTATGAGAGAAAGAAAAGGAAAGATAATTGGGATTTTATATCTACTTTGCGATAAAGTGCCAAACTTGACAACACCGAGCGCGTAAAAGAATTTTGTAAGTCTCGCGAGAAAGTATAAAATATGTGGTGTAGCCGTACTATTTATAGGTATTATTCTAGGGCACCCTTTATTAAAAAAAAAACGATATCTTATTTTTTATTTTAGACACACGTGGAAGCGTTACATAAGGCTTTAAACCTTCAGGTACTTTAAAGTACACTTAAATATACAGGGTGTTACAAAAAGATGTTAAGAAATTTTAAGGGCAGATTCTACATCTAAAAATATGAAAATAAGTTTATATAATCCTCAAATGCTTCTTTTTCGATATACAGAATTTTTAATATTTTCTTTTTTAAATGTTTTTTTTTTAATTGCTCGAATATATTGATATTAATTTTGGTACACGCCAGTATGTAATCAAATGATACATTTACGTGCAAAAATTTATTTTCTAATGTACTTGCATCAGTGGCGTGCGTGCTGGTAAGTCTTTGTTTTCGGCGAGAAAAATGGCACGCCGCGGATTTTTTGCAAAATTGATATCGTTCTCTTTAAGCCCGATTACTTCGTAAAAAGTACCTCTTGAACTTTTTCGCTCTGACGCGCCGTTTTCGAGATAAAAATTAATTTATATCTTACAATAGAAACAAATAATGAAAATTGTTTTTTTACATATTTTTTGTTCAGGAAACAGTGATTTTTTATTTAAGTTTATAGTAGATGCTGGAAATAGCTTCATCATGCTTCAATACATGCTCTAAATCTAACCAGAAATTAAAAAAAAAACATTTAAACAAGAAAATATTAAATACCCTGTATCCCGAGAAAGAAGCGTTTGAGGATCCATGTTTATATAAACTTATTTTTAAATTTTTAGATGTAGAATTGGTCCTTAAAATTTCTTAACATCTTTTTGTAACACCCTGTATATCTATCAAGCTATCTTTTAGATTACTTACCTTTCAACTTCTGCCTTTTGTGAATTATTGCTTGGAGTAGATACTCCACTAGCTGAACTTGAACTTTGTCTGTCAGTATCATTTTTGTGATGTCCATTGGTTTGGCCAATATTTCCCCCACTTAAACTTTTAGATAAAGAATAATTATTGCCAGATTCTTGATTCACGAAATTACTAGCTATATGTTGGATATTTCCAGAACTTATACATTTACTAATTTCATTCTTGGTTTCCTTTGGTTCTGGACTGAAACATTCTCCGTTTGTGTTGCCAGTACATTGTTGAATAAGGCGGTTTCTTTCCAGTAGTTCTCTTTTTCTCTGAAAGGACAGCTTAGTTACTAGCAGTATTTAGTAATAGCATTTATATCAATAAATATTTAAATAAAAGTAAATTTAACAAGAAACATCGACCAACAAAAAATATAAAGTTAAAAGCAATATACGGCCTGTTCAAAATGAAGTGGACACTATTTCCAAGTTTCTTATTATAAGAGCTACGAGTTCGACTAAATTAGCAAAGTAGTGTATTTTTTGATGCTAATTTTATTATGCTGATATCAAAAAAATAATTGAACATCAGAATCACGTGATATTAACAAAAATGTTTTTTTTAATGAAATGCCCTATATCTGCAATAACCATTTGGTAGAGAGTAAAATTCTAAACAAAATTTATCTTTTACTACATATCGCAAAAATTAATAATAACGGAGATATACAAAAACCAAATTAATACATGTAGTTGTGATTAATGATATAATTATGCTATTTATAATGAATTTTAAAAAATAATAAAAATGACATACATTCTTTGTTGTAATTTGTTACAAACTAATTGGAATTTTAGTTGCCATTAACAAAAATAAAGATACTATAAACCCAAATCAAGTGTTTAAACACATCCCCTTCTACTTCTACACATTTCCGAGTACATTTCAAAACTTCCCTTGTAGCCTTCAAATCGGTTCGCCCATCGATGTTATTGATACTATTAATAATAGATTCTTGTAGTTCATCAACATTATTGTACTGTTTTTTTTTTATGAATCTCGTTTTTAAAGAAACCCCAAAAATAAAAATCGAGAGGAGTAATGTCTGGTGAACGCGAATACGCCATAAATTGGTCTGCGTGTAGCTAACCAACGGTGTCCAAAAAGTTCAGTAAGTAGATTAGCAGCAACATAGGTATTGTGCACCATCTTAAATCATTAATCACAGCTACATGTATTAACTTTATTTTTATGATGACCGTCTGTGGATAAGTTGCCGAGGAAGACCGTTTAATACGGTACAAGGCCGCTTAATACGGTACAAGGCCGCCTGCGATAGATAATAAATGGAAAATTACATTTAAATGTAAATATCTCCGTTATTATTAATTTTAGCGATATGTAGTAAAATACAAATTGTGTTTAGAATTTCACTCTCTATCAAACGGTTATAGCAGATATAGGGCATTCCATTCAAATGAAATACATTTTTGTTACAATCACGTGATTCTGATGTTCAGTTGTTTTTTTGACATCAGCATAATACAGGGTTCCCAGCGTCAGGTAAAACAGGAAAAGCAAGGAAATGTCAGGGAATTTAAAAACAGTCAGGGTAAAGTCAGGGAAAACGAAAATTTTCAGTAATAGTCAGTAAAAATAAAGATATTTTTCCTAA
This sequence comes from Philopedon plagiatum, assembly GCA_963971165.1. Classification (NCBI taxonomy): domain Eukaryota; kingdom Metazoa; phylum Arthropoda; class Insecta; order Coleoptera; family Curculionidae; genus Philopedon; species Philopedon plagiatum. The sequence goes on along the minus strand of OZ020195.1, from coordinate 31,813,504 downwards.
AGTCAGGGAAAATGGCAACTTCCGTTAATTTTATTTTTACTATTATTTTTTTACAAAAAATTAGTAGGTTCGGTATTTTGCGGTACCGCCTCATATATCTCCTATAACATCTTGAGGCAACCGGTTAACCATCCATATCGCTTCGCATTGTCAGGGAAAGACAGCTTGTTACGATATAAATGTATTAAATAAAAAAGAAAATAAAACATGCATCGTGCAGTGGATATTTTGTCCCGTCTTTCTAACCAATCGAATTCATTATTATCAGAACAACGAAGAAAGTATTAAAAGTGAGATAAAGATGCAGAATAGATATTCCCCATCCTCAGTCTTTCCGATCGTTTTCGCATTCCGTTTTTTTTTTCTCAGCTATAGTTGCATCAGATCGCAATTCTGGCGCGTATTTTGTTGATTTACCCTATGATTTATGTTGATTCTAGTGATTCCAGTAAGTAATCGCGTTTTTCCAAAAGTTAACATATTCGAATACATTCATTTTAAAATTTTGGTGCGATGCGATGTCGAGATCGCAGAGAAAAACAGTTTTTAAATGTGATTTTGTCGATCCAGATTTAAATCCTCCAGAATATGGGGCAAATATTTGAAGCCAGTAAAGAGTAACAAATATCAGGCTTACTGCAGTTTATGCTTTAAAGTAATAGAGCTTAGCAATATGGGGAAGAGGGCAATAATTGTTAGCCAGTTTAAAAGTACATCTCATTCAAAAAAATTACATGCAGTAAATACCAACAATACCGTTTCGACTATCCTGTCTAACTCCAAAAAATCTGAAAATACATCTCGGAGAGACACCACACCTACAAATTTTGATGGTGGGTGTAGTATAAGTACCGTAGTTTCCGAGGCTGTCTCTGAAAGAACTCGATCAATTCCATCAATTTTAAGCTTTTTATCAAATTTTATGTTAAATGAAAAAGTTGTTAATGCAGAAATACGATGGTGTTTAAATATGGTATACAATCACAAATATGTTAATTCAGTGGACAAAGATGTAGCCGTAATGACAAGTATGTTCCCTGACAGTATTATTGCCATGAAAATGTCACTCAGTTCTTCAAAAGCTACATACTCTATTTCTTATGGGCTAGCACCATATTTTAAAAACACTCTCTTAAAAAAACTGCAGTAGAGTGTGACCGTTACGTTGTCTGTTTTAATGTTTAATGAAGCACTAAATAAGATAATCCAAAATTTTCAGAAGGATATTTTAATGAAGACAGTCAATGGGATAATAAACTAACAAACGGGCCTATAAGTATTTATATGTATGTTATTAAAAATATGTTTATTATGTAAGTATAAACGTGTATACCTATGTTACTATACATATTCGAATACATTCGTTTTAAAATTTTGGTGCGATGCGATGTCGAGATCGCAGAGAAAAACAGTTTTTTAATGTGATTGGGTCGATCCAGATCCAAGTGTGTGTATATATATATATATATATATATATATTATATATATATATATATATATATATATATATATATATATATATATATATATATATATATATATATATATATATATATATATATATATATATATATATATAGTTTACATTAGAAAGTTCTTGAACCATTGTGAATATATTTAGGTTAAAATTCTTGGGATTGTGGTTCCAATTAATTAATTAACTGCAGTTGTTAGACAGTTACATATTTATTTGTTATAGTATAGAACGTTTCGGTCATTTTGTTTGACCTTTGTCAACTATATTGATACACGATGTTGGCACTAAAATGAAACAATTACAAATAGATGACGTACGTACAAAACATTTATATTTAAAATTTACCCTAGAGACAAATTATCCTCTGGTATCAGCCCTGATATCCTCGGTAACAAGGAACACATATGCATAACAGACACTCATTCAAACAACACAAATTATATTTATAACGTCACTGTTTAAAAGTTTAAAATGCACTGATTTCGGTGTAGGAATATGGTAAAGAGAATGTAAAGTTAGAGTTTTTTATGCTCCGGTTATCTTATAAATTCTGTTGATAAAGGAATAAAAATAGTACCAAAACAAAGACAAGAAAAACACTGCTCACCAGGTAATAACAACCATAGACAGGGTGAAACAAACAACAACAAACAATTTTTATCTTTGCCTTATATTCCTACCCTTTCAGAGAACTTTCAAAAACTTTTCAAAAAGCATGACATAAATGTTAGCCACAAGGGATACAACTTATTAAAGAACAATTTTAGTAAACTTAAAAGTGACATCCCCACCAATAAAAAAACACATATCGTGTATGAAGTACCCTGTAAAGATTGCCAATCAGTTTATATAGGTCAAACCAGCCAATATTTACACAATAGACTAAATGGTCACAAATATGACCGAAAAAATGTAACCGCCCTCAAAAAACACGAACAAACTCTTAACCATAATTTTGATTTTGCAACAACAAGAATTTTAAAGACAGAACTTCATAAACGAAAACGTGAATTGCATGAAATGATTCACATCAAAAAAACACCCTTAGCTATTAATGATAAATCCGATATAACTGGGCTAAATAAAATATACAATAACATATTAATTTAATATATATTTGTCAATTATTAAGGGTAAGGGTGTAACAACAATTTTGGTTTTGGTACTATTTTTATTCCTTTATCAACAGAATTTATAAGATAACCGGAGCATAAAAAACTCTAACTTTACATTCTCTTTACCGTATTCCTACACCGAAATCAGTGCATTTTAAACTTTTAAACAGTGACGTTATAAATATAATTTGTGTTGTTTGAATGAGTGTCTGTTATGCATATGTGTTCCTTGTTACCGAGGATATCAGGGCTGATACCAGAGGATAATTTCTGTCTCTAGGGTAAATTTTAAATATAAATGTTTTGTACGTACGTCATCTATTTGTAATTGTTTCATTTTAGTGCCAACATCGTGTATCAATATAGTTGACAAAGGTCAAACAAAATGACCGAAACGTTCTATACTATAACAAATAAATATGTAACTGTCTAACAACTGCAGTTAATTAATTAATTGGAACCACAATCCCAAGAATTTTAACCTAAATATATATATATATATATATATATATATATATATATATATATATATATATATATATATATATATATATATACATGTAAAATATTTGTAGTTTTTTATTGCCGAATGAACGTTTAAACATTAGGATATTTATATTTTGCTTTTTAGAAAATTATTTATTGGACTTAATACAAAAATAGATATAATAAACAGTGTCTGAATAAAATTTTGTTGCCGTGTCAGGGAATTTCTGTAGAAGTGTCAGGGAAAACAGGGAAATGTCAGGGAATTTCGTTTTGGAAAACTGCTAGGAACCCTGTAATAATCAGCGTAAAAAATACACTACTTTGCTAATTTAGTCGAATTCTTATAATAAGAAAGTAGCAATAGTGCCGACTTCATTTTGAACAGGCTGTATGTATATAGCCCTATCCACATTATGCTGCATCCACAGGTTCGGTCGCGATCCGTGCCCGAACCGATCAATATGTCCCGATTACTTTTTTTTAATTTCACGTTTTTCGTTTCTGTGATCAGGTACACTCCTGGGATACAAAATAGACGAAGAAAGAATTCTCCTTTTCTGATGGGTTGTAATAAAATCCTCGGTAAATAATAGCCTTATACGAGGGAAAATAAATATTGCGTATTTTATCTTTAATGTCCCTGTGGACCACCACATACAATCAAGAATTGACTGAAAGAAAACAAAGAACTGTTCATACGATCTTTAAGATGAAGGAAACGCGACTGGAGCGTGTTTAGACCTAAATGGAATCAAAACGAGCGTTTCTCATAGTGTGATTCATTGTAGTTTATTGAATCGGTAGCGGACCATGATCGAACCGAAAGATTGATTATATTATGGTTTCAACCTTATTCAGTTTGAAATTCAGTCTGAAACTAAAATAAACTAAGTACCTGCATGTCTATATTATCAAATTCATGAAACAACTGGCGATACAATAGATTTCTCCTGGTAATATCATCATCGGGTGGCAGTTGTTTTCTTACCATACGCGGATTTACTTTATAAACTAAAACTAAAATTCTTTCAGATACTTTTCTGACTGCTTCTGCAGGATGATGTAAACCACTAGCTCCAAACTCCGACAAAGTCCTACATGTTAGACCACTAAAAGCAGTTATAAGACATTTTGTAGTTTATGTTATTTGCATTACGATGGGGGCAACTATTATAGTATTGGTTTTGCTGAGGTTAATGGAAATTTTTTTGGATCTTAAAAATTATTGTTGCCTTCAGTATAGTCTTAACAATACAATAAAGTTACCAAAGCATAAAATTAAAGTTTTTAAAAACAATGATTTTTTATTCGTGTATTTGATTTGTACCTGTAAAATTTAGGACAAGTTTGTATGCAACTTTAACTTATCAATTTCTGACGTTGGCGAATTTTCTACTATTGAATAATATGTGCTTTTTATCCTCATATGTAAAATTATTACATTGATGATAATGAAATTTACAACCTACCAAACGGGAGCACTAGTATTATACTATTATAACTCAATTTTGGAAAAGCTTGTTGCTTATGTATCAAAACAATTTTTCTTTTAAATCATGTAAAATTGATAACGGAAATTATAAAAATGTAAATAGTTTGAAATATAAACTACCCAGCAAAATTATCGCACCACCGGAAATTCGCCCCAACTTTGATGTTATTTATTTTCTGAACCTGTGGTCCAATTTGAATGATTTTTTTACATTCCAGATTCATTCCTCAAGAATGTTACTATGGTTGTGATTTTTTTCAAAAAGTTAATTTTCATGTTACTCTGGGTGTAACAGGAATGGGATGTTTATTTCCGAAATTTTATACCATATCATAACGTAGTTAAAATAAAACTCTAGCCTCATGTTTCCCTAACAATTTTTTTGTTTATTCGTGCTTTTTTAATTAATGAGACAACGTTTTGTAGCTCAACATGTTTTCGTTTACTGTATTTTTATTTTATTAACTATGGATACACTATTAAATTAACACAATTTAATTAACTATTCGCTCGTATTTAGGTCTTCTAATTAATTTCACATAGGCATACTTAAAATCAAATTTCTAATTTGGTTCGATCAATTTCATTTCAGATCTCAACAACCATTACTTTTATGTCATGAAGGGCAACGGGAGCGCTGGCCTCGATATCACGAAATTACATCACTTCCGGACTTTTTTAAATAGTCACATTAAAACGAAAAACGCGCAGAGTTTATGAATGTATTCGATAACAGAATATTCAGAAAAAAATAGGGTTGCTGGTGGTTGCGGCCAGATGGGACAAGGCAACCCTATTTTTCCTAGCAGTACTCGTTAATGCCTATATTGGCGCTTTTCTTTCTAATATGACAACGGAAATGGCGTAATTTCGCGATATCGCGGTTAGCTCTGGCTAGGCAACATAAGGGTGCTGTATACAGGGTGAGTCGGGAGGAATGGGCCTAACTCTAAGGGTGTAATCTATGCATCAAAATAATAAGAAAAAACTCAAATGCTGTTATCCAATATTCATTTGTTTTCAAGTTACAGCGTTAAATAAAATAATAATATTGTTAAACCAAAATATCCAACATTAACATTGTTTTAGTAAATTTTCAAAAATACCGCCATTGACTTCCAAACATTTCCTGCTTCGTTTACGAAGGGCGCGCGTGGCTCTTCTAATTGATTCGTGCCCTTCTTTAATATTGAGTGCAGCATTTCTAATGCGTCTAATTAATGCATCCCTAGTATCTACTTTTACTTTGTATACCTCATTTTTTAACCAACCCCATAAATTATAGTCCAACGGTGTGGAGTCTGGCGATCTAGGAGGCCAACCAATGGAAACCTTTGGTCCAAATATTGCTTGACCCGACGATCGAAATGGGCAGGCGCTCCGTCGTGTTGATAATACATTTGAATTCTGATGTTTAAAGGAACCTCCTCCAGTGGTCCTTGCAATTCATTTTGTAAAAAACTTAAGTAGTGATCCCCTGTAAGGCGATTTTCCAAAAGAAAAGGGCCAGTTAAATTATTGTCGATCATGCCGCACCACACGTTTGCTGAAAACCTATGTTGAAAATTATTTTCGACTATTGCGTGAGGATTTTCGTCCGACCATACATAGGAGTTTCGATTATTTATTGTTGATGCCGTCATGGGTGAATGTAGCTTCGTCAGTAAAAAGGATGTGCGGTACAAGATGACGATTATTAATTAACCACTCACAAAATTGCATATGCTTGGCGTAGTCTCCAGGTTGAAAATTCTGTACACGCTGTACATGGTACGGGTATAAGCCTTGCTCGTGAAGCGTATTGATGACTTTTTTGGGGAATCCCCAACTGAGTTCCAATTCTTCGTGAGCTGGTCGTTGCATCTTCTGCAACTAAAGCTAGAACATTTTCTATTTCTTCTAAATCCTGTCGAATGGCTCGTTCGGATGTTACATTAGCACTAAGAAGCGTTCCGGTCTCGCACAGTTTGTTGAAAACTCTGATAAAGGCCTTTCTGTTCGGTGTTCTTTGATTTGGAAATCGTTGACCATATTCTTCAGCAGCCGCTGTAGCATTCCCATTACACAAAGCATAAATAAAAACCATATTGGCGTATTCGAGATGTGAATAAATGTGTGGCATTTTATAAAATTTAAATGATACAAATCCGAAAGTTAACGGTGAATCAATGTAAAATTTTATACTGATACTATTTATCCTGACACTGACAGGATGGTGACAGCACAACAATCAAAAGCGGACAATAATACCATTTATTACAAGAAAGCTAAATTAATGCAATATTTTGTTTTTGCGTTATAATTTGAAAACAAATGAATATTGGATAACAACATTTGAGGTCTTTCTTATTATTTTGATGCATAGATTACACCCTTAAAGTTAGGCCCATTCCTCCCGACTCACTATATTCTTCTATATTTATTTTTTATTTTAAATATATACATTTATGCTTGTACTCAATGACGTCAGACTTCTTGTGACCGCCACTTCGTCTGTTATACAAACTTATTAACAAGTTTCGCACTTAGTCACAATATTTGATATTTCACCCCAGCATGAAAAATCTCTGTAATCCGGAAATCAAATGTATCGGCTTTTTGCCTAATAAGAAATTAATTGTGTGAAAACCCCATTAAATCGTTTGCTGTTTTTGCATAACTAACAATAAAAATAGAACGTATCAAAAAAGTCATTACTATTTAGCCTATTGGCGTCATAAAATGATATATCGTCAGTGGAAAGGTAAAAGGTCTAAAGCGCCACGTCGCACAGTGGTTCTCTGAGCCAATCTGAGAGATCGAAATGCGAAAAACCTTAAGTGATCTATACGTCTTTAAGCTACATTATAAGCGACCTTATTAATCATGTAACACATAACAATAATGATTCAATCGAGGTTCGCTTAACCGACCGACCGAGAGCACGAAGAAATCGAGTGTTTTCGAAAAGCGTGGCGTAAGGCGCCAGTCGTTACCTAGCAATAAGTGTTATTGAATGTGTTTGTGCATTGAAATTTAAAGTTCTCGCTATGGATACACCTAATATAGGTAAGTACCTACCTGACAAACCTAACTTAAGCTAAATATTGTGGGCATATATGTGCTTAAGATACATATGTATGACATACTAAAATTACGAAAGTTTGAATGAAGTTTGTTAGACCAGAAAAAACGTGCTCCCGCTTTCTCCGTTAAAGTTTCTAAACGAGCATGACTGTTGATATTTTGGCTTGTCACTGATATCCATTTTGTGTGCTATTTCGCGCAATTTCTTTAAAAAAAAATTGTTTCAGTTTTGTATGACGGCATCCCACGCCAGGAACTATATAGAGTCTGGAAGGGCCAAACCAGTTTCGTTAGAGAAATTGAAGATATTTTTAAAGTTTATCACCGAAAACAGCGATTTTAAAGACTACGAAGAAGACTTTCAGTGTCCTTTTTGAATTTTTTTTTTATATAAATTTCATAACCCTCAATTTTGTGTTTGATTAATTTTACTTGTCTGATAGACCCTAAAAGGTGGGTTTTCTGTGCTAAATTTACATATTTTAAGTCAACATAATTTCGATCTCTCGGATTCGCTCAGACAACCACTGTGCGTCGTAGAGGTGGCGCTTTAGACCTTGTAGTGGGAAGGTAAAAGGTCTAAAGCGCCACGTCGTAGAGGTGCCGCTTTAGACCTTTTACCTTTCCACTGACGATATACTGCATATGTTACCGCATATCCCTACATCCCACTATTCAAAAACTATTTAGTTTACTGCAACCTATTTGCTTTTTTGTATATTTTTTAAAATTTTCTCCACCATAACATATTTCTGTGCGGGGAATATAAACATAATTAATTCTTAGAAAACATGTTCTCTTCCGAACGGAAATTCAAGCTAGAGTGAACTATTCTGGGCATAATACTTAATGAATGATTCTTGTCTAACACGACAAATGAAAAAATAAATTATACTGTTATTTTTCTCTACTGGCCGCAAAACTTTCAACTGCTCTTATTTTTGAGTCTATAGGGCTAACTACTGTCTACTATGATGACATTTCTAAGGGCGCTCTATTTTTACCTTTGCTTGTCAGTCGAAATTCCGTGGTTTAATATAAGTTGTTCAACCATTTCTGCTCTACTTAGCGCTAATCTAGGATGAGTACTGCTACTAACTGGCCTACTCAAATGAACGGGAATAATATGAAGTTCTCTAAAAAAATATTTGGTGATGACATGATTGTTTTTATTCGTTATGATCTAATCGAGTGAATAAATATTATTTTAGTTACTAACAGAGCTAAAATATTTTACAAAATGAATGAAACATTCTAATACTCGTCCCTTTCAATATTCAAATCTAAATTAAACTTTAAGAGTTGCGGCACACATGTAAAGCTAGATTTGAGTCGCGAATCTACCGCTTACTATCTTAGACTATCATAGTGACTATATCGTCGGGCTACCAGTTTTGTAGGAGATAGAGTTGTTACAATGTAACTGGACTTATTCTCCTTGAACGGCTATTTGCAGTATGTTCCACGTACTTGTTACCAAATAAAAGGTGTAACAGTGCCGACTATACCGAATTCGGCAACTATTTCCTACTAAACAATACAAAATACGGATCGCAGCAACACGGTGATGGATTGTAGAGAGATATTTTATTAAATGTGTATCTACCGATTAGTATGCTATTTTTATTAAACTAATTTAATAATTCAGTTGAGATCTTAAACCGAATCAGTCTAAAGAACAGGAGGCACAAGTACACTTTGCATCAGTGTAAACAGCGACATGCGCTCGACTGGCGTTTGACCCAATAAGGAATATGCACATATTTTTTTATTGCATAAATCGTTTAAGGAAGTCATTACAAACCCAAAAAAAAATATTTTGGACAAAATTACTAGGATAATTTAGCTACAAAAAATTTTTACTTTTCAGTATAATTTATTACAATTTAAAAAGCAGCCACATTTGTCCTTGAAAAGTGACATCAGGAGATCAGCAAAATCTACATGTTAACGTAAATCTTAACCTAAAGTCGAACAGGTTTGATTTTCTCGAAAACAGTCAGAGGGAGAGAAATCGAATTTTGTGGGTTGATAGAGGAATAGTTCAACTAGCTTCGGTCAAAAATTCAGTTATACAGGATGTTTCGTTTCGGACCTATTAAACGTCAAAGTCGAAATCTCTGCGATTTCCGTTGAAATCGGGTACAGGTCGCAAATGTGAATTAAATCGATGTAAATTTTCGGAGGTTGTAGGGGACCCGGAGCTTCAGAACTCCACTGAAACTGGTGAGGACCAGAAATTGGCAAGTAATTCTTATGAATTTTTTTAGGTCGAAAAATGCCATTTCCAGACCCCTCTTTGGTACCTAATAACTCGAAAACAAAATGTCAGATCGAAAAACGGATTTACAAGGGAAACTTTAAAATCTCAATACTTTTTTTGCAATACACTTACCTAAACCTAAAATCACTGGAAAATGGAAATATGTGGAAAAACTGGAAATTTAGATTTTTAACCCAAATATTTCGCGGTTTTTAATTTTTTGTGGGGTCAAATTGGTTCAAATTAAAATCCCATATACGTCATCGGAAAGAGCTCGTCAAAGTATGTGTTATCCATATTTTTTAATTTCTTCATTCTCTATAGGAAGGGAGCAATCGCCGATTAAATTTCGATTTTTTTACTTTTTTTGCTCTAGACATCGGTACAGGGTCTTCCAACGAGGACTGAACAGGGGCTCATTTTTGAGCTTCCTTGTATTTAAAGAAAAATCTAAAATAGCCAATCGATGTACTTTTTCCTGCAGAATTCAAAAATGAAACCAAAAATTTATTTGAACCAGAAACAAAAGAGTTACGCTATGGATAAGGTGTTTTTTAAATGGAACATAGCTTTTTTTATACGATTTTCGGAACGAGTGATTTTTTTATGTCCGTTCTGATTAAAATATTTAATATTGTGACAGCTATTTTTATTAAATTTTAATGTTTTATCCAGTATATAACTTCAACCTATTTGAAACATACACTAGGTAATAAAGGTAAAATCACCTTGAAATCCTTCAAAGTCAAAAAATTTGACAAATTTACTATAATATTGCCGAAATGAAATATTCATTAGATGAGAGATTGCAGATTGTTATCTTGTTCTACAAATGCCAAGAAAATGCAAGAGAAGCAAGGAGAAGATTTATTGCAAATTTTCACAGAAATATATAATATTATAGTAAATTTGTTAAATTTTTTGACTTTGAAGGATTTCAAAGTGATTTTACCTTTATTACCTAGTGTATGTTTCAAACAGGTTGAAGTTAAATTATACTGGATAAAACATTAAAATTTAATAAAAATAGCTGTCACAATATTAAATATTTTAATCAGAACGGACATAAAAAAAAATCACTCGTTCCGAAAATCGTATAAAAAAAGCTATGTTCCATTTAAAAAACACCTTATCCATAGCGTAACTCTTTTGTTTCTGGTTCAAATAAATTTTTGGTTTCATTTTTGAATTCTGCAGGAAAAAGTACATCGATTGGATATTTTAGATTTTTCTTTAAATACAAGGAAGCTCAAAAATGAGCCCCTGTTCAGTCCTCGTTGGAAGACCCTGTACATTTGAATCACTGTATTTTTTCCTATCTATTTTTTCCCCAATTTTTCAACACTATCTTATAAAGGTATAATCACACTGTAAAATGAATACCGAATGGGTCATCCAGGAGCGTATTTAGGGGGTAAAAATTGAATTTTCTTGATTTTTTCCGACAAATCCTATTTTTAACCGACATTATTCCACACTATTTACCCTATTTAGTGATTCTTTTTGGGTTTATTTTATCCATTAATTATCTAAGAATACCTCCCATTAATTTAAATCGCTTATTTTTTCGGTAAAGTTATAAATAAAAAGGTTTATTTGCATCGGGGACATCTAAAATGTGAAAATTTTTGAATTTTCCAAGATTGCCATGAAAATAAAGAATTGCAGTTTATTTACTTGAAATTATTAAGATGATATGTCAAAAATGCCAATGTTTGTTGCAGAATTGAAAGGTTCCTGGACCGATTTCGGCTTAAAGTATACATGAATAAGATTTTAGGAACCTTCTAGTTTAAGTGCAGGAATATTTCATTGGATGTGTTACGCATTAAATGCCATTTTTATTGAGTTTTCGATAACTCTACAATACTGGAATTCGCCATGTACTCATGATGAGTCATAAGTTCAGTTTTGACGACACAGCCAATGGGATCACGTTTTACAAGTTTCGAAATTCGCGCGAAAATTTGCAGTTTTAAATCCTTCTTTTTGTTAATAAAGACCACAATAAATGGATAACAGCAACCGCCATGAACATTTAATTTATATAGAGAATATAAAAAAAAATATTTCAGATTTATTTGGGTTATATGCATATTCCCTATTGGGAACTATGACAAGTATTTGGAATATGTATCTGCCTGGAACAGAAACATATCCTACCTGTTATTAACACCACAAGCTATATAACTATAGTTATATAGTTTGTGCTAACACGTTTAATGTACGTTAACATTCAAATATAGAATGTTTGTATTACATATCTGAGTAGTATGGGGCTATTTTTCTCAAGGAATTAGGTAGCATTCTGTACAGATTATTGTATTGATTTGATTGTTAGCTATCAAAGTCCAAACTGCAGGAAATTCTTAAGACCCATGGAAGCGTATGAAAAATTTAAGAGTCTAGTGATTTTCCAGATGCTATGTATTTAAATGACAAAACAAGTTCGAATGGCCAAGATACAGTTAACCTTTTTGCTTCCTTTTTTGAGTCGGTTTATTTTAGAGGTGGTAGAGCTGTTCCTAAGTATAATATTGATAGTGTTCTTCATATTTTTAAGATATCGTTGACGTTGGCTGAGGTTTTTTCGGAACTCTCTACACTGCCCTCCTCTTTATCATTTGGGCCTGATGGTGTTCCCCCTTTATACTGAGAAACTGTGCGTACACCTTGTCCTATCCTCTATTTAGGTTACTCAATTTATCACTGAGCTGTGGAATTTTTCCTGTAAAGTGGAAGTATAGTTACATTCAACCGATATACAAATCTGGTGGTAGGGATAATGTACAGGGTGTCCCATGTTCGGCACTTTTGCGGGGTATCTCCCTTATTTTTAAAGATAGAGGGTTGCGGTTTTCGCGACAGTGTGCTACTTTTTGATGAAACGACAGATGGCATTAAAATATTTTTCATGGCCCCCTTCGTTTTTGACATACAGGGCGAAATTGATTTTTTTCCATTTTCGGACCCCCCTCGCATTTCAGTTATCTTGTAACTTATAAAAAAAGTAAAAATGGATCCTATTAGAGTTTTCTACCTAGAATCGAGTGGCGTGGCTAGATTTTCATCAGATGTGATATTTTTCGAGATATTAACCAAATAAATGTTTTTTTAAATGGAACACCCTGTATATTTCTTAACCATTAAGTTTCCCCTTTCGAGAGCTTTTCAAAAATATACAACACTTTATAGTTATTTTTTATTTTTAGCCCTTAAATCGAACTATTTAATTTTAAACTTTAATTTTGCTTAGTTGGCCGTGTTTAACAAGTGGTTTAACGTCAATTCAGGTATTTAGATTTAAAAAAGAAACTGCTTAAATCCTGTATTTTCATTAATTTATTAAAATTGGTATTATTTTTAACCTACAACACTACTTGTTATCTAGATATATAGAAAATCCTAACCAGAACTAAAACTGTTTAGTTTTTAATCACTTAAAGATTAAATTAAATGTCTTGAATTATTAATAGCAAATAAAAGTCAAATTTAAAAACAAAACATACAAAACTTTAGGTAACGAAAAAAGTTAGTCCATTTAATCCATTCTAGCTCTATTCGTTACCTAAAGTTTTGTATGTTTTGTTTTTAAATTTGACTTTTATTTGCTATTAATAATTCAAGACAACTAATTTAATCTTTAAGTGATTAAAAACTAAACAGTTTTAGTTCTGGTTAGGATTTTCTATATATCTAGATAACAAGTAGTGTTGTAGGTTAAAAAATATACCAATTTTAATAAATTAATGAAAATACAGGATTTAGCCAGTTTCTTTTTTAAATCTAAATACCTGAATTGACGTTAAACCACTTGTTAAACACGGCCAACTACGCAAAATTAAAGTTTAAAATTAAATAGTTCGATTTAAGGGCTAAAAATAAAAAATAACTATAAAGTGTTTATATTTTTGAAAAGCTCTCGAAAGGGGAAAATTAATGGTTAAGAAATATACAGGGTGTTAAATTTAAAAAAACATTTATTTGGTTAATATCTCGAAAAATATCACATCTGATGAAAATCTAACCACGCCACTCGATTCTACGTAGAAAACTCTAATAGGAACCATTTTTACTTTTTTTATAAGTTACAAGATAACTGAAATGCGAGGGGGGTCCGAAAATGGAAAAAAATCAATTTCGTCCGGTATGTCAAAAACGAAGGGGGCCACGGAAAATATTTTTATGCCATCTTTCGTTTCATCAAAAAGTAGCATACTGTCGCGAAAACCGCAACCCTCTATCTTTAAAAATAAGGGAGATACCCCGCAAAAGTGCCGAAAATGGGACACCCTGTACAGAACTATAGGGGAGTTAGAATGCAATCTGCAATTCCAAAGATCTTGGATGGTTTGGTTGCTGATTGGTTGTCCGCTTTGTGCAATGGAATACTAGTTAGTAACCAGCATGGCTTTTACTCTGGTCGTTCTACTCTGACCAATCTTCTAGAGTACCATCATTCTCTGTGTCAGTCCCTTGAACAGGGATATTGCATCGATAGTATTTATACGGACTATTCAAAGGCATTCGATCGAGTGTTGTTAGAAAAACTGAGACTAATGGATATAGATAATCCTATGCTAAGTTAGCTGCAAAGTTTTTTGACGGGTAGGTATCAGTGTGTCCAGATTGGTAATTATTTATCAAATCAATTTGAGGTACCGTCAGGGGTACCCCAGGGTTCTCACTGTGGACCTCTGCTCTTTTTACTATTCACTAACGATATCAGTGCCCACCTTGATTCTTCTCATTTGATGTTTGCAGATGATCTCAAGATCTATCAAGTTATACATGATAATCGGGACTCTGATGCTCTGCAGCGTGACTTGAGTGTTTTATTTGAGTGGTCAAATAACAATGGTCTTCACTTGAACGCTTCGAAATGCTCTGGGATAACTTTTTCTCGAGGCAAGAATTTCCATAAATTTGTTTATGATAGTAATGCTGATGGCTTGACACGGCCAACTCAGGTAAAGGATCTGGGTGTATATTTTGATAGAGAGTTAAGTTTCAGTAATCACGTAAATACGATGGTCGCTCGAACGTTTCAGAGGCTGGGTTTTATTCTGCGGCATTCCAGGGATCTGTCCCCTAACATCTTAAGGTTACTATATTGTACGTATGTACGTCCTTGTTTGGAGTATGGGTCTATTGTCTGGTCACCATACTATCAGACTCACGTTGCGTCCATCGAGCGAGTTCAGGACAAGTTTCTGAAGGCATATTCGCGTAAGGTTGGTCTTAACGTGTCGGACGTGTGCTATCGTGAAAAATGCAATTGTTGAATTTCCACATTGGAGGTTCGTAGGAATTGTCAGGAACTTATGTTTCTCTACAAACTCGTGAACGGTCTTATTGACGCACCAAATTTGCTCCGGCTCCTGGGTTTTAATGCTCCTTGCCATACTCACCATATAAGGGACAAAACTTTTTTCCGAGTTCCATTTCACCGTACTAACTACGGCTTCAATAGTCCTATGTCCAGAATTCAAAGACGATATAATGCCAACTGTGATGGGTTGGAGTTTTCAATGCCTTTATATTCCTTTAACACTTTAACTACTATGTGTACCAAAAATGGTACACATCTAACTTTAATGAATAAACTTTGTGTCCATATATGGTCACAAGCATTGGCTACATTTAATCAGTTGTGTACACTATGCGGCCATGCTTTCTAATAATATAAATGCATATTTCATTTGCTCTAGTTCATGACAAAAGATTAGCCAAATAGTTTAAGTATAGATTCATAGATGGAAGTACCGTTCAACTCTTCTGACCACCATTGCTAGACAGTAATAAATACGTTTTGTTTACACATTTCGATCAGTTTGTCACTTCTATCAGAGAAAACTAAGACAGAGAGAATAATATCTCGTACCGATTTCATTCATAAATACGATTTGCTTTCGATGACCTCCAAACCGACGTTCAAATAAGCTGCTACGGGCGTGCACTGCAGATTTTGGGTTATTATAAAGCACAGTGAGAGTGAGTATTGAGACGCGCAGAAGAAAACTCTGCTTGCCGTGTTGCTACCGCACTGGCTAATGTCGGGGTGTATTGTGAGAATTCTACGCGCCAGTCTCGGGGTGTTGCCGTTTGAAGGCCATAGTGTGGTCGAGCTGACGGGAAGAAGAGATATTATTCTCTCTGTCTTGTTTTTCTCTGCTCCTATCATCGTAACCGGTCGCGCGTTTGAATGCAAAATGAGCAAATAAGCGATAGAGAGTTGGAAGAAATAGTAAACAATATGAGCGATAATATATTTTGTCTATGGCGATATCGAATACAAATACCAGTCGGACACCGACGACTCAGTACGTACCAGATGCTTCAAGACTAACAGTGGAAGAAATGGTCGAGGCTACGCAATGGCAAACACTTCTCGAACGAAAATGCATTGCCAAGGATGTGAACAAAAATTTTTATGTATGAGTGCTTTTTTGACACTCACAACTGCAATTTACGTAAAGAAGAAGCGTGATCAAATATGGTACACATAGTTCAAAGATAATAAGTTCTAATTTTTTATATACATAAACTATGTGTACCATATCTGAACACAGTCAAAAAACTTCTTTTTTGTGAAAAAAACTTGTTGTTTTCATGTTAGTAGTATTTTTAATGGAATAAAATATAGTTTTTTGAAAAAAAAGTGTGTTAGTTTCTGCACCATTTGGCACCAGTAGTTAAAGTGTTAAGAAAGCATGTAATAACTTGGTAGGTAAAAATTTGCTGTGTATATTCCAGGGTAGTGTATGTATATATTTTTTTAGTTTGATATTTTCCATGATTTAGGTCTGAGTAGTGGTATTTTATTATCCGTCATCTTGTGAAATATGTGATAATACATACCTATATTGTAAGTCTTTTTTGTTATTGTAAAAATGGAGTTTCCGTTGATAATAAATAAAAAGCAATGTATTGTTTCAAATGTATTTGTTTGTCGCCGGCGATTAATTTTATCGCTTAGGTGGACAAACGGGCTAACATCTTATGTAAAGTTGTTAGTAAGGGTGCAGATGCCATTTTCTTCAAAACTCACCAAGAGTAAAGTACCCTTCTTGGTAAAAATATCGTAAAAAGTTACAAAAAAGAGTTGTTTTAAATTCATAACTTAAACCAAATATTTGGTTTAACTAAATTTTAGTATATTTTTTCAAAACGCTACACAACTGGTTAGTTATGATATCTTGTATCATAAACCTAGGTCGAAATAAACTAAATATTCTTACAGTTTTTTAAATGCTGGTTATTGCACAATATTTAATATTTTTTATAACATTAGTGTCTGGAGACATACGCGTTACGGCTTGAAATCCCGGACGTATATTTGAATCCCGGGATTTTCGGGATCGAAGAAGCAAAATCCCGGGATTGATCTCGAAAAATTGTAATATAAAAGGATCCGATATGTCGGGACTGTCACCGTTACTGGAGTTCATGTACCGACTTACCGACAAAGGTATCAAAAGTCCCGATCGACGTTATTAAGGTTTTTTAATTTATATTTTAAAAGGCATACCTAATCATTTTATGGAAGAAAAAACTCTTTAGAAGAGTGGAAAAATAGTTCGACTGAAGGAAGATGGTTAAATTTCGTAAAAAGCAGAGAACATTTAGATCAGAAATCGGAGTTACTTAAAATGTGGGAATACCTGTTCGCAATCCCTGCGCACAATGCAAATTGCGAAATAATTTTTTCCTTAATGTCCATCCAGTGGTCAGTCTATTGCGACCATTCTGCAATACCAGTATAACTTTAAATTATCATGTGCAGAATTTTATAAGTACATCAAAGATAAGAAAGGTGCGCTAAAGAAAATCTCCTCATCGGAGAATAAAACTGGCAAATCCTAAATAATTTTTTGATTTAGTTTTAAGGAATATTAGTTATAACAAAGATTTTCGTTCATAATATAGGTAGTTGTTTTGTGTTTTGGTATTTAGACCTAATTTTTTTAAAATTAACCACCCCCGGGCCTTGTGTCCCGATATGAGCCAGATGATTTATAGCAACCCTATACCTGTATAAACATTTTGTTTTAGCTTATAGTTAGTTAACTACCTTGTAACCCTTTGTAGTGATTCTAGGGTTTTTTGATGCTTTATAAGTTTTATACTAAACAAATAAAAAAAACTTTCATTTTAGTTAGTGATTTTTTACAAACAAAAAAAAGTTAGAGTGGTGCGTTTTGGAAAAAATAGTAAAATTTAATACATCAGTATCAGATTGCATATTTTTTGATTTATTTGAGCTGGTAATTCAAAATAACATTTTTATTTTTCTTGCTAGAAGTAGTGTGTTCATTAAAAATGCACCTCTATTTTTTTTTTAGATTTTCACGATTTGGGGTCCCTAGCAGGCGCGGCCCGTGAGTTTTTTTACAGGTGGGTCAAAATTTTGTGGCCAACTAGTGATACCAACGCAACAAGCAAAATACACTTTTTTAATTAAGAAAGGTTTTTTAATAATGTGCCAAGAAATTATTTACCTACAAATAAACACTGCAAAAATCATAAAATAGGTACTGCAGAATATTGAACATTACTACTCTTGATGTTTATGACTTTTAGTATCACTTTTTTGTTTATGGCTTTTTTTCTATGTGTTTTAATACTCTAAAATAGTAGATTTTAGCGGGTTCCGTTGTGATAAGTTTAGCGTCTCTTCAATAGATGTCGCGCCTTGTACTAAAATCCCAGAATATAAACAGAACAAAATTCTGAGATAAAAGCATGATTATTTGTAAAATAAAATTAGGAACGCTGCCGAAACTCCGTTTTCTTTAATAAATACAATGCTGGCAACTAGACATAGTAATACGATATTTGTCTACGCACCTGCAGGCTGTAAGCTGTAGTAAATATGAGATTGCCAACAATCTAACAATTTTAAAAATATTTTATCGAGGAACAACTTGTTGCCAATACACCTTTTAGAGCCGATCTAATTTTTTAAATAACAAAAAATTAAAAAAAAAGTTCTTGCCCCAGCACGGATTCGAAACCGCGACGGTCACATTAACTCGCTGCGGTTATACCGCTGCACTACGCTCGTTATATAAGAAAATCGGTCCGATATCGTTAAATTTGATGCCTAGCGCTGGCCTGACAGAAATCGTATTTATTTTATGTTTAACCACTAATAATTAATATTATTAATACGATGCAAATACAATTCGCATGTTAGGTACCTAATTAGTTTTTCTTTTGTCGAACCAAATGTTTTGAAATAGTATATTTTAGGGGGCGGTTTGAGAGTATTTCCATAGTGGGAGTGGCCAGATATTATGGGTGGGCCGTCGACCAATTGTGTCTTTTTTTAACTTCCTAAAGGGCGTATGTCTGTTTCTCTCTTACTTTTAATGAATTTATATCGTCCATATAAACCTATAAGATCAATTTAAAATATGACCCAGCCCGGAGCAAGCTTGGATATCCTTTGACGATGTCTTGGCTTGATTCTTTCTTGGGGACTTTTCGCATGGAACTTTGAAACAAAAGATTATTTTTTGGTTTTAAAAAATTAAAAAATAAATTATTAGGTAGATCACTGAAAATTTTAGGTGGGTCATTAACCAAATGACCTTATGGACCCAACCTGGTCCCTAGATCATGAAAAAATGGTTTCCCATTTCCATCGGGCAGCCTGTCGGTCGGTGTGTCTGTTTACTCGAAAACTTAGAAGCTACTCGACCAAAAGAAATTAATATTTACAAATAGATTAGGCTTTACCCTGGCTCGAAACCGGCTACACTTTTAGTGAAATATATACAGGGTGAACATCTTAAAAAGCTAATTTCTGTTTTTATTGCTCTTACTTAAAAATATTTAATTACTTTTACAAAAATGATATTTTATGTACTAAGGCCTGTAACGCTGATATAAATAAAAGCACTTTTGATCCCCCGGATACTGTGTGAGTAACTCAAGAAAATTAAATTTTGTCTATTTTTGATTTTTGCTCTTATTAAACCACTATGTTTATCTGAGCCTCTAAGACAAATATTACATATTTACTGGTTGTATTTTTACATCGATAGGTTGTTATTGTTTTTCTGAAATTAGGTACGCTGTCATACAGGGTGGGCAATTATAAAAAGCTTTTTTTATTGTTGCTTTAATTCGAAAACGTAAGTTTGACAACAGACTTTGGAACTTGTACTTTTTTATACCATACAGGGTGAAGAAATAAAAAAGTATGTGTTTAGTTTTAGTGTTGTAAATATCCGTATTCTTTAGATATCCGGATAATACGGAATCGGAATCAGCTAATATCCGTATCCATTATCCGAATACGAATCCATTTCTTGAACCGCGCGACAGATCATGTATACGTATGCATGCAATACTAAAACATTTTCTATCCGGATACACGGCTAGGTAGGTCGATGCGGTATCGGTATCATTCGAAGTCGAAGGTTAGGGATAGGAAGGCACCGTCGGGGTCGTTCGTTCTCGTTTGAATTCGGTTCGGGTGAGGCGGGCCTAGTTTAACCAATGGGTCTCATCCCATATGATACCCGTTACCCCGATAACTATGCTATCTTTTTTTAGGAAAGGTCATTAGAAAGAGAAAGCATAAGATCAAATATGCCCAGGCCCGGATTGGGACAGGCGAGCGACCGAGAAAATCTCGGTGGGCCACCGGCCCAAAGGGGCCGGTGAGGTCGAAGGTCTGGGCACTTAGCCTCTATCCCACTTCGAAACTTCGAATCATAATATTTCCCAACCCCAAACATACAAAGGAAAAACCTTGAAAACTATGTAAATTATTATTTATTATTTGCATTTAATGTATACTTATTTATTTTTTATATTATATTTTTCAATATCATTTACCTCACGTGTGAAATAGAATTAAAATTAAAACTTTTTTGGGGTCATCCGCAATGTGCGCAGGCCCGGATTGGAACAGGCGAGCGAGCGAGAAAATCTATGTGGGCCGCCGGCCCAAAGGGGCCGGTAAGGCCGAAGGCCTAGCCACTTAGACTCTATCCCACTTCGAATCATAAGATTTCCCAACCCCAAACATAAAGAGGAAAAACCTTGAAAACCATGTAAATAAGGAATATTCACATATTTTTGTATTGCATTAATCGTTTAAAGGTGCATTTCCTATGGGGCGGCTGACGCTCGCGGCTGCCGCTCAGCGGCCGGCTGACGCCAGTAATCCATTGACGTTGAAGCTTGCGTCTGACGCTCGAAAAGAAACGGATACATTAAATTGTCACATGAGCAGTACTAGGCGTCAGACGCTGTGCGGCAGCCGCGAGCGTCAGACGCTCCATGGGAAACGCACCTTAAGGAAGTCATTACAATCCCAAAAAAAATATTTTGAAGAAAATTACTAGGATAATTTAGCTTCAAAAAAAAGTTTAGTTTTCGGTATAATTTATAACAATTTAAAAAGCAGCCATCTGTCCTTAATTAAAAATGACGTCAGATCAGCAAAAATAAGTGTCAATCTACATGTTAACGTAAAGCTTACCTAAAGTCGAACAGGTTTGTTTTTCTCGGAAACAGTCAGAGGGAGAGAAATCGATTTTTTTGGGTTGATAGAGGAATAGTTCAACTAGCTTCGGTAAAAAATTCAGTTATACAGGATGTTTCGTTTTGCAGTTATTAAACGTCAAAGTCGAAATTTCCACGATTTCCGTTGAAATCGGGTACAGGTCGCAAAAGTGAATTAAATCGATGTAAATTTTCGGAGGTTGTATGGGACCCGGAGCTTCAGAACTCCACTGAAACTTGTGAGGATCGGAAAATGGCAAGTGTTGAATTTTTTTAGCTCGAAAAATACCATCTTTGGTACCTAATAACTCGAAAACAAAACGTCAGATCGAAAAACGGATTCATAAGTGAAACTTTAAAATCTCAAATACTTTTTTTTTGCAATACATTTACCTAAAAGAATCACTGGAAAATGGAAATATTTGGAAAAAACTGGAAATTTAGATTTTTGACCCAAATTTTTCACGGTTTTTAATTTTTTGTGGGGTCAAAATGGTTCAACTTAAAATCCCATATACGTCATCGGAAAGACCTCGTCGAAGTATATAATATCCATTACTTTTTAGTTTCTTCATTCTCTATAAGAAGGGAGCAATCGCCGATTAAATTCCGATTTTTTTTATTTTTTTGCCTTCGACATCGGTACATTTGAATCACTCTGTATTTTTCCTATTTAATTTTTTCCCAATTTTTCAACACTATCTTATAAAGGGATAATCACACTTTAAAATGAATACTGAACGGGTCATCCAGGAGCGTATTTAAGGGGTAGAAATCGAATTTTCTTGATTTTTTCCGACAAATCCTATTTTTAACCGACATTACTCCACACTCTTTACCTTATTTAGTGATATTTTTTTGGGTTTATTTTATCCGTTAATTATCTAAGAATACCTCCCACTAATTCAAATCACTCATTTTCTCGTTAAAGTTATAAATAAATAGGTTTATTTGCATCGGGGACATCTAAAATTTGAAAATTTTTTAATTTTCGAAGATTGCCATGAAAACAAAGAATTGCAGTTTATTTCCTCGAAATTATTAAGATGATATGTCAAAATTTCGCATAAATGTCAATTTTTGTTGCAAAATTGAAAGGTTCCTGGACCGATTTCGGCTTGAAGTATACATAAATAAGATTTTAGGAACCTTCTACTTTAAATGCAGGGATATTTCATTGGATGAGTTACGCATTAAATTCCATTTTTAGTGAGTTTTCGATGACTCTACAACACTGGTATTCGCCATGTACTCATGATGAGTCATAAGTTCACTTTTGATGACACAGCCAATGGGATCACGTTTTACAAGTTTCGAAATTCGCGCGACAATTTGCAATATAACATCCTTTTTTTTTCTTAATAAAAACCAAAATAAATGGATAACATCAACCGCCATAAACATTTAATTTATGTAGCAAATATAAAAAAAAGATTTCAGATTTATTTGGATTATATGCATATTCCCTATTATTATTTGTATATTAATTTTTACTTATTTGTTTTTTATATAAAATATTATATTTTTCAATATCATTTACCTCACGTGTGAAATAAAATTAAAATAAAAACTTTTTTGGGGCTTTCCGCTATGTGGATATGTATCAAATTTATATTTGGATATTATTCAGTAGGAATGTGCAAAGCAAACGTATCAAAATTGTTTGATTTAGAATTTGTAAATTACAAACCAAAACTCAAAATTGTTACAATAATTGTTAATAGAACATTTCCCACTTTTGTTAAAAAAAACAGGAAATTTTCCCAGTTTCGTTAATGATATCCCAGAAAACGAGAAATTCCCCACGAGTTGGCAACACTGGGCCGTACACAACTAAATCCTCGATTAGTGATTCCTCGTCAGCGAGGAATTACTAAACCGACGCACAGTGTAACGAAATCGAAAATTCGTGGACTTTGGCACTTTACTTCGCTGTTTTGCAAAAATTGTGGCGTATAAAAACATAAAAACATTGGAGTTTGTTATTACTGTACTAAATTTAGACCTACGTGTAGTAACTTACTAGGTATCGGTCGCTCAAAAAATATAATTATTTTTCGACAAAATAAATAAAAAAACACTGTTTTCGGTTTAAAGTACCTAACTAAGTTAAATAGACTTAAATATTAATTATGAAAAACATTCTTTAATTAACCTAATTTTCACCATCTGAGCTGGAGACTAATCTATCAGAATTGTCTTCCTCAACGTTAGTTACTTTAAAAAGTGTTTCAGTTTCTGAGAACACATAATTTTTTTCGCAGTTTATTTCGGTCTAATAAAGGAAATAAGGAGATTCAAAGAAATTAACAAGTTGTGCAGTATGTCCTGAATATTCTCGGTCCGTCCTCGCTTTCACGCGTAATGTTCTCGGAATTTACGAAACTCTTTATTTCCAACTTCTGGTGCCTCTTCAGATAAATGTCCAATTGGAATATAGGAAATGTTTTAATAACATGTGAACACTTGATGGCATATAGTACCAACTATATAATGACACGTACAGCTTTACAGTATCGCTCAAATATTCTCGGAAAGTATCAACATTTAAGTTTCGACCCGAAGAAAGGGCTTAAAAAATTACAGCAAATTTTTTAATTAAATTTTTGTTCAATCCAGTGATTGCTGCTGATTTTTCGTAATGTCTAAAAAAAGTTCTAGCAGTATTGCCGTCGTTTGTAGTGCCCTCACTCTGTTTACAACGTCCATTTTAATTAGTATCGCAAGTTCATTTTGTATTTTCTTTTTTCTTTGCTCTTTTATTACTCTCGTTTCACCCGTAGTGGCATCCGTAACTAAATTACAAAGCGTACTTAATGAGTTAACTTATTACCTACTTCTTATAATTTAGAATAAAATAAGATTTTCGAATTGGGTATAATAAGGTATTTTTAAAACTATGTAGGTAGGTACTTAGATTCATGAATATTTTATTTAATATTATTCTAGCCACTTTGCTTAGGTAAAGTTAAATTAGTTAAAATTGACTTGTAACTTCTTAGAAAATTTAATATGATTAATAACATACCTGGAAAATCTTCAAAGCGGCATTTAAAAGCAACTTTGGACTCGTGCATGTGCGACATTACTAAAAAAATATTCTTTTTTTCAATAATCGGACAAAGTTGGATGGGATGTTTGGATATTCCTAATGTATAATAGTTGTGTAATCTTATGTATGTAACAACGACCGCATATTTAGGCATTTTTTTAAAAACCACACCAAACTTTGTTTTCTCTTCGACTGGGGCCACGGTTCTTTAAAATTCCATGATATGGAATTATGTAAGTAAACTTCACAAGTATTTCCTCTAAAATTTGTAATTTTAGAGGAATTTTTTATAGAACACATAAATTTTTTAAAGTTATTTTCGCATCTTTTTTATTGCTCTCAGACAAGTCAAGTTTTCATTTAATAAGGAAGTACTTTACGATGATACATTTGAAAAAAACTAGTAAACGACTAAACTCCAGATATTTTTCGAATAATCTCGGGGCAAAACAAATTAAAATTCGATAGTCGCTGTTTTGCCCTATGTGCACGAAATATCAAATCCGTTACACTGCGCGACGCAATCGCGTTCAGTGCTGCCCATGCAATCATCCAACTTTCCCCACTTCGAGTGTCCAATATACCAGCACTGGCCTTAAATTACCCGCGACACTGAAAAACATAAACATTTGTTAAAAGGATTTTTGAAAAAAATTATATTTAATGTTCGGGTATCAGGATATAAATTTACAAGTCGAAACTGTAGGTAGAATGTAGAACATTGTTCCACATTTGACAATTCGTTGTGCGTCAAAACCGTGTTTTTTAAATAAAGTCAAGCGCAAGATGTAATAGATTTTATAGTCGAAAAAAGTGACAATGAGAAAGTTATTAACTATGATTTTTTTCACAATCACATTTTATTTTTACTGTTTAAGGCTAACAAAGTATTCTTTTATTTTTGGGGTTTCTGTTTTGTATAGGAGGCCGCGCCGGCTGGGGGCCGGTCTGGACTCAGCTCGGTAAAAACAAATCTGCCAATCCGGCCCTGAATATGCCACATCGCAGACCGTGTTGTTCGCTTACACTCGATTCCGATTCCGTTTTCTCTTTGCACTTTGCATTAGTATACAGCCGATGCGAATTTATTTTGATTCCGAATCCGTATTCAAGTTCTCGGCCGGTTCCGGATAATCCGGATTCTTTTAATATCCGTATCCAACGGATATTTGGATACGTATCTTTACATCACTATTTAGTTCTACAACTCTAGAATGTTAGCTTAACAGAAATAATATTTTATGTATTATGACGATTTTACGTTGAGAAGGAACTTTAAAATTTTGGGAAATTTTTAAAAAATGTCTTTTACTATGAGGATGTTACTATGAGGTGTGTTTACTATGAGAATATGAGCGTATATTTTGTATACAGCGACAGTAGAAGCTTTTACTGTTGATATAAATAAAGGCAGATACACCACGATGAGCAACTTGATTAAATTTTATTGGTTTTTGGTCTATTGAAGCGCTATTTGTCTGAGACAAACATTACTAACTCAGTAGTATTTTGCATACCTAAATATGTTCTTATTTGTGAAATTTGAAGTCTTTGCATACAGGGTGTGTATTTTAAATATAATTTCTTTTATTTTTCCTTGAATCTGAGAATGTAGGTTGGAAAAAAGTATTTGCATTTACTTAAAACGGTGAATTATAATTTAGATTTGTCATATTATACAGGATGAAGAAGTGTAGTCTGTTTATTAGTGCTACAACCCAATAAATAACATTTTATTCCAAGCCGCGGATTTTACGTGGAAAGTGAAAATTTTATACAGGGGGAGAACTTTTAAATACAAATTTTAGATAAAATTTGGTTATTGTGTTTGGTAATTGTAATAGTAGGGGAAGTCTACCTAAAACGGGATACCTAAGGTTTAACCATTAAAAAATATTTTTTCAAGTATCTAACAGGCGCGGCCCGTGAAATTTCAAAGTTGTATATCTCTGTTGCTACTTATGGGACTGATGCCAAATTCAGGTTTTTTAATAGTGTGCCTACTAGGAATGTTTTGTTAAAGAAAAAAGATATTTTGTAATCTGCGAAAAAAAGTTGAATTTTTGAATTGACCCACCTGGGTAAAAAATTAACACTTAGATATTTTATTTATTATTTTTTCTAAACAAATCTTACATCATTTTGTCGACAATTCTTAAATTTTAAGAGAAAAAAATGTGTTAGTAGAAAGTTATAGTCATGTGAATTTTTTTAAACCTAAAATATAATTTAACAAAAAATTCAAATGACTATAATTTTCAACTAACATATTTTTTCTCTTAAAATTTAAGAATTTTCGACAAAATGATGTAAAATTTGCTTAGAAAAAATAATAAATAAAATACCTAAGCATGTTAATTTTTTACCCAGGTGGGTCAATTCAAAAATTCAACTTTTTTCGCAAATTGAAAAATAGTTTTTTTCTTCACCAAAACATTCCTAGTAGGTTCACTATTAAAAAATCTGAATTTGGCGTGGGTCCCTTAAGTAGCAACAGAGATATACAACTTTGAAATTTCACGGTATCTAAAGAATTTAAAGTCGCGACCCGTAGAATCTATTATGGTTAAGCTTTCAGAATTATTATTTTTTTGGTTTTGGAATATGTTAGTTTGCCCTTAAATTTTTTTTTATATGTTGCATATTTCCAATTTTATCCATGTATGTTGATAAAATGGGATTTACAGTTATTCTAAAATGGGATACACTTTTTACGTGGTGAAGTTGTGTTTTTACTTCGATAACTTGAACAGTAAAAAAACAATACTTTCATATTGCAGAAGCAAAAGAGAATGTTGTCTGGGCGGGGTATAGCGGTCGGCAGCGGTGGTCGACCTGCAAGGCAGTACAATGTTCGCACGGCCAACAGCGGTAAACAACCTTTTTATACTATTAATAATTTTTAATCAACGAATATAAATTCGACAGAGCATTCACGAACAATTAATCTGTTTTTCACGTGAGAGATAACACTTTCAGTAGTATAGTACTTACCTGAAATAAACACATTGCTCATCATGAAATTTCAAATGAGTGAAGTTTTACGGGAAAGTTTGCAAAATGACGTTTGAAGAACTTAGTGATTTTTGTAATAAAACTCATTCCGATATGGAAACGCTAATATTGGATTTGTGGATTTGGGTCAGCCCTACGAGACCAAATTCACATACTGAAGTTCCAAATAAGCCAACACCTGCCCGCTCAACGACGTCACCACCCCAGTAACCCTTATTCAGGCAACCAACGTTTGCGTTGCGACAAGCAAAAAGTGTACAAACAGTGACTGTGTCAGTGTCTGCACTTTTAACTACAGTCCTAAAACGTGCCCTGTTGAAATGAATTATTTGGATGGTTCGTGGAAAAATTCACTAGTGTTGTAAAAAATTTTTAATTATAAGTATAATTTTTAGTTTCTAGTTGTATTAAAATTCTTATTTATAAATATATTTTCTTAATAACATTTTTTCTTTTATTCTTTATCATAATTAAAACAATCCCGCCACAAGATAGACTTTAAAACGATTTTTTTAAAAGCAATGCGTCACTTGATTGCACACCATGGAAGAGTGTACCTCACAAATTTTTATTGACATTCAGGGCCCCAATTGTACCTTTGGTTACGTTCTTAAAGAAGTGGCAGCTTATGATGGATTTCGTCTTTCAAATTTTTTATTTAATCCCCCATTTAAAATAAACATGCTCCTGAAGATAATAAAATTATTACATGGAGTGAAACATATCATGGTTTAGACTGGGATTTTGGACATATCGACTTAAACGAGATTGATGATATCCTTAAAAATATATATTTTTTATTTAATAAACCCTAAGTATATGTAAAAGGAGTTGAAAAGACAAAATTTTTACAAAAAGTTTTAGACAGTGAAAGCATTAGCATTCCGATTTCTAATGAACCAAAATTAAGTAAATATAAAAAGGTTCCCGAGTGTTATTTTCATAAAACGGTAGAAGCTTGGCATTGTGCATTGGAGAATGTAAAACTATTATACAATTATAAAAATTGCTATTAATAAAACTTTTACTTTTCATGTCCGCTCTTTATCGTTTGAATTAAAAATTATGTTAGTGAATGTTAGTGTATGAAGAGTGATATTGACGCAAAGTGTGAATAATAATTGTTATACTTAAGATGTATAACTATAGGCATATAAATAAAATCTTATCTTTCATTCAATTTTTCATTTATCTATCGCAAGAATAATTAAGTTACTATAATGTTGTATAGGAAAATATAAACACAAAGTTACAATTAAAATTTTTTTATTAAACTAAATATATTTAAAAATCCAAATTGTATATTTATAATGGCTAAATAATTTTGTAAAGCAAAAAATCCTCAACTACATTTCTTCTAAAGTTGTTTTTTTCTATTCTATGATTTACGATTTTCTGTACAGCGGGTTTGTTACAAATTATGCAAACCTCTGGCGAAATTATCTGATGTAAAATTTGGTCACACACTTTGAATTTAATTTCATCTCTTAAACAATCCATAGAGCGCTTGTAGGGCGTGTTCACATGTATGTGTTTACCACATGGTTGCTCTACTACACCATATAAAAAGTAGCACTCGTGACACATACTGTACATGCCGCCCGTCATTGATGTTATTGCTTTATATGACTGCATTACACACACTTCACGTTTTAAATAGTTATCTTTCACAGCCTCTGATGCGTTAATTTTTTTTTATTTTAACTAAACCTTCTGCACAACCACTTCCCAAAACTTCATCCTCGGAACCTGAGTCATCTTCATCTTCGTCATCAGCATTATAATTGTAACGGTCAACATCCAAAAAATTATAAACATAACCTACACCACTATATCACCGCAAAAATACAAAATATCTGTTTAAATATAACTATACTGCATGACAAAAAATAAACATGCAGCCCTTAAGATTATTTCACACAAAATACGACAAAATATTAAAAACGTTTACTCTCGAAGGACGCAAGCAAACTGTTGGTTTCGACTTGCAACGTCTCTAAGTTAACGCGGGCTTTATAATTCTGCCATATTTGGATAGATGTCGCATGGCGTATTGCTTATTAGCGCATTTCTTGTTTAGGTTTGTTCTGTTGTGTTGCACTAACTTGAAATAAGTGCAACATAGTGCAGGATTGTGACGTTACTAGTTCAATTCAGAACTGCTTTATGCAGCAACACAAACGAACGGGTTTGCCGCTACATCCTTCTAAAAAGGCGGCTATTAGAAAGACCTTTTGATGGAAAGTAACTTTTCTTCATAAAATAATGAAAAAGTTTTCCATTTGTGGAAAACATTGTCAGGCAAGATTGTATGTCAATAAAACATAAGTGAGTACATTAGATGCACTGTGTATTTGCAAGTTTTGAGAAAAATGCAAAAGAAATTTATTGAAAAATTTTGGAAGAAAATGTTAGATTTAATATTTGTGTTAAAACTGTTTTAGTAGTAGTTGTCTACTACATCTATTATATCTGCTTTTACAAGCTTTGAATTAAAATGAAACATTCCGATCTATGTATGTGTTTGCAAGATTATAGGTTATGTCATTATTTTCTTGAATTTTGACATAAAATTTTAATCTATCCTAACCTGCACTTTCTTACTCCTCCTCATGAGCCAGTGCAGGTTAAACATGAACTAAACAGTTTAGTGCAACTTGCACTTCACAAATGAACACGTTGCGATAGTTTGCCAAAACACAAATGAACACCGCAGTTCAGGAAGTGCTGCCAGAAACAACACAAAAGAACAAACCGTATCCCGTTCTAGGTAGACTTCCCCTACCTAAATTTACTACAATAGTATGACTTTTATTATTATTATTATTAGAACTAACTATTTACTGTAACTTGCGTGTTACTGTTCAAGAAAGAGTGCAAGTTCCGTGCAAAAAAGTTTGTAAATTTTTTATAACTTTTCCGATATTTTCAAAAATAAGGGTACTACTCTTGGTGAGTTTTGAAAAAACGCCATACATTTCGTACTTTTTTGGATACTGTATAAATTTATTGAAAAATCTTGAATTGTTAATTTTTTACATTTAAATATAAAAACGGTTATAGGTATACTTTTAATGTCATCTCTTTTAATGCATCTCAGCAATTTATGTACAGTCGTGACTAAAATAAAGTTTTATTTTCCATAAAAAAACATTTAAAATGAAACTTTATTTTGGCCACGACTGTACGCCTTACCTGACACTTTTTACATCTGCCATAGTAAGTATTGTATGCACAGCCATATGATGAATTCTAGCACTTGTGTCCCCAGATTTCGTTAATAATTCTGGTAGCAATTTATCTACACTTCTAGACACTTCTGCTGGACCTACTCTGTAAAATTGTATTTGCATTTTTTAAGTGGGTTTTTGCTATATATCACAGCGTTAACAATATTATTGTTTATTAATTTTATGATTGAATTGAACGAAGTTCGTCCATGTTAGTTTTTGAGATATAAAACAGACCTTAAAATTAGTTATTATGCCAATAAATCTAGCTTGCAACAAAAGAAAGTTTTTACGTTCTTTAGTTGGAAACCCTACATACACAACTAGAATGGATATCTGACGTTGGAATGCATATTTAAGCCATTATTTCCACAAAGTCGGCAAAATTGAACCTTTTTAGAGAAATTACAAAAATTAGAAACTTACCTTCCTGGTACAAACTGTACAAAAAATAGTCGAATAACCTCATTCGCCAAATTATAAACTGAAAATACTTTATCCCTTAATGCCCTGTGTAAGAGAAATATTGCAGCTCTTGCCGTTTTATTTGCTGTATGCATTTTTGTGTTACCATACGATAATAATTCTTCTTTAAGGCAATTTAATCCATCTTCTTTGTCCGTATAATGCTTTGAATAAAATTTTTCAACTAGTTCTGTTCCAAAAACTAAAATTGGCAGGCTTGCTTGTTTCTTTTCTCTTTCTGTTAGCTTTGAAGTTGTTTTATATTCGAGATCTACTTGACACTCTCTTAAAAATTCATTTGTTTGGGAACTAAAAGGAAGAAAATATCATTTTCATTGTCTATTTGAAACTGTCTATCTAAAGTACGGATAGCCAAACGCCAAAAAATAGCGATCGATAGCAATTACTAGTAAACTAATTATTAAGAAACAACTAATTTTAATAAAATATCTTGTAATAACGATGTTTCATTAAAATTTATGTTGCCGTGTGCCAAGGAAATACTAAGGAAGTATTGTCTATAAAACTTAGGGTTTTCATAATAATTCTTAAACCACACTGTACATGAGAAAAACTTCTGTATAGAGTGCACTAAAACAGACTATAAAACAATCATCCAGCGTGGACTACTTTATGCAGGCTTATCGTCCGATTTATTTTATTTGAAATTAAGAAATATACTTCTCGCGTTCTTTTTACGATAATAACATGCTTCCAAGAAAAGACGTTCTTTCGACTTTTGGGGAAAATTAGTCGTCAGTTTTAAAGTCCAGAATACAGTTTCATGCATTTCTCTATTTCTAAATTAAATTTGCATTGCAGGATACTTCAAGATTTCATTCAGTAGCCAATTTTTTGCGAAGAGAAGTCACAATTATTAAATTAATTTTAAGGGAATAAGACACTTGGGCAGCGCAAGCTACTAACTAAATGATTATATATATATATATATATATATATATATATATATATATATATATATATATATATATATATATGAATTGGTAGGGTAGTCTTGACTGACTAGTTAGAAAACAAGCTCAGTGGTTATTGAGGCTTCAGTCTATTCGGTTATTCTCCAGCCTTCTAGACCGACAGTTCTGACACTGTTGACACACTGGATCTTAACCTGACTGCTTCAAGCTGTAACGACCATGTGGCCGAAACCTCAGGGTACTCCAAAAGCAATTATGTAATTACAATAACGTATATTCAAACTGTAAGACCTGGGTTGGAGTGTTTGTCCTTTTGTGCTAGATGTTACGAAGGTTATTTTAACTCACTTTGCACCCTAGGTAATGTCCAACATAATGTAAATTAATTAAGTTACTAACCGTACTCTGTGTTGTAGCCTTGATAAAGAAAATAAACATTTCCGAAAGCTTGGCGTAGTAAAAAAAGAGTTTTACTTCCGATGCCCGAATAGACTGAAGCCTCAATAACCACTGAGCTTATATATATATATATATATATTTGAATTGTATATATATATATATATTTTTTTTCTTTTGAACGTAGACTTTCACGGATGAAGAGATGGGAAATGTTGATCCGGGAGTACATCCGTTCGTTTGTTAAATTTCTATTGGAATCTGACAGACGTTTCGCCAAGGTCTCACTTGACTGTCAAATCGTAAACTGATTAGTTTACGACTTGACAGCAACGAGTAAGTATTGATAATGTCAAGTTAGACCTTGACGAAACGTCTGCCAGATTCCAATAGGAATTTAACAAACGAACGGAGGTACTCCCGGATTAACATTTCTTCATATATATATTATATATATATATATATATATATATATATATATATATATATATATATATATATATATATATATATATATATATATATATATATATATATATATACAGCGTCTGCCCAGATTTGGTTACCAAATGGGAAACTTTTTTATTTTTGATTTTACGAGAAAAAGTTATTCTTGATAAAAAGTTTTGCTTGGTATAAAAGTAAGACTGGCATTGAAAAAAAAGATATGTTATACAGGGCGTAAAGAAAATAAAGAAAATCGAGTAGTTAAGGTAAATAGCATGGAATTTTCGCTAGTAATGTCATTTGTAAATGCAAATAAATACCTTTTTAATGAAACGTTTCATTAAACTTCTTTCTTAACACTTCTTTTATGACTTAAAAGCGTTTTTTTTTAAATCTAATATCTTATTTTTATTATTATACCTGTATGTGGTGCTGGTTTCATACTAGGTAATAGGTAAGAGTGACATTGACGATGATGAGCTCGATATACTGCTTTATGTTACAGAGGAACCCAAAAAAAGCCTTGAACAAAGATCCCATGAATTGGGTTACTTCATTAAATTTATCCAAACTATTTTGAAGAAAAACAAATAGAAATATTTTAAACCAAAATTTATTCACGCATTTCCTGGAGGCATGGATATACGATTTGATTATTGTCACTGGATAATGGGGTATTATGAAGATCATCCAAATTTCGTGTTTCAAATTTTGTTCTCCGTCGAAGCGACGTTTACCACCAACGGAATGTTTTCATCAATAAATTCGGGGTTTTGGAGTATAACTAATCCTTACTGGGTAGTAGAATGTCGGAGTCAAGTGTCTCAGAAAGTTAATGTTGGGTGTGGTGTTTTGAAAAACAAAATTTTAGGACGAACTTTTTTCGATAATAACATTAACGGACAAATATTTCTAACTTTTTTGCAAAATGAATTTTTTGATATTATTGATGAGTTGCCACTGCATGTAAGGCAAGATTTAATATTTAGTTAGATGGTGCCACTTGCCATTTCTCAGCAGACGTAAGAGCCTGGCTTAACTTCAATTTCAGAATTGGGCGAACTTCGACTCAAGATGATAATTTTGCGGATTGGCCGCCTAGATCCCCCGACCTCACACCTCTTCATTTCTTCTTTTGGGGACGAGCTAAGGAAATTGTTTACAAATACAGACCTGAAAATCTTATCCATTTAAAAAACAGGATACCAGAAGCATGTGGAGAAATCCCAGCCGATCATGTAAGACATGCTGTTTGCCGGTTTAAGAAAAATCTTATTAAGTGCATTAAAAATAATGGTGGTTCTGTTGTGGCCTAAAATTTGTTTTTAGGATCTGTTAGTTAAAATAAATAGTTTTCTAAATATTTTTTCTTGATTTTCATTACGCCCTGTATAACATATCTTTTTTTTTTTCAATGCGAGTCTTACTTTTATAACAAGCAAAACTTTTTATCAAGAATAACTTTTTCTCATAAAATCAAAAATAAAAAAGTTTCCCATTTGGTAACCAAATCTGGGCAGACGCTGTATATACTGAATTTTAAACATCTTACTGTCTTAAAGCTGGTAACGGCTTTTCCTCGTACATCTCATAAGTTGATTTTATTATTGCACCAGCCGATTTATTTCTTCTCCTGAATGAACCTCTGCTCATTGTTGGACTTCCGGTACATGGCGAACCCATTTTAGGACTTTGGTGTCTGGCCATGTGCAATGGTGAAGCTTGATTTGTATGTGATGGATTTGGTGAACTTGATCTTTTATCAGTTCTAATCATAGTTGGTGATAAAAGGTTTTTGTTGTCAGGCTCATCAGTACATTCGTCGTTTTTCAGACAGATCTAAGTGATTAAAAAAATTAAAAGGCTCAGTAAAAAATACTTTTTGCTTTTAAGTGCTTATTGAACTAGGGTCTTTTTGGAAAAAAAAATATGTGTTATGGGCTTCCGTAATTCTTTTAAGAAAACTTATTTTCCTTCAATCAGATACAAACAAAGATGTTTTAAGTTTTTACTGTTATGCTTTCCGCTGACACTAAAAATAATGTACAAATGTAATTATTTTGAATTATACAGGGTGATTCACAAAAGCTGTACAACTGTCAACTTCGATTTTTTTAATGGAACACCCAAATTTCGTATACCTTAACCCATAACTGAAATTAGCAGTTTTCGAGATATTAGCATATGAAAGACAAATTTGATACATTAAAGATATGAAGAATGTAAATGATTAAACTTGAGGCAAAGTTGTATGTGTTCTATCTGAGATATTTCTTTTAATGACTGTGGCACTGTTAATAGTTGCAAAAAAATATTGCTGCTCTTTTGGATCCAAATATTGGCTATGCGTTTAACCGAGAAGGAGCTAACCGAAATTTTAATAATGCTTGGTACTGGTGATAAGACCAGGCCCCGGATCACGCCACATAGAATTCTATTCTACGTGTCAAAGTCACATGACTGCTCAAACAAAACAAACGATCCATCACATGGCCACTGTCATTAGTGTAAAAATCGCGTAGAATTATATGCATCGTGATCCACCCACAGAACACAACAGAAAGTTTGTGAAATATTTAACAACAAATATCCCCGTATGGAATCCATAACTCAATCTGCAGTGAGTAAAATTAAAAGAAAATGGGCAAAAAACGATCCTGACCTCCCAAGTGAGCTTTTGTTGTATCAACCTCCCCATTATGTGGCTAATGTCAGAAGATATTTAAGCAACACTTTTCCAAGGCGATGGATAGAGCGACGTGGTGCAATAGAGTGGCCGGCAAGGTCGCCGGATTTAAGTCCCTTCGATTTTTTGGGGTTATAAGGATATAGTGTACAAAAATAAACCCGATACCATTGAAATTCTTAAAGATCTAATTCGTACTGTGATAAGAAACATTCAGCCTGATGTAGTTACTAATGTGCAACAGGAATTTTTTGACCGTCTAAGGCACTGCAGAGCTGTAAATGGTGGCCATTTTCAACAGTTACTACAGTAGTAGTAGTTCTGATTAATTTTTTGTGTTGCTGCGTGAATTAATATTTCTCAATTGTTGATTAAAATTGACATTTGAAACGTCGAATTTTAATTTATAAAAATCTAAGATAGAACATACAACTTTGCCTTTAGTTAAATCATCTATATTTTACATCTTTTTAATGTACCAAATTTCCCATTCATATGTAAATATCTCGAAAACTGTCAATTTCAGTTATAGGTTATGGTATATTAAATTTGGCTAGAATTTTACGGAGAATTCAAATCAGCCAAAAAAAGTGTGGTGTTCCATTAAAAAAATCAAAGGTGACAGTTGTACAGCTTTTGTGAATCACTCTGTATAATTCAAAATAATTTTAGAATATGCGCAAAAATAAAACTTAATCGACGTGTCCGAGGGTTTTTAAGATATTTTATTTTATTTTCGAGATATTGAATTTATTCCTTAATTTATCACAACCCTGTATAGTCGTTCCTTGAATATCTCTTAGACCTTGAGGTATGATTTAAGCATGTTTGAGGAAATCTCAAGGTCTGAGGAACTCCTAAATACGATCCTAAATTTATTGCTTACCTGATTCGCCTCTAATAACTCTTCAATGCATAGTTCTTTGAAAATTTCGCTTCTAAATTGCTCTATCTGATTTTTTTTGTGCCTAGCCCTTTCGTAATCTTCTAGCTCAATAGCGTGTCTTTTTTCCAGTTCATATTTTCCCAATTTTTCTCCGGCTACTCTCAATGTTAACATTGCATGCTTCAATTTTCTTGCGTATTCAAATCTTTCATCTGAAAAGAAAAAATTTGATATTGATTTATCTCGTTATTATAATTTCTCTAAATGCAAATTTTGAATACATTGTTTTCGTACTGAAAAACAAAATTTTCGGAAACTAAGTTTTGGAACACATTTCTGTCGAAGTGATAACTTTTCTTAATATATTTTAGTTAAAATAATATTTTTTATTTCTATCTATTTTCACAAATGGGTTCGATTTTAATGGAATTTTATGTACGCTTTTCGTTCGCAAGGCAGGTGCACATTTTATCTTGTACAGAGATTTTACTTCACTCGAAATTTTTTAAGATCTTCAAGTTTTGGAGTCTACATCACAAAAAATATGGTTTCTCACTGTGTATGACGTGTTACTGTTTGCGAAGTAGTGTGCATTTTTCAATTTTATTAATATACTTACCTTCAGTTCGCGAGGAAAGTCGGGTGCACAGATTTTGTTTTTCATATATTTTCTAAACAAAATATTTAGATGTTAATTAGAATATCAGTAAGCTAAATAACTTACTTATAACGGCTAAATATTTCTTGATTTCCATTTCTCTTATGATGTTAGCTATATCTGTTGCAACATACATTTCAAAGGCCAAATCGTCATAAGGAGAACTATATTCAGGGTTGTTAATAATTTCATTTAACTTAGTTGTCTGCAAATCCTCACCTTCATTTGAACTTGGTTGGAATTCAATTTCTGATCCAATTATGTTGATAGCTATAAGGCTGACCTAAATAAAAAAAATTGAATTAAAACTAGAGATTGCTTCCTTAACAACAGCAACTTAGAGTAATATCGGAAATTTCTTAATAAAGTGTTTGGCTCATGATCAGCGTAATTTTTAAAATAAGATCTCTACAGGTGCTCTTACAATATAACAAAAATATTTATCTGATCATCTTTAGAGTAAGTACTTTTGTACCAAATAAGTCGACAATTCTTGTCTATTAAAATAACCGTAAGAGAGGCACAAATATGTTTATTGTATCTATATGTTTTTCCAATCAATTGATTCTTTGTTCAATGCGCACTTCAAGTTTCAAGTACTGTTCTATAAGCAGTTATGCTTTTTTGAAATATGCTAAGAGTAAGACGTAGATAAGGTATTCTGGGGTAAAATCCAGAGGGGGGGGGGGAGTGCAAGGGGCAAATAAGTTATTTAGAATACTTTATTGAAAAACAAACTTATTTTAAATAATCAAAAGAAAATTAAGAAAATGCAAAATATAATTATTAATTCTCTTTCATTGCTTGCAAATCTATTCATAGCGGATCTACGAAAATTTCATAAGAAAACTTCATTTTCGAAAATAGTTTTTTCTATAACATATTTTTTCGAAAACACATTTTTAAAAAATACATTTTCGAACATACCTTTTTCGAATACACATTTTTGGAAAATGTAATTTAAAAAAAAATTCGAAACTTATTTTGGAAAGCATATTTTCGACATATTTTTTTTTCAAAAAGAGGATATTTCGTTACTTTATATTATAAAATTTTTGATAATCATTATTTTTTCGATAAACGTTTTTCGGAAAAATGGATAGATATGCGAAAATTTTTTTTTTTTTTAAATAATACATGTTTTTCGAAAAAAAAACTAATGTGTTTAATTAATTTAGTCTTAATGAAAAATGCATTATAGTACCTATTTAATTGTAAATCCTGTATTTATAGGATAGGGCACCATGGCATAACATGGCATGGCTAGCTATGTTGGAGATGCAGCATTTACGGATAAATAAATACTATAATCATAGGCGCCGAGTTTACAAAAAAATTAGGGGGAGTGGGCTCACGTATCCGCTGGATAGAAATGGTGAAATTTATTTAAAAGGTGTTTTAATATATAAAAAAATTACCTTGTGTTACTGACCTAATTTTTATCTTATTAATATTAAAGGACGAAGTACCCCCCTCGTTTAGACACACGACTATTATAAATTCCGCAAGTTATATACGTTACACAAGTGTACCACAGAGGTAATAGTCACAGTTTTCCACAGTGGCGTATTTCTCGAGAATATTATGATTAATATTATATAAAATTCTGTCATATATTTTCTTTAAAAAATGATTATAACTTTTATGTTTCTTGAGGGGGGGCGAGCCCCCACTATATTTTATTTGGGATGCTCTGGCCCCCGAGCCCCTCTGCAGTCGGCGCCTGTGACTATGATGGATTTTTAATAATAAAATAATAAAACACCAAATTATAAAAAAATGATATTTCCTAAATTGTGAAAACATAGTATGATCGAAACGTTATTTAGCTAACATAACAAAATGATAGAACTTTCGATGAGTGTCGCCGGAGACCAATTAACACAATACTGCGTTAATTGGATGTCTTAGATAAAAAAAATTATCCCTGCTATTGGGCCTGTGATTGCACGAATATAATATCTACCAGCAGATTCTCCAACGCTGCATCGGTCTAATTTGACAACCAAAAGTTTTAAACTGACAAGGGTAAGAATAAGATAACTGAGTTTTATACTATGAAATATTTCAGAGAATAGAACTATATTCTAGCAACATGTTCCAAGATGAAAATTATTTGGAAACCAAGCTGAAATATTGGAATAACTCATAAGTTTTTAATGACGACGTATTAACAATGACAGGACAAAAACCTGTCAAAACGTAACTGATCAACTATTTAGAAGATATTTATTTCACTCAGTACTAAATCTTTGACCCTTTTCCTTTTAGTGAATCTGAACGTAAATATCTCCTATTAACTGTTTTGTTCTTTTTAACTTGTTTAGTTCTTTTTTAATTCAAATTTCTATAGTACCTATAGCTACCAGCCTAAGTTTTATGTTGGCGGCAAATACAGCACGGTCTTAGCAATATATTGGATTGTGGATATGTGCACGGCCCTAAGTGGTCTCACTGCATGGTAAAGATTAAATTTTCTGTCTTAAGCCTGGTTTATGCAGACCACTTTAAATTTAATTTAACCCTAATTTTACTTTACATTTAATTTAGTGCGAGTTAAATACACATGAAGATTGAAGACATAAGAGCGTTTATCCACAACTTTAATTTAATTTAGCTTTAATTTTGCTTTAATTTTACTTTACGAAGTTCGCCAACTTTTATCTTCTTAAGGTTAAATTAAATGAAAATGGAGTTGCGCATGTGCGAGCTGACCTGATAATATAAAATTCCCTAGACCGAAATCGAAACCGAATTCTAACCCTTCTTTTAATGATTATAACGTTTTTTCTGTCGGAAAACTTAATTTTATCCATAATTTACAAGCAATAAAAACCACGAAACAATAAAATGCAGAAATGGAAATGACAGCTGACGTAAAAATTTCCCAAACCAATGCCAACCTTTCACACTTTTGCTATTATGTGCGCCTGCGTAAGTGAAACATAAATAATCTGTATAAATGCCCTGAAATTTTCTTAAAGCAAAATTAAAGTAAAATTAGGGTTAAATTAAATTTAAAGTGGTCTGCATAAACCAACCTTTAATACTGCTGCCCTAGTAGCATTTTTAATTGCTTTAATCAGAACCCGTTTTGTATAAGGTTCAACAGTAGGTAGAATATCATGGTAATTAATTGCACTGTAAACATTTTGCAAGAAAACGAGATAAGTTTTGTACCTGTAGGTTGATACCATTGATTTACATTACTTTCTTGGAAGCTATAAAAAAAACTCTGCAAGTAAGCATTCTGCATGACGAATTGCAGTTATCTAAAAAAATGGCATCGTGCTTTACAGTAAACATGACATCATGCTTTGCAGTAAAAAGTTAAATACATAAATGTAGGCCTATGAATTTATTTGTCCCATAAATTATTTCTATGTTATGTGTGTATTAAACGACTTTTATTTTATGTTTTGTTTAAATAATTTTCTTTACTTCTTTATGGACCTATTCATTTGTTTATTAAAAAGTATAGTTTTTGTCATCCTTATTTTAGACTGACCCCTTTTTCCCTATCAACATTTACTTAAAATTGGTTCAGTTAATTATTATTTCTGAACTGGCTTTATCCGGAAATTACGTAGGTAAAAAAATAACATTGCTACTATATTATTAATTCATATGTTGTTTGTAATCAATATTATGTTGTTTAATTCAGTATTCAATAAAAATAAGTTATTGATTTATATATTTTTATCCTTTAAAAAATAGATTTTATTTTCACTCACCTGACTATAAATATTTAATGAATTTTCGTGATTCTTGTGTAAATTTAATTTAACAAAGGATGCTTCTTTACATGGAACATTAGCAGATTTCAACTCTCTGCTTTTAAATTCAGTATTTTCATTGCTGGCCAAAGTTACATAACCTATATATAACCAATCTATGTTTTTCGTGTCATTTATCATATTTGAATCTTCATTGGTATAATGAAACTCTAGTTTAAAGGCTAAAATCATAAAAAATAATTCTGGTGGTAATTCTTCTATTAGCATCTTTGTCTCTTACAAAAAATACTAAAATTGGCTTTGCTAGTGGTCCTTATATTTTATCTTTAAGAATATTATGGTATAAACTTATATACTTACTAACAAAACGAAGGTTACAGTGGGGAATCTCAAATTTCGATATTTAAAGGGGTATTAGTTTGCATTTGCTTGGATCTGTTCTACTTGCTCTAATTTCAATTTTTTAAATAATGAGCAAAGGTTTCTAAATTTGTAGTGTCTTAAATGACATTCTCTAATGTAAGAAATCAAGCCAGATGAGTTTTATATTCAAAATATTCTGAAATTAATTTTTCATTTCTGCTTAGAGAAAAAAGAGCAGCCAAGCGAACATCCCTGAAATTTGGTCTTATAAAAAGTACCTTTAACAAGGATTTCTCTAATGGTTGACGAACAAGTGGTCTTCAGTTACTAAAATTGTTTAATTAATGGTTTAAATTTGAAAATTTCCCACTCTATTAACGGCTGGTAAGTTTATTAGTTTGCTAATCATATATTATGTATGTTATATAGTTTTCAAAGATTGTAGAAAACATGAGCTCCTTGCGATTTTTGCAAATCACTAAGAATAATATTTAAGGGTTTCAGAAATAAAACTTACGTATCATAAATTGATGCGCTAGAATTTGAATTTTATTTAGAACGCATCTTTTTTCTAATTGCAATACTATTTCTTGAGGATAGTCGCAGTTTTTTACAGATTGCCATCCCTTCACTGTCGGCCCGTGGATATTTAGTTCTGAGATGCGGTGCTTTGGATCTTCACCTAAAATAAAAATATTATTATATCATTGTGTGCAAATAAATTGCTACTTTGTTAAAAACGTATTATACTTACTAGAAGCGCTAACCACAGAAAAATTAATTTTTTTAGGCATCTGAAATATTTTCCAACGAATGAACAAAATGTATGAATTATATAAAGGAAAATTGTTGTTTTTTTAATGCTGTCACATGTTATTGATTGTTAAAAGGCAGCGGCATTTGTCTGCCATAGCGTGTTTGACAGCATTATTGATTATACATATGTATGGCGCGTGGAGCTGTCAGAAAATCGATAGAATCGTCCCGACGCGACGCGACGCCTCGCCTGTAAAGGTATGGTTTCGCTGAATGCGTCTGGCGGCAGCGTCCGACGGTAACCTCCGGCGGTAACGACTGGCGGTCGCGTCTGTGTGTTTTTGCTAAAAGCGTTGGCATTTTGGCGCTTGTTTAGAAACGACAGTTAAGTGCAGTATCTCGTACAGTAGATGGATAAAAAAGAACTCGCTGCTGTACTCTTAATTAAAGATGACGAAGAAGAAGAGGAACTGGCTTTACAGAGAAAAAAGCGTCAAAAAGTTGATCCCATTTTTAAAGCAAGACGAGCATCAAAAAGGGCGGGATACCTTCTAACTTCTTTAATTAGTAATTCGTCTTCATTTGCAGTAAATTGTGGAGCCATGATGTAAAAAAAAGCAGTGAACACCGAAAAATGCGTTTACAGACTTAAAACAATTAAATTGATTGAGTTGGCCGATACTTGGTGGAAGTCCATAACTAATATTATGGGTTAACCAGAAAAACTACTAGTTTGACTTAGTAAACTTCCACTATATTGACAAAATTATTGACATGTTTCGCTACACTGTAGCTTCTTCGGAATAAGTTTTACGAATGAGTGGTGACTAACAATTGCAATAATGTAAACCTCTAGGGTAATTAAATAATATAATAGAATAGGGGTAGGTAGATGATTTAATCAGGTACATTTGGGTTTTCCTAAAGCTTAAGATGAATATAATATTTTATTTTTACAAAGGGTTGTTATCAAACAAACTTTAATGAAGTAGAATTACTAGTAAAGCTTAAGATGCCTAAACTATTTTATTTTTACAAAGAGGTGTTAAACA
Organism: Philopedon plagiatum; assembly: GCA_963971165.1. NCBI lineage: Eukaryota > Metazoa > Arthropoda > Insecta > Coleoptera > Curculionidae > Philopedon > Philopedon plagiatum. The sequence goes on along the minus strand of OZ020195.1, from coordinate 31,770,401 downwards.
AATTTAATAAGGTAGAATTACTAAGCTCTATTTGGTCATTAAGAAGTACGTTGGAGTTTTTAAGTTTATTTATTTCCATGGACTCTAGCAAATTCAATTTGACACCTTTATTTTCAATATGTAAAATTTTATAATTCGGATCAAAATTATGTTGATTTTCTACTAAATGGCAGGCATAATTAGAGTCTTGTTTATGTTTAATAAAGCTATTGTGATGTTCTTGTATCCTTTTACCAAAATTCCTACCAGTTTGGCCTATGTACGTCTTCGGACAGTCTTTACATGTTAATTTGTAAACACCGGATTTTTTATTTTTGTTTGTTTTTGTTTTACTATTTCTAATGAATCTGCCTAATGAATTATCGGTTTTGTAAGCAACGTTGATATCATGTTTATTTAAAAAATTGCCAATCTTTTTAGTAGGCTCTCCAACAAAAGTAATAAGGTTAAATTTTTTATTAGGGTCCCTGATGTGTGGATAAACTAAATCAATGGCTTTTTTGTATGTTTTTTTCTTTAAAATTTGATCAATTAGATTAGATGCATATCCATTATTAATAGCAATTTGTTTTATTATGTTCAACTCTTTCAAAAAATCTTCTTCATTTAAAGGGAAAGTTACAAGTCTATGAATCATGCTATGGAATGCTGCTAATTTATGTTGTATGGGGTGGCAAGAATTATTAGGTATTGTAGTATCTGTATGAGAGGGTTTGTGGTAGACAGAGAAGACATGTTTATTATTTTCTGTTTTTATAGTTATGTCGAGAAAATTAATGGAGCCATTTAATTCTTTTTCTATAGTAAATTTGATATTATTATGTAAGCTATTGATAAATTCTAGAAAAACTTTTAATTGTCTATCAGTACCTAGAAAACATGTAATGACATCGTCGACGTACCTAAACCAATAAAGAAATTGTTTAAAAAGAGGGTGATTACTGATTTTATTTTCCAAAAAATCCATAAATATTTCTGCTAATAAGGGGCTGAGGGGGTTGCCCATAATTAGTCCATTTTTGCTCGTATAAAAATTATTATTGAATTCGAAATAATTTTGTTCAAGGCAGACAGAGATAGACTCTATTATTTCTTGCTTTTTAATGATATTGATATTTTGTGTACAAAGAAGTTGTTCAATCAAGTTAATAGTTTCTTTAGGTGGTATGCTAGGGAATAGATTGGTAACGTCAAAGGATATTAACTTTGCATTATTAGGTATTTTAATATTTTTTATCTTTTTAATGAGGTCTATTGAATTTTTTATTCCGAATTTAGGTGAAAATTGTGTATTTAATTTGATTATATCTATAAGTCTTTTGGAAAGTTTATACGATGGAGCTGAAAAGAAGGATACTACAGGTCTGATAGGGTAACCATCTTTATGCAATTTTATTAATGAATATAATCTCAATCAATCAAACAGCTATTGACATTAAAACTAAATATGAGGATATAATTTTCACTAAAGCAGATAAAGGCAATACTATTGTAGCAATAGATAAAACCGACTATATTAAAAAAACGATTGATTTTCTTAACCCTAGTAATTTTGAAATTGTAAAACGTGATCCAACAGATAAGTTTCAAAAAGCTATTAAACACATTATTCAAAATTATTCAAAATTGTAAAAGTCTATTTACAGACATGGATTCTATCAAACTTACCCTTATGAACCCTCAGCCACCAAGATTATATTCATTAATAAAATTGCATAAAGATGGTTACCCTATCAGACCTGTAGTATCCTTCTTTTCAGCTCCATCGTATAAACTTTCCAAAAGACTTATAGATATAATCAAATTAAATACACAATTTTCACCTAAATTCGGAATAAAAAATTCAATAGACCTCATTAAAAAGATAAAAAATATTAAAATACCTAATAATGCAAAGTTAATATCCTTTGACGTTACCAATCTATTCCCTAGCATACCACCTAAAGAAACTATTAACTTGATTGAACAACTTCTTTGTACACAAAATATCAATATCATTAAAAAGCAAGAAATAATAGAGTCTATCTCTGTCTGCCTTGAACAAAATTATTTCGAATTCAATAATAATTTTTATACGAGCAAAAATGGACTAATTATGGGCAACCCCCTCAGCCCCTTATTAGCAGAAATATTTATGGATTTTTTGGAAAATAAAATCAGTAATCACCCTCTTTTTAAACAATTTCTTTATTGGTTTAGGTACGTCGACGATGTCATTACATGTTTTCTAGGTACTGATAGACAATTAAAAGTTTTTCTAGAATTTATCAATAGCTTACATAATAATATCAAATTTACTATAGAAAAAGAATTAAATGGCTCCATTAATTTTCTCGACATAACTATAAAAACAGAAAATAATAAACATGTCTTCTCTGTCTACCACAAACCCTCTCATACAGATACTACAATACCTAATAATTCTTGCCACCCCATACAACATAAATTAGCAGCATTCCATAGCATGATTCATAGACTTGTAACTTTCCCTTTAAATGAAGAAGATTTTTTGAAAGAGTTGAACATAATAAAACAAATTGCTATTAATAATGGATATGCATCTAATCTAATTGATCAAATTTTAAAGGAAAAAAACATACAAAAAAGCCATTGATTTAGTTTATCCACACATCAGGGACCCTAATAAAAAATTTAACCTTATTACTTTTGTTGGAGAGCCTACTAAAAAGATTGGCAATTTTTTAAATAAACATGATATCAACGTTGCTTACAAAACCGATAATTCATTAGGCAGATTCATTAGAAATAGTAAAACAAAAACAAACAAAAATAAAAAATCCGGTGTTTACAAATTAACATGTAAAGACTGTCCGAAGACGTACATAGGCCAAACTGGTAGGAATTTTGGTAAAAGGATACAAGAACATCACAATAGCTTTATTAAACATAAACAAGACTCTAATTATGCCTGCCATTTAGTAGAAAATCAACATAATTTTGATCCGAATTATAAAATTTTACATATTGAAAATAAAGGTGTCAAATTGAATTTGCTAGAGTCCATGGAAATAAATAAACTTAAAAACTCCAACGTACTTCTTAATGACCAAATAGAGCTTAGTAATTCTACCTTATTAAATTTGTTTAACACCTCTTTGTAAAAATAAAATAGTTTAGGCATCTTAAGCTTTACTAGTAATTCTACTTCATTAAAGTTTGTTTGATAACAACCCTTTGTAAAAATAAAATATTATATTCATCTTAAGCTTTAGGAAAACCCAAATGTACCTGATTAAATCATCTACCTACCCCTATTCTATTATATTATTTAATTACCCTAGAGGTTTACATTATTGCAATTGTTAGTCACCACTCATTCGTAAAACTTATTCCGAAGAAGCTACAGTGTAGCGAAACATGTCAATAATTTTGTCAATATAGTGGAAGTTTACTAAGTCAAACTAGTAGTTTTTCTGGTTAACCCATAATATTAAAACAATTACCTAAACTGTACCGATCGCGCGACCGTCGGCGGCTAGACTGCTACTATGAGCAGTCGAGACAGGGACGCGCGCGTTCGGACGTCGGGCCGCGCGGCTCAGACGCATAAATGAAAATAGCGCCATATAAAATATAGTAAAGCAGTACGCTACCGCTAGCGGTTACCGCCGTTCGCTACCGCCAGACGCACAAGTAGAAATATACCTTTACACTTTACGAAATAAGAGCTAGACAGTTTACTATACAACATTGTAGATACTATTATTACTTTAATTTTTAATAGTTTAATGTGGCCAATACACGAGCTTGTGGGCCAGCGCAAAATTTATATAATATATAAACAGATTATTAAAATAAAATAAAGCTGTAAAATCAAATAGTTTTGGTCATAATAATTTGGCCTTAAAATAATTCCGATGGTAGCTTTATGCAGCAGTTTCTGACCTCTACAATATTACCTGCGCCCATATTGTGTTGTTTTTATTTTCTGATGTAAGTAATTAACTAATTAATATATTCGTGCAGATTTTCGACTTCCGGTTTCTGATATACGTAGGTATGTGGGTGATATATCTTACGTTCTAACCCTGGTATGCCCAGTCAGCATTTAATATGAATCAGGAGTAAAACGCGATTGGAACGCCAAATATGACAATTTCATTGGTTAAATCAGATGACCAAACGAGTTAATCGCGAAAAAAAAATGTTGGCGCCTCACTGTTAAAAAAGGTCATTCTGACCGTAATATTGTCACGTATAGGTCGTAGGGGTTGTTAAATTATGCTGCGGTTTACCAAAAACACTTATATTGTTATCAGGTACAAACAATTCACTTACGTTGCTAGGTTGTGTAGCGTAGGGGCAGCTTCTGACGCGGTACTTTAGTCAGCCTAAAGGGCTAGCGCTATCGGTACTGCTAGGGCGACACCACAGTGACGCCTTCTCGTCGGGACACGACGCCACTGTATCGCCCTCCCTTTGCATCTCGCTGGTACGCTTTTTATATGAATTCCTCAAGAACAGTTGATACAATGATACAAACCGTGCAAACTAGTCAGGGTTCATAAAATAAACGCGAGGCCAGCGATATGCAATCGCAGCACGTAGAGTGGTTTCCGAAATGTTAAATAAATAATATAACAAAATGCATAGAAATTTGGAAAAATTATGAATATATGGGAAAATATGAACTTTAAAAGAAAAAATTAACTTTAAAAGAACCTGAAATAAACACGACGTAGAAAAAGAATGTAAGGATGCATTTATGTTGGACCTTATGAGATACTAGCGAAGTGGAGAGAATGATTTCATTATTTTGTATGAAGCAGCGCGTCGCTCCAATATAGACACCTTCATACAAAATAATCTAATCATTCTCTCCGTTTCGCTAGTATCTCCGCTCTTAAGGTGCACGCGCACTTAGGCGAAGCGTCGCGAAGCGAAAAGAAGAGAATTTTATCCGTCCAAGAAACTTACGTGCAATCAAATGGAAGCCCGCGCAACGCTTCTCGACGCTTCAGTGTGCGGGCTCCCATTTGATTGCATGTAAAGTTCTTGGATGGATAAAATTCTCTTCGCTTCGCGACGCTTCGCCTAAGTGTGCGTGCACTTTTATTGTTTATCACAGCTCCAACATAAATGCACCCTTACATTCTTTTTCTACGTTGTGTTTATTTCAGATTCTTTTAAAGTTTGGTACAACGGTAAATTTTATATTAGATTTTGATACAGGGGCGGATTTAGCATTTTTGTAATTTTGTAAAAGTTGTATATCTCTGTTGCTACTTACGGGACCCATGCCAAGTTTAGGGTTTTTAATACTGAGCATAGGTACTAGGAATGTTTTGGTAAAGAAAAAAAATATTTTGTAATTTGCGAAAAAAAGTTGAATTTTTGCGTCACCACCACCCCCCCCCCCCCCCCATGAAAAAAAAAATGAACACGTTTAGGTATTTCTTTATTATTTTTTCTAAACAAATTTTACATCATTTTGTCGATAATTCTTAAATTTGAAGAGAAAAAAATGTGTTAGTAGAAAGTTACAGCCCTTTGAATTGTTTTTAAAGTTATATTTTAGGTTTAAAAAATTCAAATGACTATAACTTTCTACTAACACATTTTTTTCTCTTAAAATTTAAGAATTGTCGACAAAATTATGTCAAATTGGTTTAGAAAAAATAATAAATAAATACCTAAACGTGTTAATTTTTTTTCATGGAGGGGGTGGGGACGCAAAAATTCAACTTTTTTTCGCAGATTACAAAATATTTTTTTCTTTACCAAAACATTCCTAGTAGGCTCACTATTAAAAACTCTAAACTTGGCATGGGTTTCGTAAGTAGCAACAGAGATACCTATACAACTTTTACAAAATTGCTAAATACGCCCTTGTTTTGATAGCTTTTAACTATATTTTCTCCTTTTTAATTTTGTCGTACTTTAGGAAATAAATCAAAGAAATAACCTATTTTAATCATTTATTTTATACACAGTTATTCAAATTCAAAAAAAATAATAATAATAATATTCGACACCACAGGTGATTTTCTTGACTACACTTTTCCCATAGCTCACTCATCTAGTGTCTGCCACATTGATTGTGACCCTCGTGAAGTTTTTCTTCACGTATTTCTTTACCAAAAATCCCAAACATATTATTGTGCATCTGCGGCGTACCGCGTGCTTGCACTTAACCACACTAGTATTTTAATAACCTGGTTGTTTTATAACTCTGATAATCTGCATTTTTTATTGATACCGACCCTTGTAACGTGCACGTAGAATTCTTGTTTACCCTTTAAATATCTTATTTATAATACTCTGTCTCAACCAGATCCAAACTTTAAGTACCTCGTAATATATATACTCTGTGTCACCGAAATTACGTACACGCTTGATATAATGTTACAACGTGGGGGAAAAGCCAATCAGCGGAATCCCACTGTCGGACAATTCGTGAGAAGCCGAAAAATGATCAGTGGAACCATGGTGTAACCCCACTGTCAAGTAATTAGATGTAAGGAACCGATTGCAATTGGCATTAAATGCCCAAAAACAAAATATCAGACATCTCAACGTATATTAGGTATAACATAAAATATAAAAGTGAAATAAAAGTTAGGAGTCCACCTGCTCTATGTGTCACTTTTCTTCTCAAGCAGGCGTTGTTTTCTTAATACTAAGGGTGCGTTTATGTTGGAGCTGCGATAAACGATAAGAGTGGCGACACTGTATATGTATGTATAACGGTGTCTATATTAGAGCGAGGCGTACAAAATAATGAAATCTCTCTACGCTGTGCTAGTATCGCCGCTCTGATCGTTTCCCGCAGCTCCAACATAAACGCACTCTAAGCGCCGAGAACCTACGATAGCGCCTGGAGGCAGCCCTACTATCGTCAACCAACCCGTTCTTATAAAAAAAAACTTCACACCGTTTTATATATCCTGCCTATTATATGTTAACATTGTACAGGTAGCATTATGCCAGATAAGGGGCATTATGTCAATAAATACACTCTTCCCCTAATTTATTGTAGCCAATCTTTATAATACGGTAGAATACGATGTATATTTACTTCAAACCCAACTCTTTTTACAAGCTTGTATTTAACTTCACCTTAGTGGGTTTGCTTGTATATACTCGTATGTATGTATATGTTTAGGTCAAATATTACAATCAAAATTTGGACTAGTTTTAATTAAGCTAATTAGCTTTGAAATTTTGCACACATGCATAAGTCCTATGACAACGAAATATAGTATATTTTTAATATTGTTCTAAATCCAATATGGCGGTCGCCCCAAGGGCGGCGGAATCCCGTTTTCTTTACAATCCCCTTGATATGGGTATCAAATGAAAGGGTTTGACGAGTAGAATACTATAAGCTATTTGACGTCATTCTAAACCAATATGGCGGACGCCACAAGATGGCTGATTATCTTTTTCTTTACAACCCCCTTGACATTTGTATCAAATGAAAGGGGTTGACGAGTAGAATACAAGCTGTGTGACATCATTCTTAACCCAAGCTATGTCATTCTAAACCCAATATGGCGGACACCACAAGATGGCGGATTACCATTTTCTTCACAATCCCCTTGATATGATCAAATGAAAGGGTTTGACGAGTAGCATACGATAACAGGTAAAATGTATTGTAATAATGATGCATGACCAACTTCCTCAGGGAGTTTTTTTATGTATAATTTTTTTTATGCGGGTTAGATCTCCCTTAAGATCATTGTTCATCTTTTATGTATGAATATATGTATTATAGGGTTAGGTGTACTTGATTGTTTTTTTCAGCTCACCTCGTCTTACTTCTACTTTAAATTATGAATAACAGGTTTGTTGTGAGTGAAGCAGGTTCTTAGACCACCTACTTCTGGCTTGTGTCGACCTTTGTCGGTACGTCGGGACATGAACTCCAATAACAGTGACAGTCCCGATCATAGACTTTAAAAAAACTAACAAAGTTATTTACTATTCAAAGCAATCAGTCACTGAATTTGCACTAAAAACTGATGGATTGTATTCACTGGGCAACAGGGCAACTGCAGATGGTTGCCAAAGTATAGGTACAAAATGTCCTGTCAGCCACTCTGGGTGTGAGCCTGCCTGATGAAGGGCGAGGGCCCAGAAATCGCGATAGCAGGAGGACACCCAGACCAAAATCAACAAGAATAGTTGTCTTGTGTTTTGCACTAGCGACAGAATTAAAGCTTTTGGATTTACCGATATATATATATGTATATATATATATATATATATATATATATATATATATATATATATATATATATATATATATATATATATATATATATATATATATATATATGTATATATATTATATATATATATATATATATATATATATATATATATATATATATATATATATATATATATATATATATATATATATATATATATATATATATATATATATGTATATATATATATATATATATATATATATATATATATATATATATGTATATATATATATATATATATATATATATATATATATATATATATACAGGGTGTCTGGAAAAGGTCTGTACAAAATGCTACCACGTATTCGTGAGACTAAAATGAGACGATTTAACCCAACTTACCTATATCCAAAAGTGTTTCGTTAGGGAGATACAGAGCCCCAAAGGGGTACTTAACGATTTACTTTTTTGACTCTAACTTTTGAACCGACTTGTATAATTTAATGAAATTTTAATATTTTATGTTGGCCATAAAGACTCATAAAACCATACTACAGTAGATGTTTGACATCGTCAGAGAAGTCAGGAACGGACTTGCCACCACACTAGTTGGGCCAAATTTTTGACAGGTATCATTTTACAGAGCTCGAAACTGATTTTTTAAATACTTTGGTTATTTCTCTTTGAAAAAGGTACTCTACATTTGTTTCGATAAAATTAGCCGTTTTCGAAAAAATTAAGTTTTTGTATAATATTTGAAATAATTTTATCAGAATACTACTACTACTACTTTCATATTTTTAACATTTTTTTGTTTAAGCGATTTCTGAAATATCAAAAAGATTCAGTTTTAAGTACTTTTTATGATTTAACTTTTACCTGGCAATAACACATTGTTAACGAAGTAAAAACGACGTGTTTTATTGTAGTATTGTAGTATTATTTCAATAACGTGTTATACAAAACCTTAATTTTTTCGAAAACGGTTAATTTTATCGAAACAAATGCAGAGTACCTTTTTCAAAGAGGAATAACCAAAGTATTTAAAAAATCAGTTTTGAGCTCTGTAAAATGATACCTGTCAAAAATTTAGCCCAACTAGTGTGGTGGCAAGTCCGTTCCTGACTTCCCTGACTATGTCAAACATCTACTGTAGTATGGTTTTATGAGTCTTTATGGCCAACATAAAATATTAAAATTTCATTAAAATATACAAGTCGGTTCAAAAGTTAGAGCCAAAAAAGTAAATCGTTAAGTACCCCTTTGGGGCTCTGTATCTCCCTAACGAAACACTTTTGGATATAGGTAAGTTGGGTTAAATCGTCTCATTTTAGTCTCACGAATACGTGGTAGCATTTTGTACAGACCTTTTCCAGACACCCTGTATATATATATATATATATATATATATATATATATATATATATATATATATATATATATTAATATTTGAAAGCAATGATTAGAAACAATAACAAATGAATTACCTATAGCAAACAGATAAATGTTAACATTGGGAAATAAATATCAAAAGAAATTTTTAACATGTCCGCCATTTAATTCTTCGCACTTTTCGTACATTCTTATCTGCCTCTGAAGTGTGTTTATAATACTTTCAGCATCATTTTCGTTCAGATTTCTTACTTCATTTCTCACCTTCCTTTGAATTTCTTCAATATTTTCATTATGATTGCTGTATACGACATTTTTCAAATGACCCCAAAGAATTGTATCTAAAGGTATGAGGTCTCGGCTATTTGCAGGCCAATGTAACGTTCTTCCATATCTACCGATCCATTCGTTATACTGATGGTTTAAAAAATTGAGAACCTCAATTATATTATGGGGAGGCGCTCCGTCCTATTGCCATATAATATGTCGACGTTCGTCAAGTGGCAATTCGTCAAGAATATCTTCGATTTCATTTTCTAAAAAATTAAGATAGCGCTGGCCAGTTAATGCTCTCCGAAAAAAACAATGATCCTAGAATTTTACGTAATATCCCACACCAAACGTTGATTGAATTACTCCCCTGAAAATCTTCGACGGTAAAGGGATTTTCATCCGACCAAACATGAACATTTCGTCTATTAACATTTCCGCAGTTGAGAAAGTTGCTTCGTCTGTCCAAACCATAATATAAAATAAATTAAGATCTTGCCGCATTCTTTCGTTAATATTTATGACAAAAGATATCTCCTTTCACTGGCATAATTTTATATGGTCTATACATAAAACCATTTTATCTCTTCTTCCATATCTGAGATACCGCACACAATCGGGAATTGATTTTTTTTGGATTCTATTGAAAATAATAAAATCGCTAGGTCCCTTTCTTCATTTCTCTCTCTTCTTCTTTTTCCATTGCCCAGAATTCCTCTTTCTTCTAGTCTTCTGTTTGTCTTTATTATGGTGTTTAATGATGGAGTTATTTGTCCCTCTTCAATACTTTCTTAATATTGTCTTTGAGCCGCTCTAACATTATTGTTATTTTCTAATATAATTTTAACATCTTGTATCTCATTAATAGAATAACTCATTTTGCATAAAAATAAAATTATAAATTCACGGTGACTAAAGTATTATTGTCAATCTTGACATTAACTTTGACTTACCTATGAAGAAAATTTAAAAACGTAGCAGGTATTTCGTTCGCAACTTGGATAGTTACGTTTAAAGTGTATTTATGCGAAATAATTTTTAATTTGAAATATTTTAAAAACTATTGAAAAACCGCATAGGGTATGTTATACAAAATATGTCTCGAATTTTTCCTAGAATCCAAAAATATGATAAAAATCGTACCATCCAATTTAATCGAGAAAATCGATGTTTCGATGCTCACTTGTTTTGCTCATAAAAATCCCAAAACTTTAATTTTTAACATATTTTCCCATCTTTAAAAATAAAAAAGTTACAAGGCCTGTTCACTTTTATTTGGATATCCCTGTACATTATATATCATAAAGCGATAGATCGTCAATTTTAAATGGAGATGTATGGGTAAATGATTATGTTTAAGGTGCACATTTGTTCACGTAGATATATTTTTAGAATATCGCCTCAAAGTATTTTTGTAAATAAAAAATTGGGTTTAAACTTTTGAATGAAATAAAATTCTCATAACATTAAAATAGTTTTATTATTAAATTAAAACAGTTCTTTAAGCACTTAAACTAACTAACAAATTACTTTGTAGTTGGCACATTATTTATTTAATAGCATTACAAAATTAATTCGGTAAGTTTAGGTTTGGCAATATGTATTAATTAAACATTCCGGGCCAAGTGTTGATATTATGTTAAAGTTTTGGAAGTAATATCTTTTTATTATTATTAAACTTTAGACCTAGTTACAGAATACAATTGTTCTAAAAATAACTAAAAATAATTGTTAAATCTTGTTTTAAAACAGGTATTGATTTATATTTATATTATTCTTTGGGACTTCGTTGTATCTTTTGTAATAATTTTATTTACTTTTCCAAATGAGCAAAACAATTCGACAGAACTGTTCTTGGACCTAAAAAACTTGTATAAAACGCCAAAGAACATGTTAATAACAATGGACATTTATCAGCCTTAATTAAAGAAAAAAACTTTTGACCCATACCGAACACAGTTTTAACAGTTAGTTAAAAAATATTCATCGATACCTTAGATTATGTAGTGAAGGACAGCTACATATTTTGCAAAACCTCAAAGTCTCTGCAAGGAGTGGGTAGTATTAAACAGATACTTAATAGCAGAATTGCCAAAATGTCAATCAATATCGCCTTAATTCATGTTTGTTTTTTCTGAAATTCACTCATTTAACCTACTTGGCTCCTCGTAATCCTCGCATATATACATTTTACTATTCATCTGATTCTGAATCAATGATAGAAACACTGGTTATCCTCACCATACCACAATCTTCCTTTTTTCCCATTCGCATAGATTAAATATTGGCGCGTGGCGATATAATGATTTATGAATGAATAATTTTATCTGTTCTTCGCTACATAATCTATGATAAATAACTTACACAATACATTTTAGTTGCCAATGATTATAATAGTAGAAGACTAAAAGATATACTACAACCTCAAAGGTGTCAATAATCACAAAAGGGATTAAAAGATGTTCCAGTCTTGTTATATAAGCTTTTTTTTTTATTTCCTTGTGTGCCGAAAGCCAGAAAGTCAAATTTTAAGTACGAACTGAAAAAATGTAGGTTGGTATTTGAAAATGTAATATACTTAGGTACTTCAATCACAACTCAAAATATAATAAAATAAAATTATAAGTATGCTTTTAAAGATAATTCATTCAAATTCTCTACATACAATACTTTTTAGAGTACCTAAGGAACCAATATTACCATTTATGATAATTTATAGGGTGGTATCTTTTACCGGTCCTTTTGTCCTAGATTTTTTTTTGCAACACCCCTGACTATCCTTTTCTAAAAAAGACAGCATTCCTGTTTTACCCTTTAAGTTTTTGGTAGCTTGGATTTTTTTTGATATCTTGTGTTGCTTGGATATTTTGCAATATATACCCTGTTTAGGGCAAAATTTTTTAATATTTTGGCTTTTTAATCTCACTGTCTGTGATTTAAGTTTGATTTATATATGTGATCCGGGACCCCCACAAAATATCACTTTGTAGATTATTTTGCATGGATATAACGTACTCATAGGTATGGTCATAGGTACTCCAAAAAGTATTGTACCTACACACGAAATTGTAATAAACTATCTTTGAAAATATGCAAAATAAAGCAGAAAAGAATGAAAAATTTGTTATAGGATTTTTTTATTTTTGACTGAAGTATCACCTGTAAAACTTTCTCGATAGTTTTGCAACACCCTGTACAGTATCCATTTTTAGCTTAAAATATCATAATCTTCTGTTCTTTCTGATAGCTATTACTGTCCAAAATATTTCTTATGTTACTTAACGCTACTGAAAATTAAGGTTTGTATCACAGATAATAGCAGATAAGTATACGTACGCAACGGGTAGGTAACTTATTATTTGTGAATTAGCTGATCATAAGTTCTGTTATTTATGAAATTGCCATCGTGTTCCTCAAAAGGGAGAGATTCGTATACATTTTCGTTGGGTTGTTGTTGTTTTTTAGTTTTTCTTTGCCGTATGTACCTAAAAGGAAAGTTTAAACATTATAAAAAGATATAAAATATAGGAAGAACCGTTTTAAGGGTTCACAGTATGCCTCGACTAAGTTTAACCCAAAGGTCTTAGCACTTACTTTTTTTTCAGATTGTGTTAAAGTGGTGTGGCCTAAGTAATTTAAGCCCAAAATGAAAACCCTAGGCCCTAGATCAATAGTTTGAAAAGAAAACGTGATTTTACCAATTTTTTTTAGGTTAAGCGGCTTTATTTTATGAAAAGTAGTATCGAAATTTTTTAAGGCGTATAATGTTCTTGCAAGTCCTGGAACTTCTTAGTGAAAATATTTAATATTTTTAAATGCTTTGATAATCCCAAAAAAAGATAAAAAAATGAGTTTTTAGTCACTTTTTGGTACCTATCTCTTAAAAGGTACTTTCAAATACGATGGTTTATAAATTAATTTTAAGGATAATGCAATTATCAATAAATCAAAAAAAAAATTGCCAAAAGATATAGGTAATAGAAGGTTGAAAAATTCGAACAAAAAAATTATGGAATCAGAATGTTGTGATATATCTCAATAATTATAATTTATGGTTAAAACTGTTCATCATTTTTAAAAAGTTGACTCAATTTCAAGCAAAATGAAAAAAAAATCATCTTTTATCTATTTATATGAGTCATTCTTTTACAAATCGTATGGATTTGGGAGAAAAAAATTTTGCAATTTTGAAAATGTCCCAAAAAATTTTTTTACCATCTTTTTATTATTTGAGTCGACACGTGTCTCGGGATTTTTTAAAAAAATTATCTTCCGATTTATGTTATTTATAAATTTTAATAGATTAATATTAGTTGGTCATTGGTCCTATTAACTCGAAACTTCGTAGAAGTACTCTAAAAAATAAATGTTTAAACACGTGTTTTACAATTTTTAATAAATTAACCCCTAAGGGTGAAATGGGGGTTCAAAGTTTGTAATGGAGTAAAATTGTAATACCGGCGAAGTCGCGGGCGCAAGCTAGTCTGGCCCCGGATCACGCCACATAGAATTCTATTCTGTGTGTCAAAGTCACATGACTACTCAAACAAAACAAACGATCCATAACATAGCCACTGTCATTAGTGTCAAAATCGCGTAGAATTCTATGCATCGTGCTCCAGCACCTGGAATAAATACAACCAAAGATAGGATCGTCGGAAACTGTATGTCCGCGCCGACGTGACGGTGTTGACATTGCCAACCGTGTAGAGCGCTGACAAAATGCATTTAATAGCTGTATTATTAAGTTTTTTTCGAGTTTTACTTACTTAGGGAAAATTTAAAATTAATTCCTTTAAATTTAGTTTCCTTTAAATGAATTGTTTTTAATGTATCATTTTGTCCTTTTATATAGAATACAAATCTAACCTAAAATATTCTCTAGAATCTTTATACAGAGAATTAAATTATTTTTATTTTTGTTCAACACTGTTTTTGACGTCCAGTTAAAGGAATCCGCGAAAACTGCCAAGAACTCATTGGACTTCGTTCGAGAGTGCTTGCGCTGATGATGTTATATGTTGGTTTGTATCTTTTGGCCGAGTATAGGTACTTATATTAGCTTATACTGGTTGAGTTTTATAAAATGTAAAACTACTTTTAATTTATACTATTTACAACAAGTGTGACAACCCAACAGCCTAAACGGGTTCCAAGAAGGGAGAACTGACGAATTTCTTGGGAACTTCCCGAGGAAACTTTACATGAAATAAAATTTCTTTCTTCCCGGAAGTTTATTCATTTAAACCACTTGATTCCTGGCATATACAGTGAGGGCATAAAGTCTGGAAACACCTAGTTTTTGACGAAACTATACATTTTCGGAAGAAACGCCGAAACACGTCGACTTTGTTCTCATTTTCTACATATTCTAAAAATATTTGATTATATACAGGGTGTGCCATAAAAGTTGGGCATTTGTCAAATTTGATTTTTTAAATAGAACACCCTGTATATTATTCCATTTTTGAATTGTGCGTTAGAAAATTAACATCTTTTGTATAAACCACCCTTCCTCTAAAGTCAATTGTTTGCGAGATATTGCAACTTGAAAATTGGTAATTCTTACGCCTTGAATTATTGCACTACCCTGGAATCCAGCATGTCCCATTATGATAGTTGTGTCAAAAATCAAACACATTTAAATAAGATAGTAATTTGTATCTTAAAATATGCTTTCCGAGACCCAAAGGATTGAAATCCTTATGATGTTTGGCTGGGGAGATCGTCGTAGGCATCTTGACGAAGTTTGCGAACTTTTTAATAATACACATCCAGAGCGACAAGCAATTACAAAATCGACGGTCAGCAAAATTATCAAAAAATTTCATGAACATGGGACTGTAAAAGATCTGCCCAGGACAGGTAGGCCCAAATTAGATGATAATATTAAATTAGATGTTTTACTCAGTTACAACGAGTATCCACATTTGTCAACCCATCAAGTGGCATTAGATTTAAACGTGTGTCAGTCATCAGTGAAAAATATTCTGCATAAAGAGAAATATCATCCATACAAAATATGACTAATACATGAATTAAACGAAGATGACTATGACCGCCGACTCCAGTTTTGTGAAAATATGCAAGAATGGTGCAACATGGATCCCTTGTTTTGTGCAAATGTTTTATTTTCGGATGAAGCTACCTTTTTTCTCAATGGTACTGTCAACCGGCAAAACTGTAGGTATTGGTCTATAGAATCCCCATTGGGCTCAAGTGGCTCATACGCAACATCCCGAAAAAGTCAACGTTTGGGCAGGAATATTTCAAGACCAGATTGTTGGTCCCTATTTTTTTGACGAAAATTTGACCGGCCAAATGTATCTAGACTTTTTGCAAGTAGAGTTAATTCCTGCCTTAGCTCAGCGGTATCCAGGTGATGAGCCTGATACACCAGCCTTAACAATGTGGTTTCAACAAGGTGGGGCCCCACCTCACTATGCGCGAGCTGTTAGGCAATATCTCAACGAGATATTTCCTAACAGGTGGATAGGACGTCGTGGCTCCATAGAATGGCCTGCGAGGTCACCGGATTTGACCCCCCTTGATTATTTCCTGTGGGGTTATTTAAAAAGTAAAGTTTACTTTAACAGACCTCCTAACATAGAAGCTTTAAAAAATCGTATAAGGGATGAAATTCGGCAAATTTCACCACCTTTCATCCGTAACGTACAAGAGGAGTTTATGGATAGGCTGGGATATTGCCGGGAAGTTAACGGTCAACAATTTCAGCATTTGCTGCGTTAAAATTGTCTCAGTTGGATTGTTGTTGAAATAAAAATGTGTTAAATTATTATTTGACTTTATTTAATTTTGCGGGCTAACAATTTTCAAGTTGCAATATCTCGCAAACAATTGATTTTAGAGGAAGGGTGGTTTATACAAAAGATGTTGATTTTCTAACGCACAATTCAAAAATGGAATAATATACAGGGTGTTCTATTTAAAAAATCAAATTTGACAAATGCCCAACTTTTATGGCACACCCTGTATATAATCAAATATTTTCAGAATTTGTAGAAAATGAGAACAAAATCGACGTGTTTCGGCGTTTCTTCCGAAAATGTATAGTTTCGTAAAAAACTAGGTGTTTCCAGACTTTATGCCCTCACTGTATAAAATTTACTATTTACCTGTTTTTAAAATTATTGAGCTATAAAAAATGTGAAACTATTTCAGACTAATGTTATCCGTTAAATAATAATGACACCTATTCTAAGTTACTTACCGATAAATGAGAAATCCTGCTGGCACTAAAAGTAATAACAAAAGCAAAATGTACAGATGATTATAGGAACTGGACTTTGTGGTATCTACAGTTGGCTCAGGTTCGCCAGGTGTGGTGAGTTTTTCATGATACACAACGTCGTGTTCTTCCCCACGATAGTTATTTGTAATTATAAAAATAGCACAGTACTTTGTGTCAGGTTTTATTGCTCGTCTTTCATCCAGGCCGGTAATTGTTACAGTTTTGCTTTCGTTGCCTTCTACCTACAAAAGTTTAATATCTACTTTGTTGCTGGTTAAGCATAAAATGCTATTAAATTTCTAAAAAAGAACACACTTAAATGTCGCCTTATGTCTTCGATTTTTTGTGGGATTAATATTCTGTAAGTATCCTTTACCTTTAGAACTTGTGAGATCCAGGTAACTCCAAAATCATGGCACAAATTATCAGCTAGCTTCTTATTTTTAATAGTATGAACAGGTACACTTTGGTTAAAGTCTTGAATAGCTACAGTAACTGTATACGATTGCAGTCTTCTGTCTAAATGTGGTAATTTAAATACTAGGGCCTTATCACCTATACCCAATAATTTAGGGCTCTGATCAATATGATCACCCAAATCAGCAGTCTTAACAGTTGTAGTAGTATAGTCACTTTTGTATTTACTATTAGCTGACTGAATATATAATGTATATTCTGTACTGTATGGCACATATTTTACCTAAAAATTAAGAATAGTTGCTTATCATAATAATAAAAGTAATCAAAAATGTTCCTAAAAATTAAATCACTTATATCTAAAATACAATCTGATGGCGACAAATATATTGATAAAATTTTGAATAGAGCATCTTAAGGTTTAAAATTCGAAATATGATATTATTTTCTAAAATGGATGACCGCTAATGCTCGTCAGTGACGGATCTAGGAAATTTCGAAGGGGGGGGGGGGGCAAAACTAAATAATGACGCCTCTAAATCTAATAATTTTACCTATATTTGCTTTTGAAATTAAAAAATAAGACAAAAAATGCCACCAAAATAAAGCAGTATTGAAGGCTATTTTACTAAATACAAAAACAACTTGAATCACAAGAAATACTGAAGTTAGAAATCTTATCTGAACTTCACATAATATCCATTTTTACTAATCGTTCGCAGCCCATGTAGCGGCATTAAGGCAACAAAGATTTGAACATTCGGAGAAAACTGCCTAATTCATTGATTTAATTAAATGGCTATTGTTTATTCTAAAATGTTTGTGCGTATAACTACGATATTTTATCTTGTACAACAGATTTTCAATTGAGTTACGGTCTGGGGAGTGTGCTAATCAGAGCAAATCCAAAATGGTATTTTTGTCAAAGTCATTCTTGAACAAATCGTTAAGAGTGTTTCCAGTCAGTTGAAAAATAAACTGCAATAGAATGTTCCACTTTGCGTAGGGTAAGATGTAATACGTATTGCATAGTCTTAATAAAGTGTAAGGAATCCACGTCATATCATGATGTGCAGAAGCAGTCCTACTCGAAAAGGCTTCCTAGGCCACGTTTAATTGTAGCTTTAGCTAACAAACTTGGTATTAATTATTCGTGCTTTTCAGTATGACGTTGTTTCAGTGATCTACCGTTCAGACTAAACGCTGTGTGTTGATAAATATCTACTAAATAGATTAAAATTATCCTTGAACTAGTCATAATTGCTGATTTTCGGTGATTCCAGATGCAAATTCTCACACAATTATGTTATAAATGCGTAAAAATATTATTTTATACTTTTTAGTGCTTTTTCTTATGTGAAGTCGGTTAATTTTTTTGGAAAAATATTATGTGTAATTTAACTACTTTTAAAAATATTTAACTACTTCCCTATATTACGTCATTACATTAAGTGTACGTCGACGCGTGCCAAAAATCTAGTTATAACAAGTTTTCGAAAATTTTTCGTCTGGCGATTTCAGTCCATTAAGCGATAAGCAAGCCTAATATAGAATTTGCAGGTTTTCAAAATTTTCTAAAAATCAAAATTTATTATTTTTTGAAATACTCCTATTTCCTAATATGTTTTAGTTTTGTATTTTTGTACCAAAAAGGAACCGTGTTAATAATAGTAATTTATGTTTAAATTTCCATCAGTGGACAATTAACTTTAAAATAAAGTTTAAATAATAAAAAATGTATTTTATTTTAAATTTTTTTACTTGATATAGGTCCTTTTTTTAATCATTTTTGTAAATACGGCTACGGCACTGGCTTTTTGAGCCACAACGCCAAATATTTGGTTTGTAGTTAAAGTAGTTAAATATTTATCTACTTTTTAGTAGTTAGTAGTTAACTACTTTTTTGATAAAGTAATTAGTAGTTATACTCCAGTACTTTTATCAAGTAGTTTGCCCAGCTCTGTTAACCAGGAATGTCTACCCCATACAGAATGATAAAATAATAAAGTAAACTCTACCAACATTCTTCATTTCAATTAATATTTTACAATAATCTATTTTTTCACAAAAATATTTAGAATGTTTCTTGACTTTTGTTGCACCATTTTTTATGTCCATTGTTCATTAGAAATTGTTGCCAATAGTTTTTGTCTATAAGATAGGTATCGTTAATGAATTAAGATTAAGTTTAAAAGATCAAGAGCATATTCATTCTATGAAGTACCTCTCTTTGTTTTTGTATTATCTTTATATAGGTACAGAAAAAAATTACCTCTCTTTGTTTTTGTCTTATCTTTATATAGGTACAGAAATAAAATTTTATAACCGTTAACCGTACATCTCTGAAATGGTTGTGTAGTGGTTATCAACTTGCCGCCCCCCGCGCTTGCCGCCCGGGGCACGTGCCCCCTTTGGTCCCCCGTGGATCCGGGCCTAATGCCTGTTTAATAACAAGCGACCCCTTTGATCTCGATTAATAAACTAGTCCCATGGTTATTAGGTGTTTCCATCTTTAGTGAGACACACTGTATAATGCAAAGCATTTCTTACCTGATATGAATATTTTGGCAAGTAAGTATCATTAACTATCTTGTAAACTTCGTGCATTGTGTGGTCCTCTTCGGAATTCGATGTATTAAAATAGGTGCTATTTAAAATAATACTGAAAGAATTAATACTTCCGTTGGGATTGTATGGATGTAACCAACTGATATTTAAATGACAGTAATCTGTTGTTACTAGGCAGTCCACGACTTGATATGTGACGTTTTCAGGGGGCATTGGAACTAAAAATGCATTTAAAATAATTAAGTTATAATTATAGAAATAATTCTAATTATATAAATTAATAATTGTTTCTCTTCTTTTTATATTGGGAAATTTAAAATTTTTTAAAAATTATCAAAGAACATAGGGTATCAAAAACTGTATCTTAAGAAGTAATTTCTCAAATATTTAAAGCTTTTTTCATTTGCATGCTTCACAACTAAATATTACTAAGACCTAACAACTCAAAAAATTCGATAATACTGTGTGTATCCTTGAAGGATATATAATTGGACGTAAAATGTTTTTTCTTAGCAGTTTTCTTCTGTGTGTATCTCGCAAAGTAATTTCATTCCACGCATTTTCGCACCGACGGGAAGTTCCATGTTGCTGTGACTTATCTTTAGATTGTAGCGAAGAGCAGATACATTTATTTACATATGTTGTGCCGCCAACAATACGTCACCGTCGTGAGGAGTGGAATATATGGATACTTGCAGTGCAGCATTGCCAAAATGGGCAGGATTTACTGAGCATATTTTTATTTAATAAGGTCTCATAATAAAAATCCGGTTTTTTAACGTTGAGATTGGGCAACCCTCCATGACGTTTTGCGAACAATGATAGTAACACTTGTCATCCCCACCCATTTCATTTTCTTTCTCCCATTCGGGTAATTTTCTTAGATGTAGGCGATTGGTGATAGAATGATTTATGAATGAATCTGTTTTTCACTACATAATCTAAGGACCCCTTCGCTCAGAGCTAGGTCTTTCCGCCCCAACTAAAAACACCGAGCGTACAGATCTTAAATGGCGGTTTGTCGAAACAAAAAAATTATCTTAAGCTCTCTTGCTAGATTTACAAAATTTTCGCTTAGGTAAATTACCATATTTTTGTAAACTATGCAATTTTACTTAGGAAAACAAAATCGCTAAGAATCAACTAATACAAATTGAAATCTCGAAACACTGGGTTAAGTCGAAACTCACGTGACATTATCATTTAATTGACGATTTAACCATTTTGAAGTTAACCAGTGAAGGACGTCTGTAGAAATTTATAAGAATCTATTGCGTCTATTTACAGTCGCCACAACCTGTATATATTGGGGTTGATAAGAAAAATTTGACGCCACCAAGATCACAGCATATACCTACGTCCGAAGAAAAGTCTGGGCAGTTAAAAACTTATTAACATCTGAATAGGGAAGACACCCGGCATTGGGTTTTAAATACATATTCCAAAATTTATAAGTGCTAAATTCTCATTAATAGACTCTTAAGGAGTAAATGATCCTGCCGTAATATTAAAATAAATCAAATTAAACGGATACAAGCTGTAAACTTTACCTCTTTCCTCTGTAAATCCTTCGATCTCAGATTCCTGGCCAAATGTATTTGTGTTACTGTTTTTAATACTAACTTTAAATGTATAATTCTGATCTGGCATTAAATATGATAAATTTACACAAAACTTTTCCTTCCACAAAGTACATCTCTCTATTTTGGTGATGGTGGGCTTACATTTTGCAAACGAGAGTTTGTTACATCGGATTACTTGTACGTCTGTAGGAATTCCTTGCGGATTCGATGGAAGATCGTATCTTAGATTAGCAACATTAGGGCCAATGGCGTATAGTTCTAAGTTTCTGACAGGTGGTGCCACTGAAATAGAAAATGTAGGCTATATCGTGTGATAAAAACTACAAATCACGGTGCCATGACGGTGAAGCACCGTTTTTAAAATAAAAAAATGAAACTACTTATGGAGATAGATAATATATCGCACATTTTAAACAAAAATCAAAAATTGGAATTCATTTCCCGTTACACCTGTAATGACAAAATTTGCATTACCATGAGTACATTTCGTCAGACGTTTAAACCATTTATAACCAGTACTGAACCTAAAAAATAACACAGGTGATTATTTAAATTAATCGACGTCTAATGCGGTATAGATGGAAATTTGCCGAGATCAAAGCCTCTTTAATTTATCGTATTTTCATTAAATTGCTAATCGGATTCATGAAACTTAAAAACCGATGTTTCTGCTGAATGCGTAGTAGGAGAAATCAGTGTGGGGGTTGTTAATATGGGGAGTTTTTTGGTTTTAAATATGGTGTCCCAACAATATAAAAAATTAAAATTTTCTCCTCGTTCGTTTAGAATACATGGAAATAAATAATCTTAGTTTTAGAAAATAATATTTAATTTATGGTTAAATGATGACGTCAATGACGTAATACCTAATAAATACTAATAATCAGCGGCTTTATCTATAATAGATAAGAAGCTACTATTACGTCTGTCTGCCAGACAGAATACAAGAATATAGATTTGTTTTTAGAAATAGAATTATATAGTGCACAGAGTTTTGCTGCCATTTACATTGCCATCATAGTTTTTGTAGTCCATCTTAATTTGCAAGTCTTTCAACTCCAAAGTTTAATTTGGGATGGAGTAGGAGCATTGTAACGACAAATTGAAGCGTCATGGCTTGCTACTGCTGCAGCACTCTTTTTTTTATTAACATATATGCAAAATACATGATACAAATAAAAGAAGGTATGATACCAAACCGTGTCAAATTCGTCCGGGTTCGCGCATGACGTCACGCTGTGTCCTATTTTTGAAATTTATAACGCGCAATATAGAGGTTAGGTTAGTTTAAGGCGATTTTATATAAATTCTATTGGCAATATACTTTGCCTCCTGCTTATAATACAAATTTTATAGTATATGATTTAAAATAACCATATAAATAAAGGGATAAATACATACATTGATTGATTGATTGTCCACATCACAATCATATACAGCACATCTCATTTTTACTTTTAAACTCCTAAAAGTAATACATATAAAAACACCAAAAAATAGTTGAAAACACAACGCGATCTTAAAAAAGACGTGTTTCGTTTACAAAATATCGCGGAATTGGTCACGGCGTAACGTAAATGGCCACGCCTACCAGCGCAGTATCATATCTTCTTTTATTTGTATCATGGATGTGCTACGCAAAAGAGACAGTTTTCTAGTTATCTCTCTCACGTCGCATATCTACAAGGCTATGCAAAATATAGTATTTTTACAGGTGCAAAGCATTATATATATATATATATATATATATATATATATATATATATATATATATATATATATATATATATATATATATAAATGTAAATGCGAAGATTTACTTCTTCGCTAGTGCAGCGAAGAAGTAAATCTTCGCATTTACATTTATTATATTACCTATAGGCCAAGAAATCTTCCATTTTTCTACTATATATATATATATATATATATATATATATATATATATATATATATATATATATATATATATATATATATATATATATACATATATATATATATATATTATAAAGCAATGCTTTGCACCTGTAAAAAATACTATATTTTGCATAGCCTTGTAGATATGCGACGTGAGAGAGATAACTAGAAAACTGTCTCTTTTGCGTAGCACATCCATGATACAAATAAAAGAAGATATGATACTGCGCTGGTAGGCTATATATATATATATATATATATATATATATATATATATATATATATATATATATATATATATATATATATATATATATATATATATATATATGTTTATTTTATTTGTATTTCTTAAAACCATTTATTTTATGTTATATTTTTTTCGTTTTTTTTCTTGGGTGTAGGTTTTGATGTAAAAATGAAAACAACTAGTTGCCTGACGTTTCACTCATCGTGGTGAGCTTTATCAAAGGTTTATTTAAGTTGGAATGTATCTACAAATGAAATGTTTCTCATCAGTTTCACAATTAAAACCTTAAAACCTAAATTACATCAACAAAAAATATACAAACAATTGTCAATAATAAATTATATTGGTACATACCTCGAAAGTATTGCCCGGTTCGTACATCAAGACACATTAACTCAGAATTTGTTCTTTAACGATAAGGAAAATTGTTGTTATTTTTTTACCTGTTTTTTATACATTTTGTGTTGTGTAGAATCAAGCATCTTTTATAATAATATGGTGGTGTAGGATTAATAGATCAGGTATGAATTAAATTGTGATAAATTTGGCTTAAGTTTTTTACATCCTGTTTGTCGTTTACGGCATTTTTTTCTTTCTCTATGTGGACCATCTCTTTAATTACAAGTCTGTGATAATTTCTATCGATGTTCAAGATCTTTGTGTTATTAAAATTGAATTCGTGATTAGTGGTTTGTTCGTGTTTATGTAACGCTGTAGAGGCGTTTTTTGTGTATTTGTGTCCATTGATTCTATTTTCTAAGTATTGGGTTGTCATTCCTATGTATTTTTTGGGGCAATTGAGAATTGAGGCAAGGAATTGAGTATATAACATTTGACTTTTTCTTTGTAGGAACTTTACTTTTTAGATTTGTGTATAAGGAGGACAATAAATTATTCGCTCTGTGGCATACCACTATATTCTGTTTTGATAAGATATATTTAATTTTTTCGGATAGGCAATGAATGTATGGTAGAGCTATGTAGGTTTTTTGAGGTGTTGTGTCTTCATTTTGATTATTTGTTTCCCTTCTATGTTTATTGTAATACATGTATATTCTTTGTTTAATTATTCTTTTATCAGATCTTTAGGGAAGTGATTTGATATAAGGGTCTTTTCAACTTTTTTAAGGGCTTCAGGTCGATATTCAGGAGAGGTTAGTGCTATGGCTCTATCTGCTAAACCAATTATGACGCTATTTTTTTGGTTATTTGGATGATGTGAATTGAAATTAAGGTACCGACCGGACCATGTATCTTTTGTGTACCATTTTGTTTTAAGATTGTTATTTGTTTTATTTCTATATATGGTGAGGTCTAAAAAATTTATTTTTTCATTCATTTCGACTTCAGAGGTGAATTGGAGTTTCGGATGGAATTCATTAAACGCTAGTAATAAATCGCTTTCTTTATTTTCTGGGATTGCGGCAAGACAATCGTCTACATATCTTTTGAAAAAAATTATATTGAAATCTAATTTCTCCACAACCTTCTCCGATACAGATATACCGCAGGACGTTTCAGAAGTACTTGCGTTGGGCGGAAATTTCTCATTACCTATCACTACTGAAAAAGATTTGCCAATTACTGAATATGTTGCATGTGTAGAATCAGCAATCTATAATAAACCTGATGACATAAAAGACAATATTAGATCCACAGTCGTAAACGTTATTACAAACCATAAAATAAAGACACGCCACAAAAAAAAATAATACCAATAAATATCAGAATATAATACAGAAAAAAATTAACAAAACCAAACAATTTGTAAAAGACCACCCTCAAATTACCATCCTCAAACCAGACAAGAGTAACAAAACGGTAGTCATGAATACATCTGAATATAATCAAAAAATTAATACACTCCTTAGCGACAATAATACGTACAAAAAGCTTAAACATGATCCTACAAAAACTTTCCAAACAAAGAATAACACTTTAGTTAAAAAACTTCTGAAAAACAAAAACATAACAGAAACCGAAGCTAAAAAGCTAACGATCCATAACGCAGTAGCCCCAAAAATTTACGGCCTACCAAAATTACACAAACCTAACACACCACTAAGACCAATAGTGTCAAGTATACAATCGCCATTTTATAACCTCTCTAAATACTTATCTAACTGTTTATCTAAAATTACAGGAAATAATCAATATTATATAAGAGACTCCTTCACATTTAAACAATTTATAGATTCGGTAAAAATACCAACAGATTACAAACTGGTTTCATTAGATGTTGTTTCTTTATACACGAATATTCCTAACGAAATTATACCAAAAATTTTACAAGAGAGATGGAACGATTTGAAAAACCACACAAATTTAACATATCAGGAATTCAATGAATGCGTTCACCTCACATTAAACAACAATTATTTCCAATTCCAAAATGATTTTTTTCAACAAACTGACGGTTGCGCAATGGGATCACCAATCGCATCAACAATTGCACAATTAGTCATGGAATATCTAGAGGAGAAGGTTGTGGAGAAATTAGATTTCAATATAATTTTTTTCAAAAGATATGTAGACGATTGTCTTGCCGCAATCCCAGAAAATAAAGAAAGCGATTTATTACTAGCGTTTAATGAATTCCATCCGAAACTCCAATTCACCTCTGAAGTCGAAATGAATGAAAAAATAAATTTTTTAGACCTCACCATATATAGAAATAAAACAAATAACAATCTTAAAACAAAATGGTACACAAAAGATACATGGTCCGGTCGGTACCTTAATTTCAATTCACATCATCCAAATAACCAAAAAAATAGCGTCATAATTGGTTTAGCAGATAGAGCCATAGCACTAACCTCTCCTGAATATCGACCTGAAGCCCTTAAAAAAGTTGAAAAGACCCTTATATCAAATCACTTCCCTAAAGATCTGATAAAAAGAATAATTAAACAAAGAATATACATGTATTACAATAAACATAGAAGGGAAACAAATAATCAAAATGAAGACACAACACCTCAAAAAACCTACATAGCTCTACCATACATTCATTGCCTATCCGAAAAAATTAAATATATCTTATCAAAACAGAATATAGTGGTATGCCACAGAGCGAATAATTTATTGTCCTCCTTATACACAAATCTAAAAAGTAAAGTTCCTACAAAGAAAAAGTCAAATGTTATATACTCAATTCCTTGCCTCAATTCTCAATTGCCCCAAAAAATACATAGGAATGACAACCCAATACTTAGAAAATAGAATCAATGGACACAAATACACAAAAAACGCCTCTACAGCGTTACATAAACACGAACAAACCACTAATCACGAATTCAATTTTAATAACACAAAGATCTTGAACATCGATAGAAATTATCACAGACTTGTAATTAAAGAGATGGTCCACATAGAGAAAGAAAAAAATGCCGTAAACGACAAACAGGATGTAAAAAACTTAAGCCAAATTTATCACAATTTAATTCATACCTGATCTATTAATCCTACACCACCATATTATTATAAAAGATGCTTGATTCTACACAACACAAAATGTATAAAAAACAGGTAAAAAAATAACAACAATTTTCCTTATCGTTAAAGAACAAATTCTGAGTTAATGTGTCTTGATGTACGAACCGGGCAATACTTTCGAGGTATGTACCAATATAATTTATTATTGACAATTGTTTGTATATTTTTTGTTGATGTAATTTAGGTTTTAAGGTTTTAATTGTGAAACTGATGAGAAACATTTCATTTGTAGATACATTCCAACTTAAATAAACCTTTGATAAAGCTCACCACGATGAGTGAAACGTCAGGCAACTAGTTGTTTTTCATTTTTACATCAAAACCTACACCCAAGAAAAAAAACGAAAAAAATATAACATAAAATAAATGGTTTTAAGAAATACAAATAAAATAAACATATATATATATATATATATATATATATATATATATATATATATATATATATATATATATATATATATATATATATATAAATATTGTAAATAAAGAGAATTTAATTTTAAGGTGCAATAAACCTGAGCAATCCAGACTTTATTTGAACAAGACGCAGAATATTTACGCCGCTGTTTATAAACTACCTATCTAATTTATTAAATACGTTTTTTTTTTTGCACTGGCCTTACAAACTAGTGTGGCCACAACATTTGTTTTTAATGTTAATAATAATCAAAAGGAGACCAAAAAATTACCTAATCAGAAAGATAAATTTTTACGGTTTTAATGATCAAACATAACTACCTACATGCATGCCAGCATTAAATAACAATCTATTTACACACTCATATCTTTAAAGAGCCTGATATCTAAATACTTTGGTGTCCTGGAGTAAACTGTGTAGCAAAGGTTTCCTAACCCTAACAGAAAACTGCAAGTATACCTATTTTATCACTTATCACTTACCTCCAGATAAAGTTGTAAAATTATATGATAGTGTTTGCGTGTGTAATCCTTTCATAAGATTTCTGGCATTTCTTGCTGCCAAAACAGTTAAGGTATGGTTTGTGTATGGCCGCAAACCATCAATCAAGTACTGATTCCAAGTTTGCAGTTCAAGGGTTTTATTAAAATTAAACTTTGGATTGGCAACTATCACAGTATATATGAGCCTGCCAGATCTTACATTACAAGGAGGTTTTTCCCATGAAACATTTACGGCGTTACTTAGAGGGCGAATGTGAATTTTAAAAGGCAGTTCTTCTAATGTTGGTTCATCTAAAATCAAAAATAGATTAAGTAATATCAAAGATATGTATATATATATATATATATATATATATATATATATATATATATATATATATATATATATATATATATATATATATATATATATATATACATATATATATATATATATATATATATATATATATATATATATATATATATATACATATACATATATCTTTGGTAATATCTTGTACCTATTAGCAATATCTTTGCTATTAGGCATGGGATTGTCATTGACGGATGTCGTTCATTTGATGTGACCTTAGTCCAAGCGCGCACTACGATTTTGTAGTTGCGCGATTGTCGTGATTTACATCTGCCCAAACAGGTTTACGCAAATACACTTATAAGTCTTTAACACTGATTTGAACGAATATAAATTGCACCAGTCGCACGACTAAAAAACGCAGTGCGCGCTTGACCTCTCTGTCGAAACTAAAGGAACTGGTTTAGTTTAACTTTTTGACTTCAGTTTTTTACCTCGTTTTTGAGCTTTAAACTATTTGTTACAATTTCCGTAGTGTGTGACTGTACTATGGATAAGAAGAAAAGCAAAATGTTGGGGATTACTACAGTTATTTTCTAAACCGTGGGGAAAAATATATTTTCACTATTTTCCTAAAGGTGAGATATTGATAAAACAATGGTGTAAAGTAGATACTTCCCATTGAAACCCCGTTTTCTAAATATGTAACTATCTGCAACCTACAATTTTAGGAGGATTTCTTTTTCCAGGTCGGTACTTTTATTATCTAACTTTACTAGAATTTAATATGATGGGGGGATACATTATAATGTCAATATATGTTTAACAAGAAATACCGTGCAACAATGAGTATTTTATGATCAGTAGAATCTAACCTAATTGTAAAACTTGTGCTGCCACCTATAGTCATTTGAAATCGCGAATAAACAATATTTGCAAATACTGCACACAGGATTTGATCAAATTTAAAAATATTTTAAATTTATAGGGCATCTGGTTTTGCCTAAATAAAAACAAAGTTAGAGGTACATATTTATAGACCACCCTATATTTTGTGACGTGATTTTTTAAAGTAATTATTCAAAATCGTTAATCAAAACAGGGAAAATTTCAGTGAGTTGGGGAAAGTGTTAGTAAAAGATTATTCGCTAGGTAAGTGGTGATTATTTTGCTGTTTAATACAACTCAGAACTAACACAATTGAATGTGCATACATATTTAATTTTAAACTATCAATTACCTGTCTCCAATGTGTTATATCGTATAACCTTATCCTTTTCATGCAAAACCGACGACATTGTTATGTTATATATCGTATAAGGAACTAAATTAGTAATGGTAATTTCGTTGTGCCTCGTTGACAAAAATCCACCCGATCTTAATCTGTTTGATGATGAAAACTCTGATGTACAAATATCATTTCCCTATAAAAAAAAGTTATTTAGACAAAATTAAGTTCTACATAATATGTATATGCATGATTTTTTTTGAAGCAATGATCATTCAAATTTGAAAAAAAACTGGTAATTTATCTAAAATTCTGTGTGACAAATTTTATTACAATCCAATAAAAAAGAAACCGATGTTAATATACGTAATATGTGTTACCCAAATTGGGAGTTATTCCTTTCTCAGCTAATTTTACAATATCAGTGAAGAGCTGCCATCAAGTAGAAAACTATGAGATAAACAATTGTTTCTGTAGCAAAATATACAGGGTGGCCCACCGAAAACTTTCTATCTAGGTATATTTTCGTTTAAATAAATAAATCAAAAAACGCTCGGACTTGTATACTTTAGTTTTCAGGGGGACATATTTTTTGGTATTTTCACCCCGTGCTTTCACCCCTAAAATCTTAAATGGGAAGGGGGGTCGAGTGATAACTTATTTTAAAGGGAATTGAATTGCCAAGACCTTGCTCGTTGAAATCGGGTGAGTAGTTTCTGAGAAATGAGACCTTAAAAAATGCAAAAAACCAAAAAGTAATGAAATTTCTTACCAGTTGTAAGTAAATGCTGGAAGTGTGCACCCCCAACCTCTATGCAATTATAAAGGCGCTGTTCCAAATGTTCGCGAACATTATGAACCATTTCGGGAGTTATTTGTCAGCACTCGTACACTATTCGTTGTCGCAAGTCATCTAAAGACTTGGGCTGGGTTGCATAGATTTCTGTTTTTAAATGCCCCCACAAGAAAAAGTCCAGTGGCGATCTATCAGGAGATCTTACAGGCCATTCAATAGGACCACTTCTCCCAATCCATCTTCCTGGAAAATTGTCATCCATTGCCTTATAGGAAACGCACAGTGTATGGGTTTGATTTTCTGGCCGATGATGGTCATCTTCTTCAATAGCATTCGTTAAAGCAGGGTCACTAGTGGTTTCCAACAACTCTGGGTACATTTCACCAGTTAAAGTGTCAGGAAGAAAATACGGCCCGATAATAAGGTACCCAAAAATTCCAGCCTACACATTTAATTTTTATGGATGTTGAGTATGTACCTACTTCTCTAAAGATTCTAGGGTTGGAATCCGACCAGTACTTACAATTATGTCGATTGACGAAGGAATAAAGAGCATTCATCTGAGAAACAAATGTCGAAAACAATTTGTCGATCGCGAATGATTCTTTCACTCATTAACTCGCAAAATTCCAAACGGGGAACGGTATCGTCTTCATTAAGTTCATAAACTAGTTTTATTTTGCAGGGATGGAATTTATGCTTAAAAATTCTCTAGATGGTTGTAGGCAAAACACCCGACCCGGCACTTCTGACATTTTCCTCGTACTAAGTGTGGAATCAATTGCAATATGACCAACAACTGCAACTTCTACAGCTTCATTTCTTACAGGATTTTCAATATTTCTTTTTTTGTTGAGCACTGAACCTGTTTCACGAAACTTCGCCATTAATTCTCGCAGTATGAGACGGGTGTCCATTTGAGTGTAATTCATTATAAGATAACGCGGCAGGTCTAGCACAATCGTTATTTCTAAAGAAAAGCGAAATAATTTCAACTCTTTCTTCAAGACTATACGTCATTTTAATGCGTAATTGGACAAAACGAAATTTATAGCAAAATTATTAGTTTTACTATCAATTTAACCGATATCAACAACAAATTAATGATATTCCTTTTTTTGACAGAACAAGTTAAATTTCAATGACCTATTGTTATAGTATTGCCATGTTTACGCGTATTGTTTACATTTAAACCCAAATTTCTTTAACATTTAATTTCTCGAAAGATACTCACCCGATTTTAACGAGCAAGGACTTGTTGGAAAGACAATTCAATTCCCTTTAAAATAAGGTATTCCCATTTAAGATTTTAAGGGTGAAAGCCACCCCGGCCTAGGGGTTCAAGCATGGGGGTGAATTTACCAAAAAATATGTCCCCTGAAAACTAAAGTGTACGGGTCCGAGCGTTTTTTAATTTATTTATTTAAAAGAAAATTAATTTATTTAAAAGAAAAATCTGGGTGGAAAGTTTTCGGTGGGCCACCCTGTAAACTGTTGCGCTTTGTAAAGTTCTGCAAAATCTGAAATGTTGTGCTTAGAATGTGTAACGTACAACGTCTTTTCTCCTGCTGTGCTTTCGATATCGAGCGGTAGAATTGTTCTAATTTAATACTCTGTCCACAATGAAAATATTACCGACTCAAATTAAGGAAGCCAGCTGCAATCAGCTGATTATTAACGGGGAAGAAGGGCTCACTAGACGGCAAAATTGACAAAGATTCCAAATAACACTATAATGAAGACAAAGACGAAACGAAAACATTCCCCGTTATAGTAGTTAGCATATCGGTCGATGAGGTCACCACATTCTTAATTTCAGTCACCAATAGGATGTCATTACAATTGTCACTATATGACAAGTGTTTTGTTGCTCTGTTTAGTAAACTTCATCATTTTTCCGAAACCGTTCTGTAAGTTATCTAGCAACCTTTTACCGGCTCTGAATAAAAATAACAACGTATTAATTAAAAACTATAAACTAGGCATGAGCGCGCGCAGACTTTTTTCTCAAGGGGGGCAAAATATAAAAAAAATATTTTTAAAGATTTGATTTGTAGTAATTTATCCAAATACACTAATAAAAAGTATGAAGTATCACAATCTCAGGGGGAGGCCACGGCCCTCCCTGACCCTCCCCTGCGGGCGCCCATGAAACTAGGTGCTATGCAATCAACCTACTTGATAAAAAATAAAATAATTAATATAATTATCCGGATCCTCTTGTTCCCATGATAACGTTATGCTAGTATCATTGCTGGTAACAGTTACGGGAGGAAAATCTGAAAAATACGTGCCTAAAATTACTGTCACATCTGTTACAAAATAATTTTTAAATAATATAATATAATAATAATGTTTTGATACCTTCAATTTTGTCGTATTCTAATACGGGTGGCCTAAAGCTTGGCTTTTTAATCAGTTGGCAAGAGATAATATCCACACTTACATCGTCCTCAGCAAATGTTTCGTTGAGCTTTAAATATGTAACTTTCACCTCTACAAATAAAAACATAGATGTAATAAATCATAAAAATCTTTATGTAAGAATGCAGGAGGACCCTTCCCATTAAGGACATTTTTTAGTATCACATAATGTGCAGTTATAAATTTTCATTTGGCAGTTGTATAAATTACCTAAGTACCACTGATATGTGTCATTTCTTGCAGTTACCGAAAAGTACAATGAAAGTCGTTTAGTTACGCAATAAGGAATATGCTAGCGATGGGTCATTCGTTCATTTTCAAGAGAGTCCGCTCACTCGTTCAGCTCACTTGGAAGAGTCGTTCGATTGAACGAGGGCTGCTGAGTTGCGAATGACAGAATCGCGAAGCTCTTTACTTTAACGTGACAGCTGCACTTGTTCATGTGTATAAAAGAGAGCTTAAAACGCGGATGTGAATTACACATTTACGACTGCCGACGGCCCGCTGCCTGATTGTGGCGTGACGGCTTCAAAGAAAAATAATATACATAACATAAATAAATTATAATAAAATTAATTAAAATATTGGAATGATTAAAATTTTTATTTGTTAAATGTTCAAAATAAAAGTAAATACATATTAACAAAAATGGTTTTATTGTCGATCAGATAATGATTATGTAATATGGATTTCAAAGTTATAAACTACCCGCAGTATACGCCGTTAAAAAACGTTGTTGCAGATTTCCGGCAAAGTAATTAATCGTTAATCGTAAAATAATAGTAATACGAAAGACGTACAAACTGTGTAATGTATTATCATAGGCCGCTAGATGCTCCACCACACTCTCGTTCTATTATACGACTCCGACTGAGCCGCTCCCGGCTCGCGCTCTCGCGGCGCGCGCTCTCCGAGTTGTCCGAAACTCGCGAAAGAGTGGAGTGGAATTTCTACGAACGGACGAGAACGAGCCAGATATTTTAACGAGTGGTGAACGCATCGTTCAGTTGATGGGAGCGGCTCATTCGTGACTCTTTGAAAAGAGTCGTTTAAATTGAACGACTCGTTCGCGAACCACCCATCGCTAGAATATGCACATATTTTTGTTATTGCATAAATCGTTTAAAGAAGGCATTGCAAACCCAAAAAAAATATTTTGAAGAAAATTACTAGGATAATTTAGCTACAAAAAATGTTTACTTTTCAGTATAATTTATTTAAATTTAAAAAGCAGCCACATTTGTCCTTGAAAAGTGACATCAGGAGATCAGCAAAAATCTACCTACATGTTAACGTAAAGCTTAACCTAAAGTCGAACAGGTTTGATTTTCTCGAAAACAGTCAGAGGGAGAGAAATCGAATTTTTTGGGTTGATAGAGGAATAGTTGAACTAGCTTCGGTAAAAAATTCAGTTATACAGGATATTTCGTTTCGGAGCTATTAAACGTCAAAGTCGAAATTTCCGAGATTTCCGTTGAAATCGGGTACAGGTCGCAAATGTGAATTAAATCGATGTAAATTTTCGGAGGTTGTAGGGGACCCGGAGCTTCAGAACTCCACTGAAACTGGTGAGGATCAGAAAACGGCAAGTAATTCTTTGGAATTTTTTTAGGTCGAAAAATGCCATTTCCAGACCCCTCTTTGGTACCTAATAACTCGAAAACAAAACGTCAGATCGAAAAACGGATTTATAAGGGAAACTTTAAAATCCTTTTTTTGCAATACACTTACCTAAAAAATCACTGGAAAATGGAAATATTTGGAAAAACTGGAAATTTAGATTTTTGACCCAAATATTTCGCGGTTTTTAATTTTTTGTGGGGTCAAAATGGTTCAAATTTAAATCCCATATACGTCATCGGAAAGAGCTCGTCAGAGTATGTGTTATCCATATTTTTTAATTTCTTCATTCTCTATAACCATATAGGAAGGGAGCAATCGCCGATTAAATTTCGATTTTTTTACTTTTTGTGCCCTAGACATCGGTACATTTGAATCACTCTGTATTTTTTCCTATCTATTTTTCCCCCAACACAATCTTATAAAGGGATAATCACACTGTAAAATGAATACCGAATCCAGAGGTCATCCAGGAGCGTATTTAGGGGGTAAAAATCGGATTTTCTTGATTTTTTCCGACAAATCCTATTTTTAACCGACATTATTCCACACTATTTATCCTATTTAGTGATTCTTTTTGGGTTTATTTTGTCCATTAATTATCTAAGAATACCTCCCACTAATTTAAGTGTTAAGTTATAAATAAAAAGGTTTATTTGCATGGGGGACATCTAAAATTTGAAAATTTTTGAATTTTCCAAGATTGCCATGAAGATAAAGAATTGCAGTTTATTTACTTGAAATTATTAAGATGATATGTAAAAAATGCCAATGTTTGTTGCAAAATTGAAAGGTTCCTGGACCGATTTCGGCTTAAAGTATACATGAATAAGATTTTAGGAACCTTCTACTTTAAGTGCAGGGATATTTCATTGGATGAGTTACGCATTAGATGTCATTTTAATTGAGTTTTCGATGACTCTACAACACTGGAATTCGCCATGTACTCATGATGAGTCATAAGTTCAGTTTTGACGACACAGCCAATGGGATCACGTTTTACAAGTTTCGAAATTCGCGCGAAAATTTGCAGTTTTAAATCCTTTTTTTTGTTAATAAAGACCAAAATAAATGGATATCACCAACCGCCAGGAACATTTAATTGATGTAGAGAATATAAAAAAACATATTTCAGATTTATTTGGGATATATGCATATTCCCTATTCTTTTCTAATATAAACCTTTTTTCAACTAGTAAGTAAATAGCATAGTAAATTGACACCAGTTTTCAATTTTATATGATGATAGAACTATGATCTTATTTTGACCGCCATTGTTAATATATAATTTTTTAAAATCGTTCCCTGGTTACTAGTTATACATTATTAGGATTCCGTAACGGTACAGAACCCTACTAGCTGCTCTCATTAAGTCAGTCGTTTGCATGTATGACACACGGGAATATAACCTAAAGTAGACTAGCTAAGTATATAATACAGTAGCACCTAAGCAAACCAAAGATTTCAAAACATCATTTTGTGCTTTTCCTTTTAAACCATGCCTCGTAAAAAATCGATACGTATGTCGTATCGAATTTTTGCTGCTTACACGCGAAAGAATGACCTTTGTAAATATTAATTGACGTTTAGAAAAATTTTTGACGAAGCACATTTACATTTTTGTGTAATTAAGTGCCTAAACGACTGAATAGATTTAAATTATTTATCTGGGATTTTACTCTTGTAACAAAATACTTTAGCTTTTATACATTACAATCTGACCATACCATTTTCATTGCAAACCCTGATATCATCGTAGGCCCACCAGCCTTCCGTCTGACCTACGGATTCATCTACAAATTTCGTTTCCACAAAGACATTAAATCTTCCCAACAAAATGTCTTCTTGTTTCAACTTTACTTCTATCCATTTTTCATTCTAAAAATAAAGCAAAAATTAATAATGAAATTTCAAAAAATGATTTGTTGGTGGATATTAGAAGCTTTGAGATCAAATCAAATCAAAATATTCTTTATTGTCAAAGAAGAGAAAAATCCTATTGACAAAGATAAAATACAAGAAATGCAAAATTAAATGCATACAAAATACAAACGTGTCCCTAGTTTAACTAAATTAGTCATAAGTCACAGATAAAAAACAAATATATCACATTCAATCTCTATAGCGCACATTTAAATAATATAAAACAATTCTCATAAAAAGAAACCAACAAATACAAATCGGCGAAGGAAATTAATCACTCTTTCAAATCATAGCGTGGGTGCACCCAGGTTTTTGTCTTGGGGCTGAATAATGCAATTCAGTGAATTTCTCCAATTAGTAGTGCACTTTTTTAATTTTTGTGTGTCTAGGATGTTGGTTTGGGGGGAGGCTGCAGCCCCCCCCCCCACGGGTGCGCCACTGAATCATAGTAAGCTTTACCTAATAAAAGCTGCTTAAGTTAATTTTTAAATTTTATATGGTTAGATATATTTTTAAGAGATATAGGTAAATGATAGTACTTACATTTTTTTTCAATTATGTAAAATAGTTTTTTTTATTAGTGTTCGAAGCTGGTAAATTTAGGTTATTAGAATTTCTGGTATTATAGCGTAACACTACACTCCTGTAGTATTCCCTTCTCTTAAAAATTAAGTGTGAAAATTCCATTTCTTTGAAAAAGTGGTCTGCATGAATGCACCCCAAAATGGTAAACCGTATCTTAAATGTGATTCAAAGAGGGAATAATAAACAGCTCTAGAAATTGACAGCCCCAACAGCGAACAGCATAGCAAGCCCTGGTCAATTTCTCAGCCAAATTCATGACATAACTATCAAATTTTATTCCTATCCAAGGACATCCACAATTTTTTTGCTTCCCTAATTTCTATAAGTTGGTTACCTTAATAAATATCGTCTAGGGTAGGTACAGTTAAAGTGTAATATTTGATTTTTATATTAAATGAAAGTAAATTAGCGTCACACCATTCTTTAATAATGGCAATGTCGTTAATAATTGTCTGCTGAAATTCAATTGAGTAACCACCATGCCAAAAAATAGAGGTACCGTCCGCAAATAAAGTAAAGGAGCCATTTATATGAGTTTTCGTAATATCGTTAAAGTGGAGCAGAAAGAGAAGCGGGTCCAGTATAGATCCCAGCGGCACACCATTAGAAATTGTCATTTGACTGAATGTCTGTCCAGCAATCTTCACTACATATTTGCTTTCGGTCACATAAATAAGACTTAAACCAACTCAGAACATTATTTCTACAACGATAACGTTCCAGCTTCTGCAGCAGAATCCCGTGACTAACACAATAAATAGCTTTTGACAAGTCGCAGAACACTGCTGCAGCCGCTGCATTTTCATTTATTTTAAGGTAAACTCTCTCAAGCAAAGAAAATATCGCTTCTCTTGTGCTTTTAAAAATATAGGTGTCTATTTCTTAAATCAAATAACATTACTTAGGAAGAATACTGTCGCAGTGACGCGAACATGAACAGTTTTGCCAACTCTGTTTCAAGGGGTTTGCATGCTTTTCAAGTGAAACCTTGAAAAGACAATAAAGCCACCTTTAGTATTATTGGCTTTGTCATTTTTAAAGCATTGCTTAAAAATCTGAAACTTTACGAATTATAGTAGTTTCCCCCATATGGATTTTAAATCTGAAATAATATTTTCACTAACGTACATACATATTGCATACTGATGTGGTTGGAACTAACGCTTCCAGATCCTTGAGATGGGCTCTGAGCAAATGCGCTACGTTTTCAACTATTAATTCAATTGCTTCTTTATATAATTCTAAGCAATTTACATTTTAATAATGTGTGGTGCATTTAAAATTAATCTTTAAACTTCATATCGATTGAAGCTTAGAAATTAAATTATAACCGCCTATTCTTCCCAACTCCTTGTAAATAGCTGATAGCTCGATGCAAATGTCAAATAATGTTGTATTTACTTGGTTGTTTTAGCAATTTAGCAATCATTTATATTGACAACATACCGTAGGATCAATATGCTTCAAAATCTTTCTATTTGTTCCATTCATATAGAAAAAATCCATTTCACAGTTATCGCAAGTGGCTACAAAAATAGAAATACATAAATCTTTATAGCTAGTCTCTATCTGAGGTCCCATGCGAGATATTTGCGCCGTTGTAGTGTACAAAAAGTGATCTAAAACAAATATATGTATTAGTGAAAAATTTGTTAACTTTATTTGTATAGTCCTTACGTTGATCGTTACGGTTACTAACTGTACTATTTCTTTTCAAATCTGATTACTCGATTTTCGTATATGTAAATATAAAGTTTAAAATATCACGTAGTGACCCCTTGTTGTGCACCACGGATACTTCTATTTGTAAAAGTACTACGTAATGATTATAATAATTTTCTGCTGTTTTAGATGACGCAGGAAGCTTTAGCACAACCAACAGAGCCACAATGATCTCTTGTAACGCCAGGCTGCCGTAAATATCATAGTTTAACTCCGTCAAAAGTTACCTTTAACTACGTTTGAGTCTAACAGTAAATTTTGATTTTTATTCGACGTTAAAGTAGGTTTCGAATACAATAGAAATCATCGACTAGCATAATACACTATTTTATACTACTTAGTTCTTTTTTTACTTGGTAATATTAAAAAGCCTTGTACAGCTTAAAGGTGCAAGCACACTTAGGCGAAGCGTCGCGAAGCGAAGAGAATTTTATCCATCCAAGAACTTTACATGCAATCAAATGGGAGCCCGCACACTGAAGCGTCGAGAAGCGTTGTGCGGGCTTCCATTTGATTGCACGTAAGTTTCTTGGACGGATAAAATTCTCTTCTCTTTGCTTCGCGACGCTTCGCCTAAGTGTGCGCGCACCTTAAGTTAACAATTAGAATAAAGACATAATCGACGTTATAGGTCACTACACTTTGAGTGCAACAAAATAAAGTTTTAGTGTGCGGTAAAACTGTATAAAAACAGGTTTAGTGCGTCAAAGGCTCCAACATAATCGTCGCAACGCAATGTTACAACTGGACGTTATGGAAGGTGGCAAATTTGCCATCAGATCGTTGATCATCTTTCTTACGAAAAAATAGGCATGTATTAATTGACGGCAACAAGTCACGGCAACTTAGACATCTTTAAGGGA
This sequence comes from Philopedon plagiatum, assembly GCA_963971165.1. Lineage (NCBI taxonomy): Eukaryota > Metazoa > Arthropoda > Insecta > Coleoptera > Curculionidae > Philopedon > Philopedon plagiatum. The sequence goes on along the minus strand of OZ020195.1, from coordinate 31,730,691 downwards.
TGGGGTTGCAATAAGGACAATAATTGCAAATGAGTTAAACGTTAGCAAGAAAACAGAACACTCCCTGGTTCAAGAATTAGCTCATGATTTCAGACATACCCAGAATAAAACATACACATGTTCAAAATGTTATGACTGGTAACCTTTAAAATATTACATTTTTCGTATAGTAAAGCAGAAAACTTTGATGTTCAGTTTTGATTGAACGCAATATCGTACCTACGTATGGTCATTGAAAATTTAAACTTTCAGATCCAAATGGACTTAAAATGCACATCTGAAAGTTTAAACTGTTAATGGCTGTACGTGCCAAAAATTAAACAATTAATTTTTGCAGACTATCCAAGCCGATAAAAAATTGTAGGAGCAATAATAAAATAGTTACCAGCTCACAGGCGCGGATTTTTTAGGTCCGATATGGCGGATATGTAAGGTCTATAATATATAAATTATACCACAAAAATATGAATAACAGATCTATAATACGAATGTGTTATATACAAAATGCAAGCCTTTTTCGGCATTTTTGATTTACATGCTCTTAGATGATTTCTGAAAACATTCCTCACTAAAGGAAACAATTAAACAAATAGGGTTTGCTTAGGTTTGATTTTTTTTCGAAAAACATCTTTTTTGAGGGCAATTTTTTTTGGAAAACAGTTTTTTAGAAAACGGATTTACCAAATTTTTCGAAATTATTTTCTCGAAAACCTATTTCGAAAGTACCTTTTTTCAAAAATATCTTAACAGCTTTTTTAAAAGATACTCTTTTGAAAACGGATTTATGAGATTCTCAAAAACACATACATATTTCGACAGTACATTTTCTTAAAAACGTCTTTAAAAAAATCATTTTTCAGAAATAGGTATACAATTTCCGAAAACGTATTTTTCGAAAACAGTATTAGGCCATGAACTCTCCTAACTTGGAAAATTTAAATAAAAAAAGACGAAAAACGATCCTGAACAAACCTAAACGAACCTCTTTTGAGTTTGATCTGGTTTCTTTAGGTTTGGTACGTTACTTTCTCGTAAATTACTTTTTCCAAAAGCCGTTGCTTGAAACAATTAATATTCAAAATTCAAATTTTGTCGAAAACCAGCTTGAGCGAAAGATGCTTATTCGAAAACGTATCTACAAAATTCTTTCGGGGGTCCTAGAACCGAAATAACTACCGAGCTTTGAATAATTTTAAAGTCGGGAAATAAAGGTACAAGAAATCTTTAAACACGAAAATTTCTTACTTATCTTACGTGCACATATATTTTCAATTATACAAGGTGACGCAAAAAGTCTGGGTTTAAATCAACTTAATTTTTTTAAATTATAAATTTTTCGTTAGTTTTTAAACAACTTCAACGAATCTGTCAAAACATCGCGCGTCGAGCATATATTTATGTCGGCCATGTACCGTAAGGGTCATGGAAACATCTACATATTGCAAACTACTCTTATGTACATTTAAAAAAATATATTTATTGTTAGGTTAACAATAAATGTTAGAAACCGCACCGGTTGAAGCATAAAAATTTTACTTGATATACTTACTTTTTACGACTTTCCATAAACTTGGTTCCTTACTTCGCATAAGGAAATACATCGGTTTGAGAGGTTCAGGATCCTGGTATTCAATAACGGTTCTATGAAGATTCTTGTCAACTAGGGTTACATTACCATCTTCGTCAACACTTACTTCAAAATTTCGCCATTCATCGTTAGAAAGAATATTAGAAAATGCCTACAAATATACAATAAATTTTAATCATGGCATATTTACTAAACATTTATTTTAGGTATACTAATATTTATGGCACCGTGAAGAGTTAAAATAATGAAAATATAAAATGAACATAATAGTAGAGCTGCACCAGCCTTTTCTTGGCTTATGTATGACTGACAGCTGAGTGAGTTTCAGCCATGGATTTATTAGGACTGCATACGGGATGTTTCACATTCTTTGAAGCCAAAACAAACCATTCTAAACGACACTGTAAACACAATTTGTAAACATTGGCCACATCTTATTTTACCTTGTATTTTTGTACAAAAATACGTTAGAAGCATCACAAGATTTACTAAAAGTAATAAAAGCCCCAAAATATTGTATTTTTCTGCTAAATAGTAATAAATTTAAGTTAAAAAGGTTTTATTATTTATAGGTTATGTTATTTCTAATAATTTCTAAAGGTGTTTATTTAAAGTCGCTCTGAGTCATTTATAAATCTATACGTCGCACTTTTTCTTTTCTATTAGTTCATTAGACAAAGACGTACGTGTAACCGAGCGTTCGCAGACGTTTTTCCTAAGCACCCAGCAGACATCAACACTTCTGAGCTCCAACACTCCAATGCTATTTTATCTCTTTCTACTACCATTCTTGATTCAATTACGTAGTAATTCGTAGTCTTGTCTATGTTCGTAGTTCGTAAACTGTACCTACACGGTAAGATGTTTTCATAACAAACAACAAAATATAAGGCTTCACGTTCGATACGCTCACAGTATACGGATATCGAATCCTTATTATAATAGATCCATGGTTTCAGCATTATTCGGTCACCGATTAATGCGAGCTGATGCTTAAACATTGACAGTAATTAACGATAAAGGCTTATTCAAGAATAGGTTGAATCGTTCACTAAAATAAATATCAAGTCCTGTACAACCCGTCAACGACCAGGAATTTTTAGTTTACACGATCATTTTCTCTGTGTCTGGTTTTGATTAAATGGTTGTGCAGTTGACAGGCGCGGCCCGTGAAATTTCAAAGTTGCATATCTCTGTTGCTACTTATGGGACCCATACCAAATTCAGGTTTTTTAATAGTGAGTCTACTAGGAATGTTTTGGTACAGAAAAAAAATATTTTGCAATTTGCGAAAAAAAGTTGATTTTTTGAATTGACCCACCTGGGTAAAAATTTAACACGCTTAGATATTCTATTTATTATTTTTTCTAAACAAATTTTACATCATTTTGTCGACAATTCTTAAATTTGAAGAGAAAAAAATGTGTTAGTAGAAAGTTATAGTCATTTGAATTTTTTTTAACCTAAACTATAATTTAACAAAAAATTCAAATGACTATAACTTTCTACTAACACATTTTTTTCCCTTAAAATTTAAGAATTGTCGACAAAATGATGTAAAATTTGTTTAAAAAAAATAATAAATAAAATATCTAAGCGTGTTAATTTTTTACCCAGGTGGGTCAATTCAAAAAATCAACTTTTTTTCGCAATTTGCAAAATATTTTTTTTCTTTACCAAAACATTCCTAGTAGGCTCACTATTAAAAATCATGAATTTGGTATGGGTCCCATAAGTAGCAACAGAGATATGCAACTTTAAAATTTCACGGGCCGCACCTGGCAGTTGAGTACATGAAATTAAAGATCGTTTGATATTTTTGGGTAGATTCTAAATTTGTGCTAAATTTCTCGATTTGTGTGATATATTTGTACAAATTAAAATCAGTCACGAACAGATCCAGGCGCATTATGGGCCACTTCATTGAAAAATATAAATATTGTGAAGCGACGCTTTTTACGATACCTGCCTTGTACCTAGAGATGGAACATTCTCGAGAATTTATTTTTGCCAAATATTTTCCGAGAACAATAACAATTTATCGGAAATTTGGGAGAATCTATGTTGTATGTTGGAGAAATTTATGTTTTGACTGCATAAACTGAAAGAACATTTTTTTTACCAAAAGTAGTTTCTACAATAATTTTATCTGAAAAAATAAAGAGATGTAGAGATGGAACATTCTCGAGAATTTATTATTGGGAAATATTCTCTGAGAAAAATGAGAATTTATCGGAAATTTTGGAGAATTTATTTTATATGTTGGAGAATTTTATGTTTTGTTTGACTGCATAAATTGGACGAACATATTTTTTCCCAAAGTAGTTTTTCCAATAATTTTATCTGAAAAAATAACACACACAATACCTAATTTAGACAATATTTAAATTGTAAATTAACGTGATTACGCATCTTAGTCAAAATAAAGAGCCATTAAATTTTTATTTCCATGATTCTCAAGTAACTTTATTTATAAATAAAACACAACTTAGAAACGCATTGTATAAAATAACATGTCTAAACAAGTTGTAAAACAATACAGAAAAGAAATAAAGATAAAGATGCTCCAAATCTATGATATAATAGCGGCATTAAAATAAATTACCTTAAATTTCCGTAAATTCTCATAAATTCTCCGAGTTTCCCGAGAACATTCTCGTTCTCGGAAATATTCTCGGTAATTTTCCAGTAATTTATATTTTTTTCAAAAATCATAAATTCTCGAGAATTTATGCTGGGAAATATTGTCGGTAATTTACCGTTCTCCGGAAATATTCCCTTGAGAACATTCTCATGGCACATCTCTACTTGTACCTAATAATATATTTGATATATTTAACTTGCTTCCTCGAATTTATATGGGCAAATATTATTTACTAAAACAGCTAACATATTTATCAATTATTTTGTTAAACTATCGATTATTTTGCCAAGCAGGCGTTAGTGAACATCACCCTGTATAAAGACCAAATGCTAATATAGCCGAAATAAACCTTACCTTATAATGTTTCAAATGAGACGTTATGTTTCCTTGATAATCTAAATCATTGGGAAGTACAGCATACTTATTGAAAAAAATGTCTGTTTTACCTATGTAAAAGTAGTAGCAAGGATAATTATGAGGATTCCACCCAGTACAAATTAACAATTCGACAGCACCTGATGCTCTAACGGAAAATCCATTTTTATGGGCAGTTTCAACATGAAACCTATGCTCAAATTCCTTAGATGTGTTTGATATCAATACAGTCGTTAAATCTAAAATAAATAAATAATTATCTTAAAATCAAAGATTGGTTATATTCATACAAAACAAGAGAGCACTTTTTTCTATTATGGGATTTATATTAATTTTATGCATATACATAATTAAATTGTGCTGTAAATTACCATGCAGCAATACATGGTACGGTTTAGCATCCAGAGGAATTTTTATACTGGCTGGCCAAACTATCAGTAAAGATGTAGAATAAAAGCAAATAAAAAAAAACCACGACCGATAAAACAAAAGAATTATATAACCAAGATTTCTCTATATGTAGAGTCGCCAGAGTAGGTCCCGAAATGTCAAGTATTTCTTGCGGAAAAAAAAACAAATGAAAAAAGATTTGTCTATTGGTGTAATCGTGACGAAAAAACCCCACAAAAAATATTAATTTGCTACAACCAACTTACGGATCGTGTTGCTGCAAAAACAGTTTGCCCCTCTCTGACATGTTGTCGCCTTGAGCTTTAGCCTAATCAGTCTCTGTATTAAATCCGGCCCTGTATGTTTATTTTTTCGCTTACTTATATTAAGTTATATATTATTGTTAAATGTTAAAATACCACATTTACTCCTAAAAGCTGAACATTTCCCATTCTGTATAATTCATGCTCATTACTTTCATCAGTTCGCTTATGCAACGCATAATATTTTGGCATTTTGACAGTCGCTCTTAAAAGGGTAAGTTGGTAAGAAAATAGCAAAAAAAAACGATTTTAAAGAAGGCGAATTAATTATCGGTATATTTTAGTAGTAGATATGTAGACAGCGCCTCTTGAGTAATAATCAATATTAATATATCATAACCAGTTATCTAAAATAAATATTATGACTAGAAGAGTGAAATATTAAGTACACGGTTCGGAAAAATATTTATATTAGAACAAAAGATAAGCTCGTTAAAAATATTGTGGTTAATTTAGTTATTAAGTAAGAGCAGGAGAGGATCCAGAAAGTTACAGACGGAATGCAATACCAACATATTATAAAGAAAGGCAGATATATGTAGAAATGTGATCATTTGTGATTTTTGAAGAACAGTGTGTTGAATGTGTAATATATTTCAGTGGCGGCTCCTGAAATTTTAGATGTGTCATATCTCAGTTCCTACGCATGGGACTCACACCAAATTATAGAATGTTACTATTGGGTGCTCTAGAAACAGTTTCATAAAAAATATTTAATTTTAAAATTTGCGAAAAAAAGTTCATTTTTTGGGCCGCTTCACCTGAGATCTGAGAAAGTTCTGAAGAAAATTTTACTTCCAAGCTTTTTTCATAAATTTTATCAGATTTTATCGATATAATCTAAATTTCATTGAATTACCTCTAATATCTTCAAATTAATTAGTTTTTAAAATTTTTACCCTAAAATATTTTGTCTAAGAAATAATTTAAAATGTCATTTCTTTAAGGAAAATTAGAATATTTTCACGAATAATGTCGAATATTGTCGATAAAATTTGATATACTTTATGAAAAAATATGCTGAGTATAATTTTCTTCAGAGCTTTCTCAGATCTCAGGTGAAGCGGCCCAAAAAATTAACTTTCTTTCGCAAATTTCAAAATTAAATATTTTTTCACGAAAATGATTGTGGAGTACCCAACAGTAACATTTTATAATATTAATCTGAAATTCCAGGAACCGCCACTGAATATTTTAATGAAACTACAGTTTTATCTAGACTTTTCTGTTAAAAATATTTAAATATTGTCTGTTCAGAGAGGCGTGGCACAGAAAACATCACGCAAAAACTCAGTTATTCAGATTTCAAGCAATTTTTGTGATTTCTCGTCGCGCGATTGTTGCAATTTACATACGCCCAAAACATGTTAACTCCAAGTCCAATCGCGACTCTTGCGATTTATATACGCATAAAACGGTTTTAAAGACGTCTTATAAGTAAAGGCAGTATTAAAGTTTTGGGCGCATGTAAATCGCAACAATCGCGCAACTAAAAGATTCACTTATTAAACTGTTTTGTGCGTATGTAAAATCGCAGTGCGCATAGGCGCCGCCGAACAGAAATGGTGAAATTTATTTATTATAAAAAAATTAAGTTTGTATTACTGACCTGGTTTTAATCTTATTACTATGAAAGGACGAATTACCCGCCTTAGACACATTAGGTACATTTAAATTTAAACAGATTATAGGTACATACCTTCCCATCTGCTGTCTTCAATGAATTCCCGTGTTTTAGATGATGTTTCATCTATTTGCCAATCTTTAAGGATCCATTTTAAATTGCATTTATCATTTGTATGAAATCTGCAGTTGAAGTCATTTTCTATAGTTGGTATATATTTAGTAGCTAAAATATAGCAAAGTATATTAGTTAAGTAAAGTCGTCATACTTTAAACGTTAACAATATTTTAAACATTTTTTGACGAGCGAGCGGAAAGTATTTTTCGCACTGATTTGTATGCGGAAAGTTATAGTTATAGCCTTTGCCGCACACCCAAAATGCTGTTTGATATATAAGTACTTATTATAATTAAATGTTAAGTCCTGTCCTAAAAATTCTTGGTTTGAAATGTGTTGTTTATTTATTTTAAATCTTAAAAACGGATGGTCGATTTCTACTGTTTCCTTTTAAATTAACTTATTTATCAACAATCTTAATAATATATCACCGTATTTTGGTAAACATTAAAACAATGGGTGCGAGAAATATACGAAAAAATTTTTGAGCTAGAAGTGGAGGAAACTATGCGAAGACAATATAATGATAAGTGACCAAAAGCGTCATTAACTGATTCTTGAATTTTTGTATTGGTACAGAAACATTGGAATACATGGGAATACCTAAAACTAATTTTTATGACCCTTATAGCAAAAAAGCGGTATTTCGTGTCATTAGAGCATTAGGCTGACAAATGTGTACATATGTATGTACATTAAAAATAAAGTTTACCTTTTTTATAATTGTTTTTAATAAAATGTTTTGATGAATGTCTTATTTAAATTGTCGTGTACATAGTTTCAGAAAATATTTTCGAGATGTCGTACATCGTACATGGACAATTTATGGGATCTTTAAAGAAAGATCCATAAGATGTCTCTTTTACGTCGTCAAGCGTCTGATATCCATATATAATATAGATCTAAAACGGACGTCTTTAAGACGTGCACTGCTGTGTGGGAAATGGTTGTAAAAACTAGTTACATTACATGTTTTTAAATTTAGCAATTAATTTCATCGCTGTGTTTTGTCCTTTTCTACCGTACTACGCGCGTACACTAACAAAAATGTTTTATGCTAGTAACAATAAGTCAAACACGCATCATCGAATATAATTAGAAATTCGTATGTTATCTAAATAATAATATTTGTTTTAATTATCCTGTGTGTATGAGTTTAAACTTGGCTTATTTATAATGTTTTAAAATATTTTCAGTCTATTTTAAGACGGGTTCGCCAAATATTTTTAAAACTTAGTTTTTTCTACAATTTCTTAAAAACTTATATTGGATCAGCAAACCAGTGAACTTAAAAAATTACTATTATTAATAGCTGTTCCCCTCGCTGGCTGCTGACATTTTCTCTTTGGCTTAAATAGCCAGACAGAACATCTTCAACAAATTGGTGCACCTTCCTAAAGTCTGGCTTTTATTTTAGTTTACAGATTAGATTACAAATGCAGAGATTCTACAGCAACCTTTAATGGATACGAACTAATATGTAATGTAACACGTATGTAATATGTTTATTTTAATTAAAGTATTATTACAGTACCAACCAGTGCCGAAGCTAGGTGTAGGCAGAGTAGGCCCTTGCCTAGGGGCGCCGCGCCGGTGGCAAGAGGCGGCAAAGGAGTGAGTCTATTAGCCAATTAGGTCTTGTTAAAGGGGCGCCAAAGTCCTGGCTTGCCTTCAGTCAAATTTAGCTTAGCTACGGCACTGGTACCAGCAAGTAAATAAAACGGTAACGCCACTGGAATTACGATCATTTTGCACAGCTTTACGTGCTGCATAGTGATCAAACTGTAAAATTTTACACCAAAATGTAATTCTAAAGACCAGGTCCAAAAATTTGATGATCTGGTTAACGTCAAAAATGCGCAATATAAACACAAACACTTGACGCGACGGTGGAATGCAGTGGCGGCTGGTGAAATTTTAAAGGTGTACATCTCTGTTGCTACTTACGGGATCGATGCCAAGTTCAGTGGTTTTGATAGTGAGTCTACTAGGAATATTTTGGTAAAGAAAAAAAATATTTTGTAATTTGCGAAAAAAAGTTGAATTTTTGGAAGCCCCCCGGGAAAAACATAAACCGTTTAGGTATTTTATTTATTATTTGTTCTAAACAAATTTTACATTGTCGACAATTTCTAAATTTTAAGAGAAAAAATGTGTTAGTAGAAAGTTATAGTCATTTGATTTTTTTAAGAATTTTAGGTTTAAAAAAATTCAAATGTCTCTAACTTCCTACTGACACATTTTTTTCTTTAAATTTAAAAAGCGTCGACAAAATGATGTAAAAGTTGTTTATAAATAATATATAAAATACCTAAACGTGTTCATTTTTTCCCCGGGGAGGCCCCGCAAAGATTCAACTTTTTTCCGCAAATTACAAAATATTTTTTTTCTTTACCAAAATATTCCTACTAGGCTCACTATCAAAAACATTGAACTTGGCATCGGTCCCGTAAGTAGCAACAGAGATATACACCTTTAAAATTTCACCAGCCGCCACTGGTGGAATGGTGGCAAAATCTTCGCTACTTAATTTTTTTCCGATTTATTATCCTTAAGGTGTCGATATGGGAACGGCAACCTATAATAGGTTTATATAGAATAATAAATGAAATAAAAATAATAGTTAGGTGCCTATTTCTAAAAATATTTTCACGAAAACTTTTTCCTTCAGGCCTGAATTTTACATTAGAAAAATATACAGAGCATTATATTTTTTAGTTCAGCCAAAGAAACTGTTTTTTAATTTTTTTAAATATGTTTTGCATATATGTTTTTCAGTTTATATTTTCACTTTTTTATTCTTTCCAAATTAGTCGCCATCGAATTTTAAAAGCGAGTCAACTTATAAGCGACTACGGATAACTGTTCTTTTTTCTATTACTTTTTCTATTTATATTTTAAGGCGCCGAATGGTCTTGGTCACTGATCCTAAAATAACCAGCCAACAAATCTATTATTTTCGCAATATTCTATCGGTTTGCCTGATAGTGATACCAGTGATACCGTTCGATAAGTCCAATCCGTCTAATTCTCTTTCATGGCAGAAATTATGGAAGGTCTTTCTTGCGGTTTAAGTTCAAAGGTTTGTATGTTATCATGTTCTCCCTGCGCCCTGTCGTAGGACCACTATCATAGACTAAATAATACATAGACGAACACAGGCGTGTACTAAAAATGGACCAAAAAGCGGGTCTCCCTTGAGACATTTAGGAGTTTACTGGTTTATGGCTTAGGGATTTGTTTGTCCACCATTATATATCTATGGATATATGGGAACTATATAGATATATAATGGTGAATAAACAAATTCCTAAATCATAAACCAGTAAACCCACCCAAATGTTTCAAGGGAGGCCCGCTTTCGGTCCCATTTCGGTCTATTCGAGAATTTGTCTATATTCTACTATCTCTCTGCTACTATCCATGTTGAAAGGGTACGACAGCGAGTTTTACTCGTGAATATGTGAAGACTAACAAATCTGGAATAAGGCATCATTTTCTGTTACTATAATTTTTTCCAAATCGTAGAGATACCAGCTCCGATGCTGGCGTTTGTAAGTTATAAAGTTACGTATTTATACCGATTTCGGGAATAGCAATTTCGGTGATTTTCTCCACAAGCATTGCGAGTATTGAATAACAAGAATAAAATCTTTTTTTAACGTTAGATGTAATTAGTAGAGAAGTTTGAACCTGCTGACTTTTTGAGAAGTCTTTTGTGTTCGTAAGTTCAATACAACGAGGGACGGAGGGCTACGGCCTGGGGCGACAGCCCATTCCACCAACCATCTTGAGGGGCCCTTGTCTTGTGCGGCGGAGTAATCTCTTAGGAACGCGAGTCAAAAGGGGTCATACTCAGATTTTTCTTAAAAATAGCCGCTATAACAATACGATTTTTACACTAATTTAGGACACTCAAAATATCACTAAAATTGTCATTTTGTCCCCTGTCAGCTGACACAACACAACCCTATATTGGGTTCCTGGATGATCACATTATTTGAAAAAATTACAGCATATCGTGACAATAGTAAAAATCTCCATAACACATAATAAACAGTATTATTTGCGCATATATAGAATTTAGGGAAGGGTCAATAAAGACCTCGTGGCAGGGGTCGTGCGACATTTTAGTTTCTACACTTAACTCGGACCTTGAAGGAGGAACCCAAATTTGTTGTAAATTATAAATATAATTATACATTTTAAATGGTCTAAACTATGCATCCGATAGAGATTAATAACCATAATTCTAATTTTATTATAAAAAATTAACTTCTCATTTTCTTACTCCCGCATAGGCTGGAGGCACTAAAGTTAAAGGTAATCTGTTAATTTTTCATTACACTGGACATTTAAATGTACAGTTTTTGAAACTTGCCAAAAACTTTTTGGTAATTCGCATTAAAAAATTATTACATTGATATTGAAACGGATGCCTTATTTGGATAGCGTTATTTGAAAAGGAACCAAGCGACGTTTTAACAGTTTTGAGTAAATAAAGTGTAAAGATTCCCTTTGGTTAAAAGTATTACATTGTAAATGACAAAAATGTTTAAGTCGCGTTTAGTAGTATATACCTTGCTTAACTGTTTGGCAATTAGTACAAGAAAAATTCCGTAGTTAAAGCTGGAGTGTGATTTTTTTGGCGGTTGGTTCTATTTGAAAATTTACAGTAACGAATCATGGAATTTTCCAAAGCCAAGGATAGTAATTTCTCAGCTCTGTCGCCCATGGTTTAAACTGATTCTTGCACAGGATGCGTTTATTAACGTAAAAAACTTGGTCATAAAACAGCACGACAGAACGTACGTAAAACTAGAAAAGGAACTAAGCGACGTCGCTTGGTTCCTTTTAGATCAATTCGCATAGCTGTATTTCTTTGGTGTCGCTTGGTTCTCTCATCACCAGAGGACTCTGTTACCATTCTGGCACTTGAGTCTTTTTGGAATATCTAATTTAGGGTTTCAGGAGTCGCGTAGCGCCAATAACTCAAATAATTACAATTTGTCGCTTGGTTCCTTTTCGAATAACGCTATCCATTTATGATTACCTACAGTATCGGCCAAAACTGGAGAAACAGTTTTAAATTTAACATATAAAATTTGAAAATATCATTTGAGTCGCTTACTTTAAAACAGTTGGTATTTACTGATAGAATACAAAATTGGTACATGTTATATTTATTCTTGCTTATCTCTGTAGCAAAAATGTTTTATATTTTTATGCGGCCAAAAGTGGAGAAACACTAAAAAAAACTTAGAAATTTAGGGAAGTGACAAAGATGTTTATTACTGTTTTATGGGCCCAGTGTGCCACAGCAAAATGCCTCGTGGTATTGATTTAGTAACGGCTAAATTGCGAAATATTATAATCTCTAAATTTAAGGCTGGAATAAAACGAAGTGAAATAGCAAGGCAGATTAATCGCCATAGGTCCGTTGTTTCGAAAACTATTACTTGGTGTAAAGCTAGAAATGCTGTCTTAAGACGTCCTAAATCGGGAAGACCTCGAATAACAAATAAAGCAACGGATAGAAAAATTAAAATGTCCACCCAGAACCTTTTTTTACCTGCAATCAAAATTAATATCTGTATCTGTTCTGTATCTGTATCAGTTCGAACTATACGACGACGGCTGGATGAGATGGGATTATATGGAAGACGTGCGGCACATAAACCTCTCAATTCCAAAAGAAATAGGCTGGCAAGAATTAAGTTTGCTCAAGATTTCTTAGTCTGGACAGTCCAGAGATGGAAAACCGTGCTTTTTTCGGATAAAAGCAAATTTAATCTTTTCGGATCCGATGGTATGAAGTGGGTGAGGCGTTCTAAGAATACTAGACTTGATCCCAAATACACAAATGCAACTGTAAAGCATGGCGGCGGAAATATCATGGTATGGGGATGCTTTTCCGGATGGGGAATGTTTCTGTTAATAAAAGTAGAGGGAAAATGGATCAGTTCCAATTTTTGAGAATCTTGAGAACCACATGCTACCATACCCCTCCAGTGGCGTTTTCAACAGGATAACGACCCGAAGCATACAGCCAAAGTGGTTAAACGATGGATTCAAGAATCCAGTATCCCTGTAATAGAACGGCCGGCACAAAGCCCGGATCTAAATCCCATAGTAAACATATGGAACCATTTGGATAGAAAGATTAGACAAATGAACAAAGAAAAATTTAAGAATCAAGATGACCTTTTTCGTGCGCTGCAAGACGAATGGCACGCCATTTCACCAGATCACAGAGGCAGCCTAATGAAGTCAATGTGGAGGCGTTGTGCCGAAGTCATACAACTAAAGGGCTATCCTACTTATTATTAAAATGTTTTTATTTTGTAAAAATCTCTTTTCTTCAGGTTAATAAATAATTTATTTCTCCACATTTGTCCCCTAATATTTTGAAACTAAATACATATATTTTTTTACAACTAAGTAACTTTTTTCACTTCTTAACCTAATTTAAAAAACTGCTAATAAAAGCAAACTTTTACAAGTAATATTTATTTAAATCAATAAAGATATGACAGAAAAATACTAAAAATAAAAATGTTTCTCCACTTTTGGCCGATAGTTATATCATTTTTCGTATGCGACCATCGCCCTATTTTTTTTATCAAAGAGCAAATATTTGTCAGATTATATAAAGTGTATTATTACCTGAATTATATCTATATGGAAACCTACTTATATTATTAAAATTATAGTAAAATAAATGGTGATATAGATACTAGAGAAAAACTAAGACCGATGGTTTTTCTCTGACTATACTATAACATCAATCCTGTTGTTATTGTTTCAAATTTGACTACGAGTGGGCACTTGTACGTACACAGTTGCTTTAGCCTGCATACGGTTTTCGTTGTAAGAAGAACGTAAATTGAAACCCAAACAAAAAATATACAACTTTTGTGCTTGTTTATAAAAAGAGATTAGATACATGTACGTAATTAATAAGATTAGAGGGGGATTGTAATCTGGACATACAATAATTGAAGGTCCAATGCAAAATATATGTATCTAAGTCCCATTTTTCTCAGTTTATTGATAATATCGCCACTCGTGTCGCCATGTGTTGTAATTTTTTACAAGCTTTCTTTCCGTATAATTAAAATTGCCCTAAGATGTTCAAAAGTCCATATACGAGCATGTCAACGCGAAAAAAGGCCAATTCAATGCTGTCCACTACTCGGGCCCCATTCTACATCTTAAGACACCGGTTCCCGAGAAAATGTTAAGCTGGGACAGTCATAATTTGAAGCGACTTTTAACTTTCATTTTCTGTCTTGACATTTATTTTATGTTCGACAATAAACAAAAAAAGGTTTCGGGAACTAAGAGCAACGAAATTCACAGCAATCTCTGCTATATTGAATATCGATATTTTCATTGTTGGTACTTTATTTCTCTAGTTAAAAATTGCTGAGAGATCGCGAAGAAACTGTAAGAATGAAATCATACATAAAATTTTGTATGACACACGTACATAACAAGGGTTTATTGGCACCGAAGCACATTCTATTGGGGGGCAACCTAAATTTCCCAACTCGTTTCTCAAAGATCTCCCAACTGAATCTTGAAATATTTTGTAATATAATTTAGTGTGCCAGAAATATAAGAGAAAATAACAATATCAATATCTTATTAATTTTAATATTAATAAAGACGTTATTTTTTAAAGCTTAAGTTTAGGTCCAAGGTCCAACTGAGGATGGTATTTTTTAAAAATTCCCAACTGATATCCCAACTGCTTAATTTTCAACCGTATTGGGAGAGTCGCCCCCCCCCCTCCCCTCCCATCGGTTCGCCCCTGTTTATTGGGCTCGTCCATTTATTATTATTTTTATTTATTTATTTATTTATTATAAACAAACTCGTCGGATAAAACCCTATATTATATACTAGTGACATAATAGTATATTATTAACCTAGGGACTAAAGCGTCTCTTTTAATCCCGCGGCGAAAGGTTTGTAGCCCGACCGTAGGGAGGGCTACAATTCGCCAAGGGATTAAAAGACACTTTAGTCACGAGGTTAATATACTATTTTATGCACTTTAGGATAGGTAAAAAGTTAAAGAAATAACAAAAAAAAATCATACCACTAAACGGTACTCTATTTCTAAAACGTCATCTTCAATGACTTGTAACATGATTGTCTCTGTCAACTGAAAATCTAGTGTGTTTTGACAAGTAACTAAGTAAAACAAAATCAACTCGATAAACATAGTCAAATATGCCAAACCTGAAAGACGTGTGTTGATTGTGATGGAAGAAATCGAAAAAGCAGCTCAAGAGGCTGTAGGCCAATTATTACCAAGGAAATCTGGAGAACAATACAAGAAACAGTTATCTGAGTTTATGAAATGGTGCTAAGAACGGAACGTAGTAGAATTTACAGAAGAAAAGGTACTGCTAGCATATTTCTTAGAAAAGTCAAAAATGTTAATATTTATAAAAATTAAGTTGTTTTTTATAGTTAATATTGTTCCAAACACGTTACATTTCTATTGCATTAGCATATAAATATAGCATATAAATCCCTAGGGATTTAAAGTAAATTTTAAATCCCCAGGGATTTAAAGTACCACTTTTTTCCCGGAAAATAGGGATTTAAAGTACCCTTTAAATCCCTAAAGTGCATAAATAGCTATTATTTCTTAGTTGAAACATTTATTTTAGTTAATTTACTCCATTATCTTATATTTTCATTTAAATTAATTTTGTTTTGCTCCAAGGCAAATATTATTATGTATGTAAAAAAATTTTTTTGGTTAATAAACGTATCACTAAATAGCTTTTTTTCTTTCAGAAAATAACATTAATATAAAAAACAAAATATTTGAATGTCTAAATTATTGGGTGTTTACACAAAATACAATTCAAAAATCTGAAGCATTAAGAGCCTAAGTCCATTTTTTCTCCCTCAGCTGCAGTAGTTAAGCTCAATAAATATTCTAGTGCAATGTCACAGATTACTCCTCTGTGGCAATGTTTCAAAAACTATGCAGTAGATTAGTAGATATATCTACAAATAAAAATTCATGGAACAGTATGGTTCCAGTTTAAACTTCCCCAAAATGTACACTTCATAATGTTTTAGAAATTCAAATAAATTTAGTTACATTACTACTTGTACTTGAATTGATTCTCAATGAGTTACTTAAAAATTCCAAAAATATACAAAATTTACAAATTCAGTTTGGACAACAATTACGCTAACGAGTTTGTCGACAATACTTTACAGGCGCTGTACATACAATCGTTCGTAAGCAGAAAATGGTTATCAAAAATAAAACAAGAAAAAAAATCTTAACATGTCAGAAAAGCATTTTTGTTAAAAAAATTTCCACCAGTAGGTGATGCTACTTTTATATAAAAGTAGCATCATATTCCTAAACATTAATATTTCCTGACACAATTTTTTTTAACTCGTTCCCAGAAGGATATTTAAAAAATATATGATTTAAAATTCTAAGCAATAAGAGCACAAGTCCATTTTTTTCTTATTGTTAGCTGTAAGTATTAGTTCAATCACTTTTCTCAAAAACCGTAAAATAAAACTTAGACACACTTTATATCGGACCCTTCAGCTTCTTCTAGATTGACGTAAAACTGGCCATAGAGTTCATTATCCGAAAAGAATGCCACTCTCATACGTAGTTACTTTGTTGTAAAATAATTTTATTTTATGTGCATTTCTAAAATTGTCACGCAGACTAAATTTAAATTATTATTCTCTTGAGAAACAAATAGCATATTTGCAAAACCATAACAAAAATTTCTAAACTTTACCAACCTGTATCTCAAAAACTAAATATTACTGGATAAATGTTTATATAAACTATTATACGTAAAACTATTAGCTCTAGATTTACATTCTTTATTGTATTAGGTTATTTAGTAAGAAACGCCATGTATACCAAACAATAAATTAAAAACACAGATTTTAATAATGACTTACTTGTATTGGGAATCCCCGCTCCAACACTGGGCATCGGGTATATCCATCCTACTGCTGCATATCGCTCTAGTTCTTCTGCAATACAACTAGGTTCTAGATGACTTTTATCTCTTTTTAGAATATAAGTTAAGTTGATACTGTGCACATATAAAAACGAAAGTTCAAATAGCACAAACGCCAAAAACAACATTTTTGTTTTTACTGTTGTAGTATTAAACACATTCACTGAGCAAACCTGAAGAATTTCATCCTGCCTTCGTACTTTCCATTATAAATAACCATATGCTTATGCTTCCAGGCTACAGCAATAAAGATAAAATGTGATGTGATGAATTAGAAGTTTGTTATCAGAGAAAACCTGTTGACATGGCTGTCTGTATCTTGAAACGAGCAACGCAGTGCAATTACTATTTTAAAACTAACTAAAGTAAATATACTACGAGAAAGTAGGACCTAACAATGCATCATTGCTTCTAAGGCACCGTAATGAAAGTGGTTCTGGCCCATAAAATATGTTGTGCCTAATAAAATCAATTATAAATAGAACAGTCCTTGAGTGTAAATGGTCATTGCATGGTTTTCAAATAAATGGGACACAGAAGTCACGGATGAGAACATTTTTTATTTATAGACGACGGACGACTCGTAGAATAGTCAACCTGAAAAACACCAACCAATCAACAAAACAGTATATTTATTTACATATATGACGAAATCATTCGTAGCGAGTTAATAATGCCAATGGCAGTGCCGTGCACTTGGATGAGCACAGAGATTTTATCGTATTACAAACATATGTAGTAGAAACACGCTCTTTAAGACTAGTATGAATAACAAATGTTATTCTTATGAAGGGTGGTTTGCAAATACGTATATAAGGGATAGCACTAAAACTCATCTTCATGGCTCCACTAAGGGCTCTAAGCCAACGCTTTGACATGAAAAAAAAAATATGGTAGGGATAGATAATTAAATAAATTGCGTATTACTGTTAAAACATATCGTATAAAATATCATTTCTTCAGTCATCTCTTCATCAGTTCTTTTACCCTTAAAGAAAACTGCTATTTTTAAGAGCTTACGTTAGATTTAATCATTATTGATTTTATATAATATATCATTTTTAAACCGTTTAGTGCAATCGTTACAAAAAAAGCATTATAAGCGTTAATATAGAATACCGTATATATAGTTGCGTACTCGTTATTAGATACATCAAATATAAAACTGATTATAATTAACCGTCGGCTGGCACCTCTAGACCAGGATCTTTTATGAATTTGTATTGCCTAGGCCTAGGCCATAAGAGCAAGGAGTCGCAAAAGCTTGGCGCGTTTCAGGTAATGCCTAGTACAAGTTTTTGTTACTTCTGGTATAAACAAAAGCATCATTGTATAAGTGATTTTTTCTTAAAATGTACCACAAATCAATCCATACCAATGTATTTCCCTCGCAGCCACTGAAGTTAACCTTTTTTCCTGATGGAAGTAAATTTGTTAAAAACGTGCTGGTCATTCTAATAATATATAAATATTGGGAAGTTTACATAAAGTTAAAAAATGAGATTTTAGAGCAGTAACATATTCAACCCAACCAACCTCGCACCTTCTAATGTAAAATAAGTAACAGGAAAATTCTTTGACGCATATTTTTTAGCTCATTAGGATCTTTTTTAACTATATTATTGTACAAAATAGTTGTTTTAATATTCAGCTTAAAAATGCTTACAAGTCCTTTCATGTAGTACATAAAATAAACCAATTTTTGACAATCCTATAATCGTTTCCTTCAGGAACCGGCTTTATTGGTTTCAATTAAAATGGAGAAATAGCCGATGGGCATTTAATTATGTACTTAAAGAGTTACGGAAGGCTTCCATTTCTAAAGCGGCAACCTTAGAACTTCCTTTTTTCGGAATTACCTTATAAACTTGGAGGACCCGTATCCCATTCGCTCCCCCTAATGTGACAGTGGGAACAAAAAACCTGAGCTCCCTCTTATGCATCTGGGTACAACCACTTGCGATTATAGACACATCCTTACAGTTTACTGCTTCCATCACCCGAAAATGGCCAAGTCATGGTCGAAAAAATAAGTTTGTACGCATTGGCGTTGGTAAGATTTTTCACTATAGGACCGACTCTGATGCGCACTATTCATTGCTTTCAGCTGTTGGTGGATTACAACTACACGACCAGAGATGCAACTTCGGGTGGTTAGTAACCCAATCAAACCCTTTTATTTTCTTTGGTTAAAAAACTGTAATCGACACAAAGCGATCGTGTTGTTTTTGTCTGCCGAACATTTGACAGCGAACGTAAAACAAAGCGAAAAAATATCGCTTTGTCTCTACAAATAGAATTCTACGACCGTGTTGAGTCCCACTGCAGAATCGGGTTAACGCTATTGGTATTTGTGTGGGCTTGGGGGGGGGGGGGGGGGGTTAGCACCCCCAAACAAAATGTTTGGCCTTATACTGAATAGTGTCTAGGGCTTAAGCATCCCTGAACTTGACTCCCTAACAACGCCTATGGGTATAAATGGGCCGTTAATATAAAGCGGCCCTCAAACGATCATCAGATTGACAGTATTTTGTAGAATTGGCAGTATTACTGATCGTGTGAGGACAAATACTGATGTGCTGTCAGCATTACTAACGGACATTCAGGAGTCCAAATTTGCCAAGATGATGGTAAGACAGACTTTAGTTGTATCCATCATAATAAATGTTAAATTTATAAGAACTGCAGACACAAAACACTAGAGACACTACAGTCTGATCACAAGAAATACCGATAGAAATTATCACCGTGCGACGTTTGTCATCAGTATACTGACAGTATACGGATAAACTGAAATACTGACAGATTCTGATCGTCTGAGGGTCGCATAATAAGGGTGGTCCAGACACAACGACTAATCGCACGATAAAACGGCCAAGCAAGTCTTTTGACAAAACGTACAGATTACAGCGTGTCCACACGGTTCCATCGTATCGGTCAAAGTTAGTTCCGCGGCGTTCGTCATAAAGGAAGTACTCCTGTGGTCAATTTATGCTGTTTGCATTTCAAGAAAAAGCCAAAATACACGAAGAAATCGAAGATTAAGATGGACGAGGGAATAGCTGTTGAAGAGACATGAATTTTCTCATGTCAGATTATTACGCGAACTTTGTAATGAACCAGATGATTGGCGTAATTACGTAAGGATGGACGTTGAAACTTAGAATCACTTGTTAAATTTAGTAACGCCCTACGCTGAAATATAAGCCGAAATACTGCACGACACCACAGAAACCGAGCAACAAAACGTCCAAGCTCATCCACAAGTTCCAACTTGTGGTATCCGTTCTTGAAAAATGATGCGCCGAAGCTCAGTTTTCGACATATCGTACAACCTCATGATACAATAAAAGGAAAGTATGATACCAAACCGTGTCAAATTCGTCCGGGTTCGCGCATGACGTTACGCTGTGAGATATTTTTGAAATTTATAACGCGCAATATAGACTTTACGTTAGTTACAGGCGATTTTATATAAATTCTATTGGCAATATACTTTGCCTCCTCCTTATAATACAAATTTTAGAGTATATGATTTAAAATAATCATCTAAATAAAGGGATAAATTAATTTAAAATAATAGATATTGGTAAATCGCCTGCCAATTGCGTTTTATGTATTTATTTATGTGAAAAGAAAAGCCAAATAATTTTATAAAATAAAACTATGTCTAATGATTAAGATAATAATTTTTCTCGTAATTTTTATTTAGAAGCATATTCTTATTAAAATATATACCTACAGAGTCTTCCGAAAATATGTTATAAATAAGAATTTTGTTTGTTCCTATAATTTGTCAAATATTTTTTGCGGTGAATAACATATCTGTATGTTTGCGACGGAAACATGTTTTTTAGGATAGTTTTTTTTGGCTTTTTACACTTTATATAGTAAACTATTAAAAATTATTGCATTTTTGTATTCTTTGATTTTGAAAATTTTAAAAAATCTTAAAATACCAAAAATTATTCTAAACAAAATAAAAATATGTAAATTTATGAAATTAGGTAAAACAAGAAATTATTTTTTAAGAAAATAGCCTTTTTTGTTCCTTTATTTGTCGTATCTTCTCTATTAAAGTCTGGTGATTCGTTACCTGGAAATTTGTTGCAATTGTTTGTCACAGTAGACTTTTTTATTGAAGCGAGTTTGTAAAAACATTGAACACATTTGACATTCATGACATGACACAATTTATGCTTTAAATTACCTTCATAACCACTTTCGTTAAAATGTCTAGAACATATTTTAGCATTTTTCACATTAAACTTATCTTCTCGTTTGCACAGACGCTTCCAAATACTTTTTGTTTCTTTGATTTTGGGGAAGCTAACAACTTTAATATCGGGCATAAAGCCCTTGCATTGATTTTCCACATCACAACCATACACAACACACCTCATCTTCACATTTAAACTCTTAAAATTGATATAAAAACACCAAAAAATATATTTAAAACACAACGCGATCTAAACAAATACGTATCTCGTTTACAAAATATGGCGGAATTACTCACAGCGTGACGTACATGGCCACGCCTACCTGCGCGATGTCATATCTTCTTTTATTTTTATCATGGTACAACCTAATTCCATTCATTCAAGACGTACGTTTTGTGGTCTACATACTTCATCTAAACTTCGTTCGATTTATCTGATTCGACAAGTCGTTTGATAAGACGTTGTGTCTCGACCGACCTATACACAAACCTAAAATGTAAATGTAGATTTTTGTTGATAATTACAAATCTATTATAATTTTTGCTTAGGTTTGTGTTAATTTTCGATTTACATTATTTTTATTAGATATAAATAGGTATAATTTAGACTGCTTTTTGTTAAAAAGAATAGTTTAATATGTTCACATTAATTTGATTTTTCTAACGCTCTTTACAGCTCGTTACTTAAAACTTTTAATCAAGTAGTAAATTTAATTGATGCTTAGCGTCACCAATGCTGTCACATCAACAAGTGTCCAACAATTCTGGATTAAATTGTTTATGCAACTGGACGTTATTGTTCATTTCCTAGCGACAACATTATTTGTTTAAAAGGTTTGTGGAACAATTTCTGGCCATGAATAAATTATTGAAATTAAAGGACACAGCTGTTACTAAAAATAACTTTTCTATCAATTATAAGTTTGTCAGTATGCCGGACTGCTTATAACGATTACTACTTATCTACCAAAACCTATTAAATTAAGCCATCAATTAATAAAAAAATAACGAGCCGCCAATGGTAAACTGAATTACTGAATAGGTATATTAACACCTTTTACTTTTCCAGTTTGATTATTTTTATGGTAATCGATTGTCTATCAATGGTGTTAAAATACCACTGTTACTAGAGAATTTCATTGATGATAAAATAAATAAAATACTAGAGTAAAATTATTTACTTACATGTGTTTCTTTGACCTGTTAAAGCCTGCTATTATTAGTAGTTATTTATGAAAGTGTAAACACTAACAAAACAAAACTGGTTGCGTTGCCCACAAAGCTGTATTTCACTGCAAAGAAGTAGTGTGATGGGGTGATGGCATTAATTTATGCAAGTATGCAGAATGTGTTTTGTTCTTTTATATTATACATATAAAATAAATGGTTTATTTTCATTAGTATTCATTACCGATTAATCACCGTTTGAAAAGTTTGAATTGGGGGCAATATTTAAAGTGGTATGCTTGGAAAAATAAACATGAATAATTTTAATTACCTAACTCGGCTGTGTGCAATGAGAAGCGATTTCAAGGGCCATGCGTATTGAAAACCCTCGCATTCGCCAGTTCCCAACTAATTTTTTTTATCCTTTGTGCTCGCTGCTGTGATGAGTGATACGGAAGGTTCTTTGTTTGTATTCTCAAAACTCCTTTAAAGAGGACTCCAAATTTGTTAAAGAAATCAAAATTGTATTTTGTACTTTTCCTTTAAAACTGCGCTCCACAAAAATTTGACAAACGAGACGTTTTAGACAATTTTTTTCGGGCGCCGTTTTAAACACAAAATACAAATCAGATTATTTAATTTGTATTTCTGTAACTAATGGTGTTACGGATTTCGCCGAAGATTTGTAGACTTTTTAACTTTAGGTTCTTGCATTTTGAGACATTAGGTTTATTTTCTAATTTAATACCCTGGTTAATTTTATAATATATATATATATATATATATATATATATATATATATATATATATATATATATATATATATATATATATATATATATATATATATATTGTAGCATCTTCAGTGACGATCTCGTTTTTTATTGTTACTTGTTTTGTATGTAAATATGTTTTTAAATTTTGTCCACTACTTTATAATTATTATTATACTTGGTTTAGGGTAGACTGGGGAAGTGTGAAGCCGTTTCTAATAGTTCAAGTTAATTTTGTTCCTACTCTAAAAGTACGATATTCATATAAGTGTTTTTGTAAAAAAGTAATGGTTTAATAAGTTTACTTTTTAGAATGCATACGGTACTTATCAATTATTTTTCAGGGTTTAAGATTTTAATGATTATATTTTTTTGGGTACCGAAATTTTACACTTACCCCAAAAAGGGAAAGTGTAAAATCGGAATACAATTGACAAGCATGTTCGAAAAAAGGGTAATGGGAAAGTGTAAATAAAGCTTATATCGCCCATGCCAATTTTTCTTTTGGCAGAATTAAAAAAAAATTAAAATCTGGGAAGTTATGAACTTTTTATTTTTAGTAATAGTTAGCCAAGCAAAACATAAAAACAGAAAATTAAAAAATATCTGTTAAAAATAATAACTAATTCAAAATAACACTTAAAAGTTTTCTAATAACGAAAATAATATCTGTATAAACTTATTTATCTATACAAAACCCAATGTTTTGCCTTAATCTCTAAAACAGTAGGTATTTTTCTTAATAATCAACTAAAACAGAAAACAAACTTAAAATTTAAACATTGTATCCCGCAAATTTCACATTAAAATGAAAACCTCCTCGACGTGTTCGTACGGGTTCACTATCTGTAAAGAATAAAAGCTTTAAGTGTCGGTGACAACGAACGTCAGCATTCCCGAAAAAATTAGGCATGTGTAAAAAACTTTTCACTTGCCCCATTACAATTTTTACACTTGCCCCACATTATGTTTTTTATGGGGAAAGTGTAAAAGTACATAAAATCAAAAACAGGTTCTAGATTTGGTCAGTATATAGAATTTTAGAGCTACAACAATTAACTAAACATAAGAAAATCCTATAAAACCAAAAATATATTTTAAATTCTTACCTTTGCACAATTTTTTACGGAGATATCACACACTATGCAACGGACCGATTTGAAGGTTATGTTACAAATGCCTACTCGGAATGAAGAAAACACGTGGTAATCCGTCGGTAGTGGTTAATTTAACAGCGATAATGTATAATTAGTTGTCTAGGATCACACAGACAAGTATATTCTCACTATTGCCTGATAGGTCATCCGATTTTACACTTACCCCAATTTTACACTTGCCCCAGTCTACCCTAATATTTTTTCCTAATCTTCTGCCATTTAACTAGAACAAAATGACCGGTATATTCAAATGTAGGTACCTATATAATTTAAGATGGCTAACATCGGTTATTGTGTAGAAACATTTTTAGAGAAAAACAATAAGTTAAAATTTCCAAAAATAATTGCATTTTAGCCCGGCATACCCCAAGTTTAGGGACAAAAATTTTGAATTCATATTTAAAACGTATTGTCTAGAATTGATGAAACAGCAAGTGCAAATTATTTTTGTTAATTTCTAGTGATTATTTTGCTGTGAAATCTTTCTAAAATGCCCAAGCGGGCCATCTTAAATTTGTATTAAAACTAGGCATTACTGCATCTAGCCCGTCTAGCCGTGGGCGGGCCATCAACTGCGCTCTGTAATGTAATGCCGCTCACGGCCCATGTACGGCATTACGTTCCATGGGCCGCCGCGGCAAAGAGGATATGCCTAATCTACAATCCGCTGAGTTTGCCGTGCTTCGTCCGGACGCGGCTTTCGGCAATGCGGTTTCTGTTCTTATGGAGCAGCCACCTTGTGTTTACTAGGATGATCAGCCTAGGACCCTCAAAAAGGGTATAATATAATATAAAGGATCCAGACCGGCTTTCGTCGTTGATTTTCCCTCCGACGCGCGACGTTAGAAACGTGTTAACTTGTCAGTAAAAATGAAAAATTCACCATGGAAGAAATGGCATCTAAATTTCACAGTGTTATGTTGATATACAATATAGACTCGTTAGGTATATTAGGTAATAAAGGTATCCTAATAAAAATAACGAAAACGGTAATAAGTTCTCATAAAAGCACTGGGACTTACATACCTATAATGTTATATTTCTGTACCTATCTTCGACGCTATATTATATTTTAAAATATTTACAATGATCACATTGCCCAGGGAAATTCGTTTTTGTTTGGTTTTTTTTAACATTGATTTAGAAACAGGGCAAGATACTATTATTTACATTTTAGAGCGACCAGGGACTCGCAAGTTATTTAAAACCCGGCCGACTCTAATGTGTACTACGTGTACATATATCTTTGATTATTGTCATTGTCATTGCATAACACAGAATTAAAAAAAAACATACACAACAAAAAACCTAAAAATTATTTAAACTAATTGAGAGACGTGTCCCCCTTCTACTTCCAAATATGTTCTCATTTGTCTTTTTGCAGCATCAAAAACATTTGTCAGCACTTAGAGAGAGTTGTTCTCCTGAAATTTATTTGTAATTCTAGCCCGTAGGTCTTCTAAATTTCACAAGGGGTTTTGAAAACCGAGTTTTTAATGTGTGGCCATAAAAAAGTCACGTCTCACGGCGTGAGATCGCAGGACCGTGGTGGCAACCTAACTGGCATATTACGACTAATGATTCGGTCTTTTCTTCCAAAAAATTTAAATTATCAAGAGTTACGTGAATTGGTGCGCCGTCCTGCTGGAAGTAGCCTTGTCGCATCTCTTCATCGTCTAATGAGTTTACAAAATTTTCGAAAATTTCATTACGGTATCGCGCCGAATTGAGAGTCCCTTCAAAAAAATCGGTCCAGTTAACCTTCTTTTCGATATGGCCGCCCACACGCCAACTTTCTGTGAATGCAGAGACTTCTCTATAAAGAAATGTGGATTTCCAAAACTCCGCATTCTCATTTGTTGAGAATTTACTTAACCAGAGGTAAAACCATGCCTCGCAGTAAAAAAGGATTTTTCAAATACCTTTTTATTATGTAAATTACCCACAAGCCACTCTGAAAATTGCATTCGCTGCGGCTTGTCGTGTGGTAACAATTCTTGGACTGAGCTTAGACGATAAGCGTGCAGGTCACGTTTCAGGATTGTATTGCAGTTTCCGTAGGATACATTTACGTACTGGATTAAATACCGAATAGGGGTTTGTGGGTGTTCATAAACAATTTGCCTCAATTCTTTTACTTTTTGCGCAGTGTGAGCTTTGGATCTCTCACTGCCTTCATTTCTATTCACACTTCCTGTTTCACTAAACGAAGCAACAGATCTAGTCAAAACTTGGCGAAACTGGTCAAAATCCATGACTATGTGTGGAAATTCTGTTTGAAAATCCTGAATGCAGTCCCGTGTTGAATAAACCCACTGGCCATCAACCCTTTTACCATTTCTAAAGTAACTTTCGATCATAAAAGCTTTTTGTTCTGCAGTGATTACCATTTTAATTTTCTTAAAAATAAAAACTTCAGAACTTGAGAGTAATGACAGTTTTATTTTTCATTCACCTTTTACCTTTCAAGAGTAATAATTCAAGACATGCGTGATTGGTTCCACGGCATTCTTTAAGGACTTTTTTTGATCTTACGTTACATATTTTAATCGTTTGAAAACTTAAAAGCTAATAATATATCGTTTTATTAGGAGTAAAAGCTATACTTCTATGACGAGTCTGTAAGGTTGCCGGGCGAACGAAGTGAGTGTGTGAAGTGAGACGAGTCATAAGAAGTTGCTTTTACTACGAATAAAACATACTATTTTTCTTCAAACGACGTTTAAATATAGAAAAATTAAGATATAAATTTTTTCATTTAAAAATGGTGAATTTCGATTGGGCCTAGTGTTGCTATGGATTTATTATTGTATTGTTTGATACCGACGCGTCATTCGATTTGATAAGTGTCAGTGTATATTATTGCGAGAAACCTTCTTTAACTGTTACTCTTTTAAAAATACCATTTTTTAAAAACACACTTACTCCCAATTAAAATGTTAAACTCAGAATTTATTTAATTTATTTTTTTATAACTTTCTTGTATTATTCAACATATATTTATTCATGAGCACACAGTCATACTTTTACCTCCGCTCTGAGCGGCAGAAAACGTACTTTTACTTCCGCTGCCAATAGCAACCGCCTACTGACAAAAAAGCAAAACTATAACGTCAAAAAATTAGTAGTAAAATGTCAGGTTTATGACGTTTGAAGAAAAAAATATTTTTGATAAACATGCTACGTAAATTAAAACTGAATAAAAATTAAAAATCTATTTTATGAATCTTTCCATTTCTACGATTAAAAGTGACGTGTCTAAACAACTCTGTTGTCAGTCTTTGACAACCAAAAAAATTACAGGGCAGGACAAATTATTTGATTAGGTAATATAAAGATGTAAACATTTTTTTATTCATGCATTCTCTTCATTTGGAGGGATATCCTTACGAAAGTTTTTCTAAAACCGATTTTTCGAAAACTAGGAATAATTTCCAAAAATCTTTTTTCGAAAACCGATATTTCAAATTTTTTGATAGAGCACATTTCGAAAATACATTTTTTCAGAAAACATATTTTTCCAAAGTACATTTTTTCAAAAAACATTTTTTCGAAAAATACTTTTCAGTTATTAGTTTTTTCTAGAATTTTCGACAAAATGACTTACGACAGAGTAACGTTAACAAACCTGATCGAATCCAAAAAAAAAGCTTCGTTTAGGTTTGTTTAGGACATTTTTTTTTCCTTAACATTTTCTAAGCTAGCAGAGTTCATAATTCAATTTTTGAAATATTGTTTTCGAAAAAATGTACTAATATTGGAAAATTTGTTTTTTGAAAAAAGATACTTTCGAAATATGTTTCCGGGAAAATATTTTCGAAACATTTCGTAGATCCGTTTTCGAAAAAAAAAATTCGAAAAGCCAAAAAGCTTCACTTTTTTGGTATAATTTATTTCACAAGACCTTATAAGAAAGCAAATAATATTTGTTTATAACATTTTGTAGAATATGTATGACTGGTTAACAGTTTTGAATATTACAATATTTAAATTCGCTATTGAAATCCTTTGTGTACAAGGCTCTATGGGACGCCCCTGCACCCCCTGTAAATCCGCCCCTGATAACAATTTAATTAATAAAATGTGCAACTGAAAAGAAGACATGTTTAAATAAAAAATGACGGTTAGAGTTAGTGTGATTTCCAAGCCTCTGCGCTGGGTGTCCAATTATTATTTTTCTTACTTTTCAATTTCAAGGTGCTACCAGTGTATTAATTTAATTTTTAATTTGTTTTAAAAATAGGAGTGAAAAGGTAAATTTTATGTCACAAGGATTTGTTAAATTTAATTTTCAAAATTGGAAACTTTTATAAATTTGATTCTTGATAAAAAGTATTCTTTCGCTGGTTTTAGACTTTCTTCGTTTTTTATATTGAAATACAATTTCTTCCTAAGTATTGATCCAATATAAAAATTGTATTAAACTTTTTTCCTTGTTTCATGATGTATTTTAATTTTGCTAATGGTTTGTTTTTAATTACGAAGTTTTTTACTTTGGCACATATTCTGCTTTTTTGCACATCCTGTTCAAAAAACCAGAGTTGTGTTATTGGGAAAATTAGAATTTTTGAAAGCAACATTGCTATTACTTATTACAAACACAATTTTCTGAGAAACCAATAACAAATTTGACAAAGAAAATCTACACACACCCTTGTCACACCTGTGGCAATATTTTTGAGAGCCTTATTCTTGATTTTTCAGAATATTATAAACTACGAAACCAGTATTATGCGAGCAAAAATTTTATTTCATATTTTGATTATCAAACCTCAGTAAGGTACACAATAATTGTCTAAAAATATATTCCATTAAAACTGTTTTCGTACTTGCTGGGATAATACTAATAAAATATTCATGAAACGCCACTGGCAGAATACGCGTGGAGCCAGCCGGTAATAGATCTTGGGTAACAACACCTGCTGGTTTTACGTGTCCCTTCTCTTTCATCCTCTAAGGTTTTGACAATTGCATGCCGATCTGTTGGTTTCAGGTACATATACATGATATACAAGATATGATACCAAATCGTGTCAAATTCGTCCGGGTTCGCGCATGAAATTTATAACGCGCAATATAGTTTACGTTAGTTAAAGGCGATTTTATATAAATTCTATTGACAATATACTTTGCCTCCT
Organism: Philopedon plagiatum; assembly: GCA_963971165.1. Lineage (NCBI taxonomy): Eukaryota > Metazoa > Arthropoda > Insecta > Coleoptera > Curculionidae > Philopedon > Philopedon plagiatum. Next base: position 31,701,145 of record OZ020195.1, on the reverse strand, counting down.
GCTTATAATACAAATTTTATAGTAAGTATATGATTTAAAATAATCATATAAATAAAGGGAAAATACATACATTGATTGATTGATTGTCTACATCACAACCATACACAGCACATCTCATTTTTACTTTTAAACTCCTAAAAGTAATAAAATCACCAAAAAATAGTTGAAAACATAACGCGATCTTAAAAAAGACGTGTTTCGTTCACAAAATATCGCGGAATTGGTCACGGCGTGACGTAAATGGCCACGCCTACCTGCGCGGTATCAGATCTTTTATTTGTATCATGGTACATTATAGACTGCAAATCATTGACAGGACGAGAGGCACGATTAAAAGTAGAATTTGGATTTGAACATGCTTTTACAAAATGTCTGTTTAAGTTATTTACTACTTTAAATAAATTTTCTGGAAATATTCTTAAGAAGTTTTTTTTATTTTTGTTACCAGTTATATTTTTTACTAATTGTCAGGTTGTCCTAACCTTATATTCAGCATTATTTAAACATGTTTTGATTTTTTTAGCGTTTCTCCAAAAAAACACTGATAAACTGTACATGGTGGTCCGAGTGCAGGGTTTAATTCATAACTTTTTTCGTCTAAAATTACAAAATATATATCAATTACCGTAACTGAACCGTCAGTTTCCCGTGTGGCTTTAAAAATACATTGATTTAGGTTAAATTTGAGTACATTACAATGATCCAATCGCTTGATACAATTATTTTGGTAATCAAAGAAATTTAGGTTAGTCACCTGCCAAAATTACTTTATATTTTGGGTAGTTGTTGTATAACAACTCTAGAACCTGCTCATGCTCAAGCCTTTCTAAAAAAACCTGATATGTTCCAATTCCTCGATGGTACAGACACAATATAACTCTCATGGTTTCCTCAATAGCAGCTAGTGATGTAAAAAACCGTTTTTTTATCATCTGAAAAAAAAATCGTTTTTAATGAAAAAAAAACATGACCAAACCATTTAAAAATGCGCCAGATAGCGATGCAGGGCACCTACTGGCGACTCAAATTAAGGAAGACAGCTGCAATCAGCTGATTTTTAACGGGAGACGCGAAGGGCATACTAGACGACAAAATTGACGAAGATGCCAAATAAGACGATAATAAAGACAAAGACGAAACGAAAATATTCCCCGTTATAGCAGCAGCAAATCGCCTGAAGAGGACGCTTAATTTGAATCGCCAATCCTGTTAGCCGACTCGCGATTGGAGATCCTTCAGAGTGCCTTGTACAAGCCTAAAGGCGGCTACAGACGGCATGACAAGCCTTGGCCAGCGTTTCAACCAGTGTTTGTAGAGACATTGGTCTTTGCTTGATGTTCGCGCACCGACAACCGTACACACGACATGTTTTATCTTTGCCAGTGTTTTCGAGGCAAGTGAAAGCGAATCTCTACAAGTGTACCTACAAGACAGACGAAATGGAGTCCGATGATGAAGTGATAGCAGCGTCTGCTCTACTTTTAAGTTCAGCTGCATTATTTTTATCAGAAACTATTAAAAAAAGAAAAAAACGCAGGTGGTGAACTAATTCGCTTTATCTAAGTAGGACAACGTAGGTTAACTAAATAATATTTAAATGAACATTCACACTACAAATAATTTTTTAGGTACAATAAGTGATTTACTTGGCGATTTGACAAAAAGTTCATTAATTTCTGCAGAATGTCTGCAAGTGATTTTGAATACGTGTGTACGGCGATCAAGCCCACTGGCGAGCTTCAACAAGTCCCTTTGATGTGTGTCGAAATTACCGCTTACTAGGCGAACCCTGGCCAGCGCCAACGTTGGCTTTGCTTTGCCATATGTTTTGCATCCACACGATGCGCCAACGTTTTAACGAGCGGCATTGGCCAGGGCTTGCCATGCCGTCTGTAGCCGCCTTAAGGTTTGTTCTTTTGTGCTGCACCAAACTGCACTAACCTGCACGTTTTTTATTCGTGGAAGAAGCCCATAAGCAAAAAGTCAGTGCAGATTAGTGCAGTTTCGTGCAACGCAAAAGAATAAACCGCTAGTGTGCAATGCCAACAGGTGATCTGCCTTAAGTTTTTTTTATTATTGTTAATAATATATCCTATTTGCAAACGAATCAGGAAGTTTTTAGATAGTACTAATTCGTTTTCTCTTTTTTTTCAAATTTAGATTTTTTTGACTTCAATAGGATAGGCAATACTACATGATAATTTTTTCAGACTAGTTTGTTAGGATAGGCTAGGGATTCACCAAATCTAAAAAATCGATATTTCTAATCGAACTTAGATCGTGTAGTTCGATTCACTATTTAGATCGTTTTAAGAGATCGATCTTTTAAAAAAATCGATCTTTGGAAAAATTTGGGCGTAGGAGAGGGGAGCCGGGAGAGTAAACAGTGTCCATTCCAAACCAATGCCATTTAAAACTCAGTAGAAGTTGTACAGTTGTTAAAAAAAAAGAAAAATTTAAATTATATTTTTTTGTTTATTTTTAAGTTATAGAAGGGTATGGAGGGGGAAATATTTGATTTAAAATGCTATCATGAAAAACGTACTAATTTATTGAAAACTAATAAAATAGAAAACGTTTGAACGAAAAAATGACAATTAAACGAAAAAATGACAACCGTAAAATAACAAACTGTCCATAGACACCGATCGACATGACCGGCATCGCTGTTTTGTACGATTTCACTTTTGAGTTTTTTTCTAGAAAATGTTAGATGGCGCAGTTTAACTATTTCTTTATTCCTTTCCTAATTCTTACTAGGATCGTTTTAATCGTGGCGCAACGACCCTATCATTTGTAAAGAATTACATATAAATATTAATTAGTCTTAAAGTTCACAGACATCAAAATTCCAGAAGAATCGATTCTGTGTAAAATCGCTGATCTCCTTGCAGGATCGAAGAGTAAAAGATCGATTTTCATTTGGAAAAAAATCGATCTTTCCAAAAAATCGATTTAGATCGTGAATCCCTAGGATAGCCCAAAATAAAGAAAAACACCTTTTTCATTATTAGTTATTGTTTCTATTTTTAGTAATATTACTACTAATACTAAACTTTGGCGTTTTAGCTGTTCTTGTGTACCTGTTCATAAATAGGTGGTTTTAGTTCGTTTTTTTAAATATATGTTTACTTATTGACAAATATTGACGTATTTATTGCATATTATTTACTTTATCGTTACAAATGTAATCACATATGGATTTTTAATTATTTTCCTCTAAAATCTTGCATATTTGTCAGTTTGTAAAAAAATCCCTATTTTGAAAAAAACCAGGCTCTGTTTTTTTTCACAAAAAAACACGGGTTTTGAAAAAAAATACATTAACTTTTTTTTTCATTTACATCACTAATGTCACCTCGACCATAGAGAAAGTCTATGCCCTCGACCCTCATATCAAAAACACTTTTTTCGCCCTTGAAAGCTCTATTTTTATCACAGTATCACGCCTCCACGCTTCATATCTGTCCTTACATAGAGAGACACGAGCCTATACTCATCAAGTCTGATAAATGTGACTTAATTTTGTATTAGCCAGTGCGCACTGAAAAGTAAAACTTGGGGTTTACACACTAATCCATCCCGATATATACGTGTTAGAAAATATTGTAAGTGTTAAAATAATTTATTAGCAAAATGAATTAATACTAATCATAGTAAAAAACTTGCAGTGATGGTTAACATGGAAAAGTGAAAGTCAAAACTGATGAACAAGTAAATAATTAATTAAAAACTGTATGGTTAATTACAAATTTAAACGAGGTTAGTCATTCTGCATCGCAGCTGCAGCTTCCTCACTAGGCGGTGCCCCTTCCTTATCCTTTTTCTTAGAGCCGGACACGATATCATCGATACGCAACAACAAAATAGCAGTTTCAATTGCAGTTTTGTATGTTTGTAGTTTGACAGCCAGCGGTTCCCACAGACCCTTTTCTTTTTGTTCTACCAGTTCTCCAGTTTCTCCATCAATACCCCATGTGCATGGAGTATTTTCATCCGAGTGGTTTGCGTGTTTAGCTCGAAGAGCCGTTAAGGTTTTGATAGTATTCGCTCCACAGTTTTGCATTAGAGTACGTGGAATAATTTCTGAAAAATAAGGTAATTAAGTTTTTTAAAACTATCCCTCCGTCGTAGTCAATTACTTTTAAGTAAATCGTTCAGTACGTACCTAATGCGTGTGCTAGCGCTCTATATGGCCCATGAGTGGCTTTCTGCAATAATTTTTGAGCGACAGCCATTTCAATAGCACCACCTCCAGGAACTAACCGGGGTTGCAGAACAATGTTCCTTGCCACTTGCAGAGCATCTTGTAAATTCCGTTCTGTTTCGTTAAGAATATCTTTGCTAGCACCGCGTAATACTATAGTACAAGCCTAAAAATTTAAAATAAAAAATGTACATTTTCAAAAAAAAAATAGTTACGTGGTACAAGTATAATTATTACTTCTATCTTTGAACTCTATAGTTCTGAATTAAGATTATCATTGACGAAGAGATTCAAAATAACGATATATGGTCATTAATTGAACATATTATATGTCAAGGAGAGAAAGGGGTTCACTTTCCATACAAAAAACTAAAATAATTTTTATTAAAATTTTTAAAAAATCAAGGATTTTTTAGAAGATTTATATTATTATATAAAATTTGGCCTGTTTGAATTGGTCAAGGAAAAGGCAATAAAGGTAGTCTTATCGACGTTTAGAGACAGTTTATTGTGATCTAGCCATAACTTGATTTTTGCCATGCCTTCTCTCGAGCAGGCTCGCACGTATTACCACTGAACAAACAGACTGTGTCATCTGCATATGAGACCACTACCCCATCGATTTCATTAATTTTCATTAGTGAATCTATATATAATATAAATATCAGTGGACCCAAGATTGTACCCTGTGGAATGCCCATGTCAATAGTAAGCCCGTCACTACGTGTTGTTGATTTTCACCATTTGTTTTCTTTTTTTAATTCCTTTCAAATTTTCACGTTTTATACAGGGTGATTCACGGTCGATGGTAGGTTAGACGTTTATGGAGAACGGAACGCGGGATTTTTTTGAAAATTTGGCAACGTGGGTAATTAGCTATGCTCTGTCCATCTAAAATATTTTCAGCATTGCGACGTTGCCGCTTCTATCAAAAAGTCCTAGCAACTTTATTTTTTTAAATGGAACACCCCATATATTAATAAATTTTTAGAATCGCTCTTTTATTACAATACTTTTTTGTTAATATTACCCTATACCTATCTCTATCGGTTTTCGAGATAAAAATTAGTTTGTGTTAAATATGGTCCAAAACATGGCCCTAATTACACGTAAGTAAATTAGTGCTCTCAATTCATGGAAAGTTGATATTTTGGCGGTAGTTTAGACAGACCCGATGTATTTATTTTTCACCATGAAATCGACTCCATATCATACAGGGCGTGCTAAGATTACTATTATTTCCGTTGTTCATAAAAGGGGTCAAATGTTCGTTTTTTTAAATGAAACCCCCTGTATATTAATCAATAAATTGAAAGACGAAGAAAAACGCTTTAAGATGGTACATCATATTCCTATACCTAAATCATCAAGTTTTCTTAATAAAAGCGCTTTTTTGTGAAAAAAAAAATAAAGACTTTAATTTTAAGTAACCATGGATATCAAACATCAAAATATCAAACTTACGACATTTTGACGACTGTGTTTAAAAAAATCTCCCAAAATGAACGCAGATAATCATTATTCAAACGAAGTTCTTATGAAATTATTTATTTTACACGGACAATGTGATCAAATCATTGCCAGAACTTGCAGAAAATTTAACCAAATGTATCCTGAATTGACACAAATGAACGAAAGGAAGTTTGTAAGATTACAAAATAATTTCATTAACTATGGCTCAAATTTAAAAGCGCCTCTAACATTACCAAAACCTGTTACTTCAAATGAAGATAATATTGTCAACGTTTTGGCATATTTTTATGCATATCCAGAGGCTTCCATTCGTAGTGCAGAAAAAGATTTGGGTGTATCATATGCTTCAATACAACGAATTTTGGGAAATCACGAAATGCATCCGTTTAAATTTACTAAAGTGCAAGCCCTCAAAGCAGAAGACTTTGAACGTAGAGTGCATTTTTGCGAAACCCTTTTAATACGTATACAAGAGGATCCGGAGTTTTTGTCAAAAATCATTTGGAGCGACGAAGCAAAATTTACAAGGGATGGGATTTTTAATAGAAGAAATAAGCATTTTTGGGCTGATCATAATCCTCACGTGACAAAAGAAATGGGATTTCAAGAAAAATTTGACCTAAATGTTTTTTGTATTTTAAAAAAGCACAAAATTAGCTTTTTTATTTATGATGCCACTTTAAATGCTGAGAGATATCTCGAAATACTAAGGACGACTGTTACCGATTTCGTCGAAAATTTATCTTTAGAGGATTATAGGAATTCGTGGTTTCAACTGGACGGAGCGCCAGCTCATTGCACCCAGGAAGTTTCCAGGGTACTTTATGAAATATTTGACGATCGTTGGTTTAGGCGCTTAGGGCCGTGGGATTGGCCACCGAGATCCCCCGATCTCACGCCGCTTGACTTTTATTTATGGGGTGTTTTAAAAGAAAGAGTGTACAGTACTCCAGTGCCTACCAAAGAAGAACTGCGACGGCGAATAGTTCGGTGTATTGAAGATCTGGATCCCCATGAAATTGAAAAAGCAACTACGAGTCGCGTACAAAAGCACATACTAAAATGTTTAGAATGTAATGGACAACATTTCCAGCATTTATTGTAAAAATTTCTTATTTTGTTTACAGTTTTGTTTTTTGAACCTTCCTAATTTTGTTATTTAATTTATTTTCACATGTTAATGAAATTATTTTGTAATCTTACAAACTTCCTTTCGTTCATTTGTGTCAATTCAGGATACATTTGGTTAAATTTTCTGCAAGTTCTGGCAATGATTTGATCACATTGTCCGTGTAAAATAAATAATTTCATAAGAACTTCGTTTGAATAATGATTATCTGCGTTCATTTTGGGAGATTTTTTTAAACACAGTCGTCAAAATGTCGTAAGTTTGATATTTTGATGTTTGATATCCATGGTTACTTAAAATTAAAGTCTTTATTTTTTTTTTCACAAAAAAGCGCTTTTATTAAGAAAACTTGATGATTTAGGTATAGCAATATGATGTACCATCTTAAAGCGTTTTTCTTCGTCTTTCAATTTATTGATTAATATACAGGGGGTTTCATTTAAAAAAACGAACATTTGACCCCTTTTATGAACAACGGAAATAATAGTAATCTTAGCACGCCCTGTATGATATGGAGTCGATTTCATGGTGAAAAATAAATACATCGGGTCTGTCTAAACTACCGCCAAAATATCAACTTTCCATGAATTGAGAGCACTAATTTACTTACGTGTAATTAGGGCCATGTTTTGGACCATATTTAACACAAACTAATTTTTATCTCGAAAACCGATAGAGATAGGTATAGGGTAATATTAACAAAAAAGTATTGTAATAAAAGAGCGATTCTAAAAATTTATTAATATATGGGGTGTTCCATTTAAAAAAATAAAGTTGCTAGGACTTTTTGATAGAAGCGGCAACGTCGCAATGCTGAAAATATTTTAGATGGACAGAGCATAGCTAATTACCCACGTTGCCAAATTTTCAAAAAAATCCCGCGTTCCGTTCTCCATAAACGTCTAACCTACCATCGACCGTGAATCACCCTGTATATTGCCGTAGGCTTGTTTTAAGCAAAATCTTATTTCGTTTTGTTAAATTGCACCCTACCCACTCTTGTTTTACTTATAAAGTATATTTAAATTCAATGAAGTGCAACAAACCCATTCTTCATGAATTTTAGAAATTAATTGAGTACAAGTACAAAGAGACCTGGCACAGAAAAAATCACGCAAAAGCTCACTTATTGCACAGATTTTACAAATAGTTATGATGAGTCAAGTATATTATAATGCTGAATATTAATAATAATAATATTGTCTGTGCCAGGTACTTTTGAACAGATTATAGTTTATTTTTGAAATTTTTGGACTTGGAAAGATTGTGGGCTTTACCACTACATAATTAGTAAAAAATTAGGTTATTATTGAGGCGCGCCAGCTCGGATACATTCCATATACGTCGACTTTATAAACATCCAACTGTGTTGTTAAAATAGCTTGCATGTCATCTATAATTTGCAAAGACTGCGCTAAAGACAACAAAGGATTCTGTAATTTTTATATCGCTTGACAATATGTACTTCGCTTTGCGTTGACCTGTTTTCATTCGTTTTATTTGCCTAGATACCCGATACCCCGACAGCACGATAATGGAAGTGAACCGAAAGTGGCACGCATTAGTTATCATAATAACTTACCTTGGGATTTTTACATTTAGTAATGTAACAGAAATATTCGTCTCCCAATTTTTTAATTTCAAAGAGACCAGCTCCAGTACCAACATCAGATTCTTGCAATTCTTCTGTTCTATTAACAATAGTAGCGCCACAAGCACGGGCGACCCTGTTATTGTCAGACTTACGTAATCTGCGGACTGCACTAATACCTGTAAAGAATAATATTTTTCATTATACTAACGTATCGGTAACAGTATTATAAAAATTTAAAAATAGTGTACACAGCAGGCGCGGCCCGTGAGTTCTTTTACAGGTGGGTCAAAATTTTGTGGACAACTAGTGATATCAACGCCACAAGCAAAATACCTTTTTTAATTAAGGAAGGTTTTTTAATAATGTGCCAAGAAATTATTTACCTACAAATAAACACTGCAAACATCATAAAACAGGTACTGCAGAATATTGAACATTACTACTCTAGATGTTTATGGCCTTTTTCTATGTGTTTTAATACTCTAGATTAGTAGATTTTGGCGGCTTCCGTTTTGATAAGTTTAACATCTCCTCAATAGATGTCGCGCCTTGTACTAAAAGCCCAGAATATAAACAACAAAATTCAAAGCTAAAAGTATGATTATTCGTAAAATAAAATTAGGAAAGCTGCCGAAACTCCGTTTTCTTTAATAAATACAATGCTGGCGACTGGACATAGTAATACGATATTTGTCGACGCACGTGCGGGCTGTAAGCTGTAGTAAATGAGATTGCCAACAATCTAACAATTTTAAAAATATTTTATCGAGGAACAACTTGTTGCCAATACACTTTTTAGAGCCGATGTAATTTTTTAAATAACAAAAAATTAAAAAGAAGTTCTTGCCCCAACACAGATTCGAACCCTCGACCTTCTGATCAACTCGTTGCGGGTATACCTCTGGACTACGCTGGTTATGTAAGAAACTTGGTCCGATACCGTTAAATTTGATGCCTAGCGCTGGCCTGACAGAAATCGTATTTATAATTTTTTATTTTTAACCGCTAATATTATTAATACAATGCGCATATTAGGTACCTAATTAATTTTTCTTTTTCCGAACCAAATGTTTTGAAATAGTATATTTTAGGGGGCGGTTTGAGAGTGTGTCCATAGTGGGAGTGGCCAGATATTATTGGTGGGCCGTCGACCAATTGTGTCTCTTTTTAACTTCCTAAAGCGCGTATGTCTGTTTCTCTCTTAGTTTTAATGAATTTATATCGTCCATATAAACCTATAAGATCAATTTAAAATATGCCCCGGCCCGGAGCAAGCTTGGATATCCTTTGACGATGGCTTGGCTTAATTCTTTCTTGGGGAGTTTTCGCATGGAACTTTGAAACAAAAGATTCTTTTTCGGTTTTAAAAAATTAAACAATAAATTGTTAGGTATGACCTTATGGACGGGCCGCGCCTGGTACACAGTGCTAGTGTGTCAATTCTACTCAATCAATAACAACAGTACCTGCTTTAAGTAGAAAGTGTTGTGCCAAGTCAGCAACGCCTTTTTCAGTAAAGACCACGTCTGGTTTTAAAGCTATAATGTCATCACATTGCTTTTTGACGTGTTCTTCTTCAAGTTCCAACATTCTGGTAAAGTCCTGCAATTTTATTTATTTTTATTCCTGAAAGTTCATAAAAATAACGAGGTCCAAGCTTTAGAGCTTTAAAGGTAAAACAACTACTACTTACGCCTTGTGCAGTAATTTCCACATTCGTCTGAGATTCTCCTTTCTTGTATTCAAGAGAACAGTCCAGTAATATAATTCTTGGATTCTGAAAAAATCAAAATCATAATTTTTAACATTCAAAACCTTGGTTTTCTCAACCACACATATAGTTCTTAAAAACTATAAAAAAAAACATCTTGGCTCTGCAACTCTGCACTACAAAAATAGTTAAATGGAAGCAAAATTCAGTTTAAATTAAATAAGTGCTGTACATACCTCAATATACCTTCTCATTTTGGGATGGGTTACATCCTTATTAAGCATAACCCCACTCAGTATTTCAGAATCTTCAATAGAACCCCCTGGAATTTTTTCTACCTTAGCGTATCTTTTAATGTCTACCTCAGTTCTACCATTCTCTTCTAACATTACTGTCTGGACAGCATCCAGGGCAATATTTACTGCCAGGTCGGACCACTTACTAATAAATTTTGTCCCAATGCAACCCTTAACCTAAAATATAAATTAAATACAATCAATAAAACCTTTGTTTCCCTCGCAAAGCACACATGGTATACAATTTCCTTAAATAAAACTGACCACAGTCTAGTGGGGTGTTCATTTGGTCTGCTCTTTTTGCTCTTGGCAGAAATGAAAAAGTGATTTCAGGATGTTTGACGGATTGTTGGTATTCAATATAAAAAAATTGGTTCACATCATCACTACGATGAGTTTTCGAGACCGAGGCCACTTTCTAAGGAAGTTACTCGTGAATGCTATAATGACAACGTAAATCATATAGAAGGATCACCGAGTGTGAATTTGAAACAGTTTTGGAAGTTTGTAAATTCCAGCCGTAAGTAATTTGGTCTCCCCAAAGCCATGTCTTATAATGAGTTTGAGGGTTTATCGAGAGCTGAGATTGTTGCTTTATTTGCGGATTATTTCTCAAGATACAGTAATTTGAACTGCAATACGCGATATCAGTTTGCCTCACAATGACATTAATATTTCTCACTACATTATTCCTATTTCTAAAAATGAAGGTCTGTCAATGTTGGATGTCAGCAAGGGCCCTGGGCCGGATGGTGTCCCTTCCGTTTTATTAAAGCAGAATTGCTTTGCCTTGGCTAGACCATTATTTCACATTCAATCATTCCTTACGTTCTAGTACATTCCCTGACTCTGGGAAGCTTAGTTATATTTCACCAGAGTCTATAAGTCTGATGATAGGAAGGATGTGAGAAATTATCGCCCAATTAGTAAATTAAGTGTCATTCTTAACCATTCGAAAGCACTGTTTCTGATTTCTTGACTCCTCTCATGAAGAGTGAGCTGATAGAGGAGCAGCATGGCTTCGTCTCAGGAAGGTCAACGGGGGTCAATTTACTGCTTTACTCTGACTTCCTGGCGAATGCCTTCGAGGTCGGTGTCCAGGTTCACGTCCTGTACTCGGATTTCTCTAAGGCGTTTGACAGGGTCAATCACAGTGTTCTAATTTAAAAATTAAACAAGTTTGGTATTACAGGTACCCTACTTGACTTAATGGCTAGTTATTTGTCGGCCCGACCGCAAATTGTCCGCGGCAGTAGATTTAAATCTCGTGAAATAGGGGTCCCGTTTGGTGTTCCCCAGGGATTCCACTTGGAACTCCTGTTGTTTAACCTTTTTATCAATGACATTGAACAGTGTTTGTTTATTTATTTATTTATTTATTAACGGGTAAAATACCCAATAAAATTACAATAATAACAATATCAACATAAACATAGACCTAAGATAACTTCAGTTTAGTAACATGTCGTTTAAATGAATTAAAAGTATGTGAGAAGTCAACGCTTATTTTATTTCCACTGGCTGCAATTCTTGACATTGGTGAGAAAGCGCCGTAATTGCAGCGATGAAATGGTACTGCAAACAGTTCAGTATCTCTGGTCTGTCTACCGGGTGCTCTTAAGCCAACCTGCCATAGCAGATCTGGACAATCAAGATCACCGTTTATTAGTTTAAACAGGAAGCAGACATCAGCTTTTTTCCTCCTGTACTCTAATTTATCTAACCCCAGATGGTTTCTGGCCTCATCGTAATTATAAAAAGTAATCGGGAATTTTATCTTAAAAGATGCCATTTTAATATATTTATTCTGAACCCTCTCAATGTTTGATATGTGAACCAGATAGGAAGGAGACCATACAATAGAGAGGTATTCGAGTCGTGAACAAACTAAACTATTATAAAGAAAATTAAGACATTTTATTTCTGTGAAGCCTTGGGAACACCTGTTTATAAAACCCAACAATTTAAGGGATGTATTTACAATATAGTCGTAATGAAGATTAAATGTCATTTTACTATCTAAGACTATTCCCAAGTCAGTAATTGAAGTTACCCTTTCCAAAGCTTTACTCCCTATTCCATAATTGAAATTTATGTAGTTTGAACTTCTGTGAAAGCTAATACTTTTAAATTTACCGATGTTTAAGTCAAGTTTATTGAGGGAACACCACACAGCTATGCTGTTAAGATCATTCTGTAATAATATACAGTCCTGGTATTATTTTATTGATCTCTACAATTTTAGATCATCAGCATAAAAAAGATGTTCAGAACTGATTACGTCAGTTAGATCATTAACAAATATATCAAACAAGTAAGGCCCTAAATGACTGCCTTGAGGAACCCCAGATGTTACTAAAAAATCCCGAGAGCAAAAACCCTTAACCTGCACAATCTGTCTACGCAAGTAGGCTTTAAACCATGATAAAACATTGCCACCCATACCCAAACTTCCAAGCTTGCTTAAAAGGAGAGCATGACTGACTGTATCAAAACCCTTGGAGAAGTCAGTGTAAATGGAGTCAACCTGACACCGATCCTCCAAGGATCCCAGCACATACTGGGTATAAATCATTAAATTTGTGGCAGTTGACCTGCCCTCACAGAAGCCATGCTGTCTAGTAGATATTAAAGGTGACAAAGATACCTTCAGTTGATCGCAGATAATTTTGTCAAACAGCTTAGGAATTGAACTGATAACAGAGATTGGTCTATAATTACGAATATTTGACCTGTCACCCGTCTTAAAGACAGGGTTAACAAAGCTAAGTTTCCATGTGTCAGGAAAAGTACCACTCTCCAATGAACAATTAAACAGCATCCAGAGAGGTCTAGCCAGTGAGTATACACAGTTAATAAGGAAGTTTTGGGGAATCCCGTCTGGCCCAGGCCCCTTGTTTGGCTTGAGTTGAGTAATGCTATCAAAAACTGCAGCCAATGGTATTTGTATATTTTGAAGATCTAAACAATGAGAATTAAAATTGTTTGCCATATACAAGTTACTGTTATCACAATCAGATTTGTATATACTTCTAAAATACTCGCTAAACAAGTTAACAATCGCTTGTCCATCCCCCGCATTTTGCTCGTCCAAGAACATGCAACCAGGCAAAGTACTTTCGTTTCTACGATCGTTAACAAAATTCCAGAAGACGCGAATATCATTGTGCATAGCAATCTGAATATTTTGCAAGTAATTGTCATAACATCGTTTCCGTAAAGATTTACATTGATTCCGTAAAGTGGAAAACTGAACATAGTGGTTAAAGTTTTTGTCTTCTTTATATTTTTTGTGAACTATTTTCTTTTGAAGAGTGAGCTGTCTCAGTTCACATGAAAACCACCTAGGAAATTTGGGTGTTCTTAGACGGACAAGGGGAACAAACAGCCTAACTGCATTATATAAAACATTATAAAACTTATTAAGACCATCATTTATGTCACTTACATTATTAAAACATTGATCCCAATTAATGTTAAGAAGGTAATTATTCAGAGCCATATAATCCGCCTGTTTAAAATTATAGAAGTAAGTGTCATAATCTAATTTTGTTAGAATTTCAGTTGAAGTAACATTTATAATAAGAGCCGGGTGATGTGAGTCACACGAGAGTAAGGCCTCATCAGCTATGTCTACCAAATCTTTAGCGTTTTGCGAAAATAGTAAATCAAGTAGAACATTGTTAGCATTCAGAATATTATTAATTTGGAACATATTATAAAAAGCCAGACAATTACATAACGTAGTTACAGAAGACCTCAGATCACCAGGAGTAGTGACTCCAAATTCATCATTTATCCAGTTAGTATGTGGTAGATTGTAATCGCCCATAATATACAAATGACAGTTACTAAAATTAGACATAATGTGATCAATAACCGTACAGTGATTTTCATATACAATAGTTGGAGAGCCAGGCGGTATATAGGCACTTCCTATAATAGCTTTAAAATTAAAATAATTTACAGAAATAAACAAATGTTCAACATTGTCAATGGAATGTGTAATTAACCTAGACTGGATAGATTTTCGCACAGCTATCAAAACACCACCGCCAAACTGTTTCACACTAGTTGTCAGGGATCTGTCTTTTCGATATATCATATAATCAGACATGCCAAGTTCACCATTACTGATGTCACTGGATAACCAAGTCTCGGTTAAAACAATAATGTCATAATCGCACTCTGCAACTGCCAATGAGAAGTTCAAAATTTTGTGCGCATGCCTCGAATATTCTGATAGTAGATACATGGGTTACTTTTTTTATATGCTGTGCTACCACTGCTAATTTGCTCTGTTAGATTTTCGAAAGGAAAATCTTTTCATAATAACACCAGCTGGCCAAGTTGTTACATTATAAAGATCATTGAAGAGATCGGGATCAGCACCCACTTTAAATGCCAGGCTGAGAGCCTCTGGTCTTTTGGGCTGCAGTTCAATGGTAAATGAACGACTTGGGAATTTTCCAAATAAGATCTAATATCCTCTTCATTAGTATGGAGAGCGACTTTACTATCTGATAGTCATACGCGCCGTGCTGCAGAGGCAAATGAATCAGGTACATCAGAGCCAGTGCCCCTTATCACAGGAGGTCTGGCCGATCTAATTCCAGATGAGTTTCTGTCGGACTGAGAGGTATTACGGTTCCGACTACCAACCAGCCCACTAGAAGATGTATGTTTGTCGAGTCTTCCATGTTTAAAAGAATTCTTTGATATGGTATAAGAAGCATCAGAGGTCTCACGAAAACTGGGTGGATTTAGAAGAATTTCCGGAGATTTCAGGCTATTCTGAGTAGCCAAACTTAGAACTGGAGCCAGGCTTCCAGACGAAAGCATATGGATTACTTCTTTACAGCAAACCCAACCTGAACACCCAAAAATTTACGAGTAATAATGGATACATCAATCATAATTTGTTTTAATTTTTTTATTATAATTATTTTAAATTTGACTTATATTTTTATAACAGTCAAGCTCTTTTCTTTTACCGTCTAACATTAACATTAATACGAACTCTAGCGCGTTCAGCGAGCGCCGTACTCGCGGTGCGCCGCGAGTATTGGCAAAGACCGTGTGTGGGAGAAAGAGGAGTACGGCGCGTGAGACAAAACATAATAACGCAAATTTAGCTTTCTCGCGTGCATTGCACAATGCACCAGCGTTGCCAGAACTACCGCTAAAGCGATCAGTTAGAGAGTCATCTACCGTTCTCCAGTTTTAGCTCTGTAAAATACCGCTTTTTCCTTTGTACGAAAATTTGCTAGAGCCATTTCTTGGTGCTAATGTTGAGAGAGTTTTTTCAACTATACATTTGTTAAAAACTAATCAAGGAAACCGTTTAAGAACTGATACTATAATGGGAATACTATTCAGCAAGCGGCTCATTACAAGTTCGAAATCTTGTTCTAATTTTAAGAGAAACAATGAATTAAGACGGCCAATGACCCAAGATATTTACAAAAAATAAAATATTTTAATGTACCGAAGATAAAATTATTGAATAAATTTGGTGGTTACCAATTTTAATATGACCTTTTTAAAATAATATATGGATATTATAATATAAAATAATAGTATTTGTGTTAAAAATCTTGTTTATGTTTGTTTGATATAATATATTAAAATAAGTGGAGTATTATTTCACAATTAATTACACCTAAGCAAGGAATCTTTTAAGTACTTTCCATATCAATATATATTTTTTTGAAAGTATAGTTATTAAAAGTCTATTTTAATTAATGAAAAAATCCAATGTGCAGTCAATATATTTATACATTCGCATTCTCTATTTCTATATATAAAAAAAACAAGATAGGACGATAGGAATATGCTATTTAGTTCACACTATCACACTAGACTTGCTTCCAGAAAAATTCATCTGGCAACACTGCAATGCACTTGAGTAGCAAGCGACCAGCTGAAAGAACGGCTTGACGGGTATATTTGTAGGTTATTTTTTATTTTGGATATTATTTTGATTAAAAAAGAGTCGTGTTCCGTTGAATTTATTCAAAAAACGCGAATAATTTCGAACAACGCGTACTAATTAAGCAAACTGGACCACCTCGGCCATTAATACATTTAGTGCAAGAGTGTAAAGTAAAAAGTGTAAAAACCAAAACGTTTAACGGCGTTTTTAAAGTGGAACAATATAAGAAAACATTGTGGTTATGGGGGTGTAACAAACTAACGTCGGGTTGCACAAACAATTTAATCACGAATTAAACTAACAAGACACTTGTAATGTGACAGCACTTATGCTAACGTCATTGCCAAATATGACTCTAAACGTCAATTAAATTTACTACTTGATTAAAAGTTTTGTGCAACCCGCTGTAGATGTGTTATTTTGTTTCCCGTGTTTAATTTTTTCTAACAACGATAACGTGAATGTCGAATGGACAAAAACAGGTGTCACAGATTTGTCCCATTTATCGACAAAAATAAAGAAACAGGGATCTTCTCAAATCCATATGAAGAATGTGATGCAACTCTCTGACATTACTGACATTGGTAATTATTAGATTCTGCTTACCGCAAATCAATTAAAAATTTTAATGAATAATTTTCGAGAAATCGTTATGTACTGTCTCGACTTATTGACTGCGTAAAATTTTGTGGCATATTTGAATATTTGAACTTGCATTGCGTGGACATGTCATATTTTGGTATGTATTTTTTGCAGTACTTCTCGTATTTTTTTGTATTACCGCCTAGTGACGTATTCAGGGGGGGGGGGGGGGGGGGTTGGAGTCTAAACCCAAACCCCCAGCTATCTGAAAAAAAAGATTTTCATTTCGATTTTATGACGAGCTTAGGGCGTGGCCCCTAAAAATTACTGTGACCACCAAGTTGAACACCCAGTTTAATATCTCACGAGCCGCCACTGGAAGTGATGTTATTAATTTCAGTTTTCAAAGAGCCAACTGATTCTTCCACGCTTGTTTTGATATTGTCTATTGCCTTCATGAATTCAGTATTTAGAGATTCCAGCCTATCTTTAAGAATATCTGGTATGCTTTGTTTTTTTGGGGCCATCACAGTTGTTGCAAAAGAATTTTAAAATTCTCTTTCCCACAAGTTGCATAACCTTAACTTCAGAGGCGGTTAGGCCAACACATGCGCGGCAAAATGAGCCTTTACAGGCATGGCAAATTATCTTCGCGCACACATCGTCGGTACTCAAAGCATTCCTGCAACCAGAACACGCTGGCATCCTGACAGAAAATATGATCCACACAACTTGAGAGATGGAACAAAACTCTCAATTTCCCCAAGTTTTTATGCACAATCGCAACGTCGCAATTTTTCCCTGGTGGAAGCCTTCCAGAAATGATTTTAGACAGTCAAATGGACGTGGCTTACCAACTGTCAATTTGTGGCGGGAAAATTTCTTTAGTTGCTTTTATTTGTATTTCAACCTTTATATCACAGTTTTGCCCGTTTTTATCTGCCAATCTTAGTTAGAAAATATTGTCTTCACGTTTAAAACACTATTCCTTATTTATTTTACGATAATAACTTAAAAACACAAGCAATGTTCGACAACAAAATAAACACGTCAATGCACCGACGTTGCCGCATCATTCTATAGTAGATTCTTACGTTTTGCTGATGACCCAAAGTTTTTTAACAAGATTACATGTTATGATGACTGTCTTAGATTACAGTCTGATCTAGCCAGATTGGCTGATTGGTGTAGGTGTAATGGTATGGAGTTCAACACTTCTAAGTGTCATGTAATGTTTTTTCTCGAAGTAGAAATTTTGTAAACTTTGACTATACCTTAGGGAACGTAGTATTGAATAGTATCTGATGTTGGTGACCTCGGAGTGAAGTTCGACGCCGCGCTGGGTTTTGGTCCGCACACGGCCAAGATTGTGTCAAAATCATTACAAATGTTGGGTTTTGTTATAAGGTGTGCTGCTGATTTTCGAAATTTAGGAGCAATTCGTCTTTTATACTGCAGCCTAGAGAGACTTCATTTAGAATATTTCTCGAGCGTTTGGCCACCTTATCATAATATACATAAAAATAAAATTTAACAAGTTCAGCACAAGTTCCTTCGCTTCATTGCGTTTAAAGCTAATGTACTAGATCTAAATTATGATGACTTGGACTCAGAACTAAACTTAGACCGTATTGAGTCTAGGTGTAAATTTCGTGATATTAATATGCCCCGGTCGGCTCTTGATTCGGAGAAGTTTCTCACTGAGTCAAGGGAAAGACAAATGAGAGTGGGGAATATCATTGTATTTAATGTTCCTGAAAGTTCTTCAGTGGATTCAAATGAAAGAAAAGATCACGATAGATCACGTTTTGTGGGAGTTTTGGACAGATCGGAAGTTAACATAGATGTGAGCTTAACAGCGGGTTGCACAAAACTTTTAATCAAGTAGTAAATTTAATTGGCGTTTAGAGTCATTTTTGGCAATGACGTTAACATAAGTGCTGTCACATTATAAATGTCTAATTAGTTTAATTCGTGATTAAATTGTTTGTGCAACCGGACGTTAGAGTTGTAAGGATTAGTCGACCGGGTCAGGAAGCAAGACCGATGAAGATTTTGTTTTCCGATTCCTCTCTTGTTCCTCTATGCATAAAAAATACGCACAAGTTGAGAGGTTCTAATATAGGAATTAAGCCGGATCTAACATGCCGTCAGCGTGATCAGCTTAAAAAAATGTATGAATAGTTAAACGAGAGGAAGCGGATCTTGTTTTGCGCTATAATAGGAGAGCTCCGGTTTTAGTTAAATCTAGGAATAGTACACCGGGGGGAGACCCCTCTCTTGGTCACGAACAATGAAATGATAGGCACGACTTATTGCCATTGCGGGTTTATTGCCAGAATGTGGGTGGTATGCGTTCCAGGTTGGAGCAGTTTAGACAAGCAGTGATTTCTACTCATTATGACATAATTTTCGTTGAGTTGTGGCTGTGTGAGGAAATCTGTCCTGCGGAGTTACAGGTTCATGGTTATGTTTTTCGCGGGGATCGCTCGGTAAACACTAGCGCGAAAGAGCGAGGGGGCGGAGTGCTGATCTCTATACATAGCAGATTAAATTCACGCAGAATAGAGTTTGATGAAGCAGCAGTTGAACACCTTTATATACTGGTAAAATCACGAGAGGGAGACCTTATTATTGGAGGAGTTTACACACCGCCAAAAATCTGGAATTAAGAAGTATATTGCTCACTGTGAAACTTTGGAGTTTGTCGGTCAACAGTTTCCAAGTGCTAAGTTTTTTGTGTTCGGTGACTACAACTTGCCGGAGGCTGAATGGGGTAGTGATGGGTTGGGTCCGACTGTTCAGTGTCCGGCTCATCCCATGCAGTGCAAGTGGCTGAGAGTTTCGCCTTCCTTAATCTATATCAGATAACATTCCGAACAACCGCAATGTTTTCTTGTATCTGGTGTTTAGCCACTATGATCACTTAAATGTCAGTGTTGCTATCGATGTATTGTTTCCTTCGAGTATTCATCATGTTCCGTATATTTTTGAATTGCCCATACATGGGTGTGGTGATTTGAGGTATGATAAGTACTACCGGGATTGTAAGAATGGTGATTTCGCGGCTATGAATGGCTTTTTTGCATCGGTTGACTGGAGGGGTATGTTAGACCGGGTTCCTGATGTCAACCACGCAACAGAGCTAATATTTAAAAAAAAACGTAAAATGGTTAAATAGGTGATTCAAAAAATCGAAGTAAACAAAATGTAAAAAGTATATGTTATGATAATTTGTCCGAAGAGGTCATAGTGTGTATGTTTCTGGAAGTTTCGAAAATTATTTTCTTCACAAGTTCCGTAAATGAATGGATACCATTGTTTGGTAAATATTTCAAAACAGAAAAATACCAATTTATTTTGATTAACTTAATTCGAAAATGTGTCGCTACAATTTGAGAGCGCGTGTGTCTCAGCGACTTACAGATTAAAACGGACTAATATTGCTTGAACCAAGAATGACTCCTTTACGGACGCGCGCAGTGCCACAGGAACGCATGCGCAGTTAAAAGGTTACAGGACGGGTCTTAATATTTGTGTATGGTGGTAGGTATATCAGTTCACATAGAACACATATTTATGAAAGATTTAGTAAATTTTTAGTTTAATACGCCGATGTCCATGTAGAAATACTTATGGTAATAGGTCGAAAACTTAAAAAATATTTTTCATAAAGATATGGATGTTACCCGCGTAAATTAAAACTGTGAAAGCCAGCTGTGTGGATCCGGCAATCGCAAAGCGAAATAAAGGTTGCTAGCAGATTTCCATCAGCGAAAAGGCCGACATACCGCCAAGAACCCTTTTACAGTCTAGATTCAACACAGTAAATATTATGTTTACGTGGAAATACGGCGACACGGTTTTTTCGTGACGCCAAATTGAGACATGCCTTCGATACACCCTTTACTAATTCCAGAATGATACTAAAAACGACACGAGACACGAGCACCAGCCACGCCAACACGCTATAACATTTAGCGCAGTGTTGCCAACCGACAGGAAATAAAAGCCGTGGCAAAGGAAGAGATTTTTTATTCACGGTTTAAATTTAAACACGTATTTTTGTTCCACTCAGCGGCAGTTAAAATACCTTTGTCATTTTTAGCATATTCATGAAACTGTTGACAGCTTTCCTTAAAATTAAAATATATTAACAATTCTGAATGAACAAATCCCTCCATTTTTTAAAATGCTTCTCATTTTTTTACCTTCATATTTAGCCTTTGTCGTGCATAAATGGCCAAGTATGCGTTTGGAGGTTTTAAACGAAAAAGTCGTGTTTCTATATGCGCGGCAGTACAGTAAGCTCGTGGCCGTACCTACCTTCGGTTTAAAAAGCCGTAAAGACACGGCAATTGCCGTGTCGTGGCAACACTGCTTTAGGGAGACGCGCTGACGCTACCTGCAGTGTTGCCAGAAGTCATTAAAAAAAAACTTGAGAGTACTTGCGACTTGCGACTTAATCGCCGAAATTCGTGATAAATCGCGAGCCTGTAATGATTGCACCGGAAGTAAAAATAATAGGATTAAATAATCTTATTCTACTATCATTTATTTTAATAAAACTGAAAAAAATTTTACGATATCAAAATATTAGTAAACAAATTTACAAACTTAAACAAATATCTATCACTTTGTGCTATAAAAAACGAAATATATTTTTTTATAAATAAAAGTGTAAAACTAACACAAAACAAAGAAAAAGAAAGAAGTTATTCATCTGGAGTTTCCATCTTATTTTTATCTGAATAAAATACGTGACCACAACCTAACCTTTTAATCGTATTATTTGTGATACAAAAATCGTAGCAATTTTTGTCTCTTGACAAACTTTTGGTATATAAAATGCCTTCTATTGTTTTCACTTTAGGTTTGTTGCGTAGGTAGTTGAGTTTTTATTAAACAAATGTGAAAAAATGTTCTCTCTACTGCAGCTTTCGAGTGTGGTAAGCAAAAAATCTGAAAAACAAATCTAACGACCCGCAAATTTTAGAGAGTCATCCGAGATTTTTACTAATGAATTTTTTCCCAAAACAACAAGGTATCGTTATCAAAATTGTTTAGTGGGATCTTGACATTCGCCATTCGTTATTCAGATTTTGGATTTCATTTGGATTATATTGGAACTATTTGAACTACGTATATTGAGAAAGTGCAATGTGAAAATAGAAACAGAGTTTCAAACCTCAATTGCAATCAAATTGCAATTTGCAAAGATCAATGTCGTGAGATTCGCTGATTGATATTTCTATAAAGGTAAAAATCGTGAGATTTGGTACTTGATTCATGGGATCGGGAGAAATAACCGAAATCTGACAACACTGGCCCACGCAAGCAGCCCGTACGAAGCTAACCGAAGCAGACCGAGGACGGACTTCGGCTGCTGCTCCGTTCCTGAATCTAGATTTGTTCGTTGCATAGATAAAGCTGTGTTTATTTGAATTTACTGGCGGACGAACCCGTCTCGTGGTTAAGAATACTATCCTTTTTTAACTACGTTATCTAAACAAGGAGAGCGCGCTGACCGACTGGAATCGGTTTGTCGTTGATGAATTCGGGAACAAGGCTATTCGTATACTGCGCATGCGTTCCTGTGGCAGAGATTTCGCCCATAGTGGAGTTAAATAGTTCTGCGCAACCTATGTATTTTATGAAATATCAGCAGTCCAAGTATGTATGTCGCTGGTGTGTCTTACCACAACTTCATAATTTCATCTAAAAATGTTTCGAAAAATATTTTCTACTCCCGCGTGTCGAAAATGTATCGACACTGTGGTTTGTAAAATATTTCGAAACAAGCAGTTCTTGAGTGTTTCTAGTAACTAAATTCGAAAATGTGTCGCAAAAGTTTCGGAACATGTGTCTCGATACAATTTTATAATGTGAATCGAAAATGTTTCGAAACGTTTCGCAGCAAAGAATTTATGTCTAAATATGCTGGGTATATAAAGCCACAGAAATCTATTGTAAGGTCAATTATTTACAATATGATTATCTAACAATACATCATTCAAGTCGCATGTAAAGGACATAACAATGGTCTTAGTAATATTAAAGGTAAACTGGTTAGCTTTGCACAACTGCTTAATATTTGCTAATTAATTGTTTACTCTTTCGTCGATCGCTGTCCCTGTTACGCCACAAACAAAAACGACCCGCCGGTGGCTGGGTGGGTAGCGCCGCTGAGATGCGAAGCAGGCTCACTCGATCACGGCGCCGTACCTAGTCCGATTCCGGTGCTGTACCATATAACAAAAAAGTACAGGTCTGGGTGTTTGTGATTGTCAGTATGAATGAAGCGTGTGCATGGTGAATGCGTGTCGAATGAAGGAAGGTGGCAGAGGAATTCTTCCTCGACCGAGGAGGTACCACCCCACAAACCCTCTTAAAGGGCTGGTGAAATCCTTAGGGATGTTTCCAGCACTGTGTGTGTGAGTCGGTTGCG
This sequence comes from Philopedon plagiatum, assembly GCA_963971165.1. Lineage (NCBI taxonomy): Eukaryota > Metazoa > Arthropoda > Insecta > Coleoptera > Curculionidae > Philopedon > Philopedon plagiatum. The sequence goes on along the minus strand of OZ020195.1, from coordinate 31,677,770 downwards.
TGATATGCAACCAACGGTACCTTAGTACTTAGGCTTGCTGCCTCCGTGGATTGGAAGATAAAAAAAGTAAAAATTATTTAAAATAATCGTTTTCTCTTCAGTGTGAGAACAATAAACCAATAAAACACAATGTCCTTGTAAACCAAAAAGCCGAATCAAGAACTTCGGAATTGGTTAATCATTTTATTTATAAATTAAAAAACAACGGAAAATCCTATTTTCCCTGATTTTAGGGAAAAAATCTCTATTTTTACTATTACTGAAATTTTACCTTTTCATTGGCCATTTTTCAATTCCCTGACATTTTCCTGTTTTACCTGACGCTGGGAACCCCGTATTATTATAAACGTTTTAAGCCAACAAAATGTCTGCTTTACAAAAATTTTAAAAAATATAAGAGTGTCGTCAACGACACACTACATTATCCTGTATATTAAATTCGTAAAACACTTACAACATTACTTAATGCAGCTTTGTCATTTTTGTCGACTGGAACACTAAGCGGTCCTTCTAAATAAGTAATGATATCTTCTAAGGCTTGTCTGTATTGTCTAATTATAACAGTGGGATGCATTTGCTGCTCCAAAAATTGTTCTGCTGCAGCAAGCATTTCTCCAGCCAATACAATGACAGAAGTAGTTCCATCACCAACCTAAAAAGTCACAGAATGTAAGTCTAAACAGATACATCAAATATCAAAATCAACGTTAATTGCTAAGATTAGCTGAGGTAGGAACAAAATTATACCATTTTAAAAAAGTAATATATGACTTTAAGAGGGGAGCCTGATTTAGAAGGCTGAAAAATGAATCAACATTTAATAAAAAATTCAGCTCCAATAAAACCGATCTTTTTTAAACTTTGAGGATGTGCTATTGTACATTTGAAGTGAAAAAACAATTTCTTTTAAAGAAAAAAATATTTTTTGTTGCCACTGCAGTTGTTCAACTGTGTACAGTGTAGCGGTCGTAATTTTAGTCTCTAACAAAAAATCCAAGGTTTCTCTTTGATAACTTATAACCGTGTTCTATGTGGAGTCAAAAACCGAAAAAAAAAAAAACCAAAATTGAAAATCTTACATGCATTTGAATAAAAAAATTCTATTTCTCTTGCAAAAAAAAAACAGTCTAGCATAACCTTTCCAAAATCATTTTAGTTTAACGATAAGTATTAATCACGCAATGGTAAAAAGGATAGCTCAAAAAATGCTGAGAGAATTATTTTGATATTTATGTATTTATGATATATAGTCAATCTATCTCACGTAGAAAAGTTGGCTTAATTAATTTTTCTATTTTTCTTCATTTCAAATGTGTTCTCCGGAATACTACAGCGGATATTATATTGTTGCAATTTTACAGGGGATATTCTTGGCTACTGCTTTTATCAATTAAGACTATTGCTTGAAAATTCATTTTTTTTAAACCTGATAAATCAAGTTCCACCCTTAAATTAAAATTAGTTGTGTTTAGTAATGGATCCGTCATGGAACAAATGGAGATAGTGGGCATCACAATGGGAAGATTGAGAAAATATACCTTAGCAAAATGATGCTAATTAATAAGATACATGTATTAAACGTAAAAATATATTTTTTTAAATTGGTAGTAATTTGACAAATCAACATACAAGTTCAAAATTAGTAAAATTATTAAAGTCAAGAAATGCTGTATTATAAAAAGATCGTTCTCATTTACCAAGCTGCGGTAAAATAGAAATAAAAACCTGGAAAATTATAAAAAATAATATAATATAATAATTAATATAAAATACACTACCAGGTTATTTACAAAAATAAATGTCTAAAATAAATAAGGCCAAATTATTAAAAAGACAAAAATTTTAAATCAATCAGTGAAATAAAAAAAATTACTCATACCAATGAACATAATATATACTCGAACACACATATTTATTCATTTATTCATTCACAATTTCCTCACATGAATATACAACATACATATATGTATGTATGTATAATAAAACGTGTTAAAAATGTCATAAATAAAATAATAAAACTTCATAAAATGACTATAGAAAAACAAACAAACAGAAAAAAACAATTATAGTAACAACAGAACCAAATACGGAACAAAAAGTATACACCTAAATATAAAACACAAAACATGGTCAATTTGTTTTTAAAAATATAAACAAAACAACAATGTAAAATCAAAGGCAAAACGAAATAAGCAAGGACCCAGGTACCAGAAAGAATTAAAACAAAATGTTTTAAAGAGCTTTTCATTTCAATATACCTACTTAGAGATGGAAAATTCTCAAGAGCAAAAAAAAGGAGAATATTTTTGAGAATCTTCTCAAGAATATTCTCCATTTTGAGAATTTTCCGAGAACAGTCGTTAAAAATGGTTTTAAATCAGTACCTATACATCAGTACCTATATAATTCAACAAAGAAATAACCGAGGGTCTCCGGTGGCCGAGTTGGTACGGCGCCAGCTTTGCAACCGAGAGGCGCGGGTTCGAATCCCGCTTCGAACATGGATATTTTGTGATTGTTAACTGTTAGAGGGTGGTAGAGGAATTCTTCCTCGACCGAGGTGGTACCACCCCACACATCCTCTTAAAGGGCTGGTGAAATCCCAACGGATGTTTCCAGCTCTGGATGTGTGAGTCGATTCCCCAGTACACCCACGGTACATAGTACTTAGACTTTGGTCTTCGTGGGCTGTCAGAAGTTAAAAAAAAAACGAAAAGTTCCTAGTTTGTTCTTTTTCAAATAACTTCTTCACACCAATCGGACATTTTAATACTTGTAAATGTTTAGTCATTCTTGTAGCATTTTTAACATATTCACTGGAATAAAATTTACAGACATAACGTAGTTTTCCATTTACTTTTTTGTTTGTGAAGTAATTCCACACATTACTTTTTGGTTTTGTTATTTCTTGTTTGCTTTGATTTATTCTGCCTGCCGCGTTAGCGTGCGCATATCAACGCATCTAAAGAAACGGCTCAATAATTCGTTTACTAAACGTTTATTACATGATTAGTATGAAAAACGCTTCTGCCTGGGATTCCCTGGCACCCTGGCTCGTAGTCGGCGACGTGCCATGCGGCACGTTCGGGCAATTTATCTTAACTTACCAAGAGAATATTCTCTAAGAGAATAATCCATTAGAGAATATTCTCTCCTCACATCTCTAAATATACTTAACGAATTTAATGATTAGCTCTCTGAGTGCAGTTAATTAAAACTATTAAGATCTCTAAAAAATACAAAGGTTTGTGTCCGTCTCTTTGCCACTGGTGGAATGTGGAAATCATCTCGAGATTTTGTGTTGTAGGTATGCACATCAGACTTATAATTAACTACGCATATTCTGTAAATATACGGGAGCCCTGCCCGATATAATATTGAATATAAATATAAATAAAAATGTGTTAAAATGGAAGAAATCTTCTACTGACAGCCACTGCATTTCTTTTAGCATCCAATTAATGGATACTCTTGTTGAACATGAAAGTATAATTATTCTTATGGCTTGATTTTGTAACTTTTTAAATTCAAATTTATTAATCCACAGTAATATGATCACCGATCATATTAGGGTTGACAAAAATCATAATGATTGATTAAGCAATGAATTTTTTTTTCTAAAAAGTTCTATTTTAGGCACCGTTGTCCGTTATAGTAAAAAATCTGGGCTAAAATCTGTAAATCTTGTGTTTTTAAGATCACGAATATTTATTTATAAATTACAAGTAATATGATTAATATTACTGCCCACAGATTTTTACCAACTATTCTTACTCATTTCTCGTACTGTGTTTTGTCCAATTGCTTATGAAAAAAATACTTTAAAAATAAATAACAGAAAAGCAAAACAAAATTCGACGAGACGAAACAGGAAAGTTGCACTCGCAGGTTCGTTAAAACTTGTAAAAACCTGTGAAAATCGCTTAGTAATATTCTTGTTCTCAAGGATTGCATAACTTACGTCGCAAGATTAAAGTTGACAAGTTGAGGCAGAAAGAAGGGCAGTATCTGACAACATTTTACATAAAAAAGAAAGTTCAGTCAATTCCTTTCCAAGCATAGTAATGCAGAGCATGCACTCACACAGATGCAGCGCCGTGTCAGTCGGTTTGGTTCGGCTGAACAGGTTAAGCCAAGCCATCAGCTTGTCATAAGTTTACCTAAAGAACCGGTACAGTTCTTTTAGAAAGAACAGTTCACTGAACAGGCTACCTCTAACCTGTTCTCAAGAACCTGGTCTGTTCTTTTCTTAACAACTCTAGTCCCAACATCTTACAAGGTGTGATATTTTAAAAAATGCTGGTAATTTTTTTTTTACTTTCTAAAGTAAATATTTTGGTTTAATTTAAAGCATTATTATTACAAATTTTGGTTTTGAAAATAAAGTTTGTATTTGAATTTCAGATACTTCATTCAAATACCTTCAGATACAGTATCGGTTAGAGAGGTACATACAGTATTGGTATCAGTACCTGAAACGTGGTATTGGCCCTACCCTAGTTTAAATTGACAATTTTAAAAATAGACAACTATATTATTTTTTAGTTGTTTTTTTTTAATTTATAAAGAAAACAGCATTTGAATACCTAGCTTTGTGAATTACGTAATTAATGTCTTTTTTAAAACTCTAACACACTATACTTTCAAAGTAGTTCAGACCCATATTAGGAAAGTCTTTGTTTCAATTGTTCCATATTGGTAATGTTTAAGAAGTTTTACATTCTGTCAATGATTGAAAAAATCGATATGTGCAGTAATAAAATATTTCCATATTAAAGATTTGTAACGTTTGTTACAGTTATATTTCAAGTAGTTCAAATGAATCGTGTGGATTCGCGAGAGCATGAAGTCAAGGTAGTATCGGTCACACCGCTTGGTTGGCTATGACTTTTAATTAAGTTGTCATTTGTCCAATGACATTCTGAAGGGCTGGTAAATGGAAGACCCCTTTTTTAGAGGAAATTAAAATCTAGTTTCATTTCTCCTGTTGTTACAGATGAATCTTTGTTAGGAACTCTAAAGGGCGAGTAGGGACAAAATTTCTTATTTTTATTATGTTTTGGGTGGACGTGGGTGTACTAATCTGTCTTTTCATGTATTAAAGTCTAATCATATTGTTCTTTTTATGGAAAACCCAGCCTAATTACCCAATTAGATATTTATAATATAATTAATTATTTTAATGCATCTTTGCACGATATTCCTTTGAGAGCAAGTTACGGTGCTTCGTAGACCGCCCCTTTGATGTTTTTTTGACCACACTAAGGAATCATTCAATAAAGTTTTTGCACTAAATTGACACCCTGCATTACACATAAATGTACTTTCAAATTATTAAATTAACTTTTACCTAAATACCTTTTTTACTCAGAAAAAGGTAAAAAAACCTAGACAAAAAATTTTGGGATTCTTGTTTTTCATCGTCCAAAACATAATTCTGGAAATTTTAAATCTAATATGTTAAATGGTTTACAAATCAGTGCCAAATTTCAAAAATAAATATTCAGGTTCAATAGATACCCTACTTATATTTCATTAGGTTGTAACATGTTACAAAGATATATTTAGCTCTCAATTTGACTACTCTGATCTCCTGTTATTCCATGACTCATTTATTATTGGACACTCGGTATGTATCTTGAATTTTTAAAATTTTTTATATTCCCTTTTTTATAATAGTCTATTGGTGACTCAAATTAAGGACATGGCGTCCTCTTCAGCTGATTTGCTAACTACTATAACGAGGGAATGTTTTCATCTTTGTCTTCATAATCATGTTATTTGGCTTTATTGTCAATTTTGTCATCTAATGAGCCCTTCTTTCCCATAAAAAAAATCAGCTGATTGCAGCTGGCTTCCTTAATTTGAGTTGCCAATTAATTACCTAGACATTTTAACCTAAGAGAACTATATGAAAGCCTACCTCTTCATCTTGTGTTCGTGCAATTTCAATCATACTTTTAGCAGCAGGATGTTGAACTGTAATTTCGCGTAGGATTGCATTGCCATCATTGGTCATAACAATTCCACCCATAGGATCCATCAACATTTTTAACATGGCTTGTGGACCAAGACATGTTCGAATAACATCAGCAATTTGCTGAAATAAATATTATAATCTTATTAAATGTAAAAACCTGTGTAAATGATCAAAGATTGTAGAAATTGCATCCTCTTGATCTGATCGACTATTCTCCCAAATTATAAAAAAAAAATGTCAAATTTTGGTTGTACAAAAGGGTGACAAAATTTTAATGATTCGCCACATCCAGTGGGAAAAAAACTGATGCAACTGCGACTGCCATCGTATTATTTTCGTAAACTTATTCCACTGTTACCGGCAAAGGATATTTTGCAGAGATTTACATTTTTGACATTTTAGTGATGCGTTATAAAAAAAGGAACAAATCATCTTAAATTCTGCAAAAATGAAACTATTTTCAGGAAAACATTCACACATAAAACTATCGATGCTCAAACACGTGCAAAACTTACCTTCCCAGCATTTATGTTGTCCAGCTGAACTTTTCTTCCGGATTCCCGTTTAGTATTTTGACCTAAAACACACACACCAAATGTAAATAACAAGCAGAAACTTAAAAAACCTAATCCGCATACTTAAAACTAAAATTGGTGCACGTCCTCCTCCAAACATTGTGAAAAACTTTAAGGTAGTCCACGGAAATAAATGTGGTGGAAAACGGTATAGTATGAAGTATGAATGAATAATAATTTGACTCAGTGTTGCCAACTGCCAACCCACCCACGGATTTCATAAAATCTTATTTTAAGACGTTTGTGTGCCAACCCGTGGTGCCAACATAATTACAAATAGTGTTGTAAGCCCAGAAGACCAATCAACGAGAAGCGACAATCGGATTCCCGCCAAAAAAAAGTAGTGGGAGTAATACCAGATTACTGTCAAAGCTTCGACCGGATCGGATAGTCCGGGAGTCGATGACTGGCTTATGTTGACAGTGCTGTTGCCTGTGTTATTAAAGTTTTTTTCTACAAACGTGTTAAAAATGCATTTTTTAACACGCCGCAGACGCCTTGAAAACGTTACTTTATGGCACTAGTGTTAAAAGTACTTTATAGCACTAGTGTTAAAAGTACTACTATGGCAACTACGACGCCAACAATGGCTGTTAGATTTTTTGACAAACGTCAACTTCATAATTTTATATTATATCTACGATGCTACTTAAAACTATGTGTTTCGAATATGTTAAACTTTCTAAAAATTGTAATTGTATTTTTGTTTTTTATTGTCGTTTGTAGAAAAAATTTTGTATGATATTTGTGTTAAAAGTACTTTTAAGCAGTGGCGGCTGGTCCTAAAGGGCACAAGGGTACGTGCCCACTCTAGATTTTCGACAAATAAAAAATCTATTATCAAAAGTCAAAAGAAATGATACACCTCAATACCTCTTTCTTTGCATGTCACACCACGGCGAACGTGACCGCCGGCGATCAAAACTTATCTCCGGGGACACAGCAGATTTGTCCCAATTTCATCATCAATTTTGGTGGCGACGCCGGTCTATGATGCATTGGAGAATTAGGGTTAAAATCGCGTGCTATGGGCATCTCGATGGGCACAATATTTCGTGTCTCCTAGCACTTATTTATTGTTTGGATTTCGAGCGGCGTTGTCGTTGTCGCGGCGCGGCGGGCGGAAGAGATTATTGCACAATTTTATGTTTAGTTTTCTTGGTATATTAACACGTGACGGCCTAATATATTTTTTTGTGATCAGTTGAGGGATATTTTTTTTATTTAAATAGTTTATTAATTATTAGTAGTGCATTAGGCGTAGTATTACTAGTAATTCTAGTAGGTACTGTGTATTTTGTTTTGTTCTTACTTTTCGGTTTTCCCGATCCGCCGTTTCCAAAAAATGGAATCAGAAATAAACTCAGTGCAATATTTGTTACAAAAGACTGTTTTACAATTTTTTAAGTAGTTATTATATTTATTGATTTGTATTTGTGCCCCCCAAATAAAAATGCCACGAGCCGCCACTGCTTTTAAAGCTCTCATTTGAATTGCAGAATTCGCTTCGCTCATTCTGCAAACTTTCAAATTCATGCCGTAAAATTATACTTTTAACACTTATATCATAAATAACTATTAAGTGTTTATTTTGCTACCTTGTGTCGTGCAGAAATATGCCTGGAAATTGTTGTGCCTTTCGCGGAGCAGTACCCAAGAAGGATAAAAAATAAGTATGTTTATTGTTTACATTCCCCAAGGATCTTGAACCGTATACACCTTTTCAATATAAGTAGTGTTTACGTATTTTGAAATGTTTAATTTCTTTTTTTTTTCTTACAATATATAAAAGCAGTACTGGCAGTAATTGCATGTTTACCATAACCCCATGATTCAAGTTTGGGTAATTGTTTACTATTACCTATTTCTGCTATTTTTGCGTTTTTTGGAAAAATTCTTTTATGGTCACATTCTACAGTCTTTCCTGATTGCCAATATACTTGCGCAGATAAAAAATTATGTTGTTTTTTATTAATTTTTAATGAAACAAACTTACGGGACCTGGGAGCGAATAGGGGTTTGCTCAGGTTTGCTGGGGTTTGTTCAGGTTTTACCCACTTTTACTTAGTCTTTTTTTAATATTTTAACAAACATTAATAATAATTAATATATTTTATATATATTTCGTACTATTTTTAGGTTAAAAGTTGTTTATTCTTGTCTATTAAGTCCGTTCTACTGATTGGCGCGACCATCGCAACGCAAAATTATAAATTTAGAATACATCGAAATCAATCGCACTGCCAAAACAATGCAATATAAAAAAAGACTAAGTAAAAGTGGGTAAAACCTGAACAAACCCCAGCAAACCTGAGCAAACCCCTATTCGCTCCCAGGTCCCGTAAGTTTGTTTCATTAAAAATTAATAAAAAACAACATAATTTTTATCTGCGCAGGTATATTGGCAATCAGGAAAGACTGTAGAATGTGACCATCAAAGAATTTTTCCAAAAAACGCAAGAATGGCAGAAATGGATATAGTAAACAATAACCCAAGTTTGTAATTTTCTTGGTAAATGAGATTATTTTAGCCCCCAGAAAGTTCATTTTCACTACAATTATCTTGGCAAAACATGGTTAAGAAAATTTTGATATATGTATGAGTTTTGTAATTGCAGAAGCTTTTCTAAAGAATTAAGGCAAATGTTTACTATATTTCCATTAACCAAATTTGCATTTTTTTTTTTATAACATGTACCTAATTACTTTCCCCCCAAAAGGCCCTTTTTGGTAAAATCTTATCTCGGGTCTGACACAAAAAATATTTTAAAAAATTCTGCGAGGAATATATTTTATAGTTAAATAAGCTTTCTGAAATAGCTGCTCTTAAGTAATTAAAAAATAGGTATAGCTTCATAACCTAAAAGTTTGCGTTTTTTGTATAAAACACAATTATTTTTACGGCCAAAAACAGATTTTAATTTAAAATTACCTGGCGCAATGTTATTTTTTCTAACATTTTAGCATTCAAAAGGACAAACTCACTTTTTCTGTAGTCTAAAGCAGGAACAATTTTTCCTTCTCTAGAATGCTTAAGTGGTAGAATTTTTAACAATAATATCTAAACACTGACACCAGATTTATGTCCATTGATAATGACAAAAAAAGGAACATATTGATAAAATACATTTCCATTTTATGGGACCGAAAAAGCTGGGTGTAAACTTAGCACCCCAGGGTCAAGCGTAGCTCTTTACAAGATTGTTTTAAATTTTATTTTAACTAATTTTTGGTACTTATAGGATTTAGGTTCAATGTCTTTTTTAAAATTTGTAAATCTTGTAGCGTTTTGGGCATAGAACGAATCATACCTCACAGAAAAATGCAAACTTAGGGTTAATTAATTAGACTTACAAACTTATTTTAAAAATCTAATCATATTAACTTAAAAAATTACAAGTTTGGGTGATGGGTAAAGTGACCACTCGTCCCGGAGGTTTCAGACAAGCCTTCCCGCATTTACAACGTCCCAAAAAAAGTCCTGGTTGGCCGGATTCCGTCTCGCATTAAAGTGTATTATAGTTGAATTAAAACTTTGAAACAGTAATAAAAATTAAAGAGATGAGGGTTGGCAGCCACAGGATCTGGTCACTTTACTGATGGGTCTCTAGCACAAGAATACTTAGTTAAGTATTCTTGTGTCTCTAAGTACACACAATATGCATATAATTATCCCTAAGTAATTGTTTATTATAGCTCATTTACTTAAGTTTGTTATTTCTGTTGTTAAATATTATTGGGATGTTCCCTAACGGATATTTTTACTATTATACTGCCTTCTTGTTTTGTTCACTACAGATTATATGTAGTTGTTTAGGTATAAAAATAAGGTATAATGGTATTTTATTTAGACCCAGGTAGTACCTATTTTAGGCAATTACATTAAATATTTTAATATTTAAATTTATTCTTTTTCTTTAAAATGTGTATAGGTTTGGGATTCAGTAGGAATGAAAAACTCATTATATTTAATATTTTGTAAAATCTTAGGCTTTGCTATAGCTGACTATAATTTAAATTTTTATAAAAAGTAGCTGAAATATTCAGAAAGTTGTAAACAAAAAAAAACATTATTAAATTTTATTTATTTATTATTAAATATTATTATTGAAATTTTCTCCCGATGCATATTTTTATTATTATAGTGCCTTCTTCCTTCTTGTTTATTACAAATTATGGTTGTTTAGGTATAAAAATAAGTTATACTGGTACCTGCTTATGATTTCTTTCCTATTTAGACCCAGGTAGTACCTATTTTAGGTTGTACTTAAATTTATTGTGTTTCTTTAAAATTTTCATAAGTTTAGAATTCAATTGGAATGAAAAAATTATTAATTTTAAAACAGGACCATCTACTCGGCAGTACTAACCTTTCTACCAAATTTTATTAAAATCGGTCCAACAGTTTTTGAGCTGAGCGCGTTACAAGCATTTGTCTACAGATAGACCGACTCACAGACAGGCGCAAAACATCTTCTATATGCCCTAAATGTAAAAATGTTTAAAATCGGAGACAAAAAATTATACACAGTCCGATATTTGTGAAATCAACATGAAAAGACCTATTTACTAAAAGAGCGCCAGAAAAAAACGATGCCATTTAGAGGTTTGGGCATTTTATCCGAAAGTGAATCGTTATCCAGATATTTCCATTATTTCCGACTTTATCAGCACCCTGTATGATAACATTTAGATCAAAGTGTGCAAGGAATATATACTAAACTTTAAATCAGATTAATTTCTTACAATATCGTATAAAATATAATTTAGTTTCTCAGTGTACAAGCCATTTTTACGCGGTCGTACCTTTTCCTCAGTGTACGATACCTGATGATCGTTAAATATTCGTGAACAGGAAAGACCAAGGGATTCGCGGTTTTTGTCGCTTCTCGTTGGTCTTCTCGGATTATACCGAGTGGTTAACCAGCAGTGGCACTCTGTAAGAAAATAGCGATAGCGACCGGTGTCTCTTCGAAACATACCGAACGGTGATAGTTGCAAAGAGACGCCGGTCGCTATCGCTATTTTTCTTACAGAGTGCCACTGCTGGTTTGACAACGGTACACAGCCACAGATTAAAACCGACGTCCCATGTGCGGAATTAAAGACGGAGGCGGAACAGAAAAGGCGATTCTATTGGGCGCTGGGCGGCCATCTTACAATTTTTGACGTCAAAAATTCAAATCAAACCAATAGAATCGCCTTTTTCGTTCCGCCTCCGTCTTTAATTCCGCACATGGGACGTCGGCTTAACTATGCTATAGGTTAATCCTTAGACAAGGGAAAGAGAGGGTTATTTGTGACACAGCCGTTACGTTTACATTTGGCTCCGCCACGCCGCACAGTGTGTTAAATCGACCATTTAGCACGACATAAGCCCCCAATGTAATTTTGCATTATTCTTTACATAGTCTAGCAATCTATATTTAAAACAGTCCTACTAAGAAAAAGGCAGTCAAAAAATATAATATATATTTACAGTTCTCGGGGAGGGGGGGGGGGGGCTTAACTTAGTGTTATTTTAAGAGTAAAATCAACGCATTTCTGTACATCATTTTCAAAACAAAAAATATGACACAGAACTAAGCAAATTTTTTACCAAATTTTTACATAAATACTGTTAATAATCAAACTGTTTTACAGTATAAAAACATTTTAAATATTAATGCCCTTCTCCTAGAAATTTTGGGGTTGTTCGATGTATCATTATATTTATGTATTTTTTTAACTCGTAGAGCATACAAAAAAGTTTGTCGGAGTTTAGTTTAGTTTCCCTCTAAAAAATACAGAGTAGGATCCCTTTTAATAGAAAAGTAAAAATTTTTCTGCTCATAGGTGCCCATTCGAGACTTATGTGGCTTTAAGAATAGCTCTTTAGTTATTATCGATTTGACAAAACAAAACACAAAATTTGTAGATCATCATAACTTTGTAAAATTTTTTCGAATTTAAATAACTTTAACATTTTGCCAAGGCTAAGGTTCAGAATTATTTACAATCGAATTAACGTCTCGTTTTTAGAATTCGGAAAAGAACTAAGAAATCTGTGCGTTTTTTGTTTTTTTGGAGAACTCACCAAATAAAATACCAGCATTGTTTCATAGCCTTAACTTACCGTATGTCCTGTTGTGGCTAAAATTTATAGAATTTTTGCAACATTTTGAGTTTGATAAAGAAGTTGTAAGTAAACGCTTTATAAGCATCATTGCCCAGTATATAATTCGTAACTAAGTAAGCTTTGATAACAATGTATGTATGGCGCTTGGCGTGATATTTGACATTGCTGAATCAATCCCAAAACTTGCGGGCCTAAATTATAATATTTACTCTATTTTAACTCAGTAGAGAAATTCTTAGCACTTACAATGAAATACTTAGAAATATTTACAATTTTTCAGAAAAACAAAAATAAATTTTAAAGTTGAAAGCTAATATTATTCTAAATATAAAGGTAAGCGGTACATTTTTATTGTAGGCTGCTCGTTCCTATAATATGTCTATTAGTAAAGCATTTTGGATAATAATATATTTAAATTTCCAATCCAATTTATTAAAGAATAATTTATTGTACAGGGTGGTTTTTATAACTGGAACACTCAGTAACTTTTTTATTATTGATAATAAAGGGCATGTTTAAATTGGATTTTTTTTGGCAAATTGCAACGAACTTAAGAGCTACAACGATTTTTTTGTCGCCCTCGGTATACAGGGTGTGCCAATAAAGTATTGTTTTTAATGGAACACCCAGTATATTTTTGCATTTTTAAATTCCTTAAAAAATTAGCTGTATAAAAATACCAAACACTGTTTGGATATCTTTTGTAGTTCCCGAGAATTGTTTTTGCAGATCAGGTTAGGCCTCTAGATTTTTGAGTTTATACTGTTGGAAATAAAGAAATACATTCATGCCCACTTTGTAGCTTCATCAGTTCGTCGTTGCTAATACGAGTACATTTTCATGTTGACAATTTTATTATTAAAATTTTCAACGCAAATATCTCGGGAACTACAAAAGATATTCAAATAGTGTTTGGTACTCTCGTAGACATTTAAATACGTTTCACAGATTGTTAATTTATTCATTAAAAACTAGTATTTTTGTAAAGATAATTTCTTAAAAATGTAAAAATATATAGGGTGTTAAAAATCCAACTCAATCTCACACCCTGTATACGGTAAATGAGAAAAACAATAATTGATTAAGCACTAAAAGTCTTCATAATTTATCCAATTCATTAGTTTTTATTTAAACGTGTTATTTCCATACCAGTACTAAAAAGTTAAGAAATCCACGTGTCCGGGTGCAGGTGTATGCTTTTATAAAACATCATTCGGCGCATAATCCAGTTAGTCTGAAAGTGTTCTCATTGTTTAGGTGGTAAATAAAATTATATGATATTATTAATTGAACATTGTTGGTAACTTTAATTTGTTTTTAAAACCCACAATGATATTTATTATTTACAATTCTACAAGTCGTACATTCAAATACCCTGTATAGTGTATATCTTGCTCATTAAAATTGTAATATCTGAATCTAAAAAGTAACATTATTATTTTTCCATGCTTCTTATAGCTATTACTTAATAATAAATTTAAAATAATGTTTCATGTATTTTGAAATCAATAATTGTGTAATTAAGTTCCATAAAACATTACATTTTTTAATAAAAACTGAAGCCATCTTAATGACCGACTTCTTATTTACATTTTATAGCAAAAAACATTCATGACCCTCCTAAAAAATGTCATAGGAAATTAAAAAACATTAAATCAATGTTTAAATAATTATGTCGCGCTAGACGGTCGATTTACCACACTGTGCGCCGCCGCTCGTGAGGTAAATTCCGCTACGATTGGCAACACTGATTTGACTTTAGAACCAAATGAAAACTGACAGTTAATTGGCATTGTTCGGAATTTGGATACGAAGATATAGGATACGTTTGGGTTGACGCTCTGGCAAGCGAACATAATTGGTACGAAGAGAAATAAAGGATTCCACAAACAGACGCGGTGGAGGTGGCGGTGGCGATAGCGGTGGCGGCACCGGTGAAAAAGAACCCACGTTCTGGCCGCAGTTGGAACGTTGGTATTTGAGTTCTCGAATTGTATTACGTGGGTTATTTTTCACCGCTGCCGCTACCGCCACCACCACCTCCACCGCTTCTGTTTGTGAAACACTTTAACGGTACAGAAAGAGTGCGCCTCCCTTAAATAATTGAAGCCTGTACATAGGGTTCAGTCATCGAAGGCGCCTCCAAACTAGTCCAAACCAAACGAGTAAGAGTGCAACTTTGCTTCCTTGCCAGCTCGTTTGTTGTTTGAGGTTAGTTACTGGTTTTGCTGTTTTTTATACATTATAAATTATTCAATTTTAAAAAGTGTGGACATGCAGTACATCATGTTACCGCGATCATTCCGCTTGACTTTTCCAACCATCTCTTCAATGAACATGCGTGATAGTAAATTTACGAGTTTACTGGACGGTGCGGACTGGACAACGAAGATCCGCCATTTTTTGTGGAAGCGTATAGGCGTGTTGTGTATGGAGGCCCTTCAAGTCCTTCACAATGTTTTGTTTGGTGCCTTTTTGTGTGTTGTTCAGTTTGTTCGCCTATATATTTTTTGGAATGTGTATTGTAGCATTTAAGGATGATCTTCTTTTTTATTGTTCCTTGTTTTGTATGTAAATATGTTTTGAAATAAATTTGTCCACTATTTTATAATTATTATTACAGTTTAATATTTTTTTCCTTATCTTCTGCTATTTTACGACTTTCCGAACTAGAAAAGTTATAAACTAGTTTAAAGTGGTGATATAAATTTACTATTTAAACCTACCTCTTCCATCAAAAATGAGCAAGGTTTGTAGGTTTGTTATTCTGCAAATAGCTATTTAAATACTGGGAGCAGAGATATTCACCACGTTTTTGTAAAGAACAAAATAAACTGTATATTCAAATTTGGTATATAATTTAAGAGAGATAACATTGGTTATTCTAGAAACATTTTTACAGAAAAGAATGTTAAAATTTCCAAAAATAATTGCATTTTAGCCCGGCATAGCCAAATTTAGAGAAAACAACTTTGAATTCATATTTAAAATGTCTTATCTAAAATTGATATAACAGCAAATGCAAATTATTTTTGTTAATTTCTAGTAACTATTTTGCTGTAAAATTCTTTCTAAAATGCCCAATGCGGACCATCTTAAATTTGTATTAAAACTACGCATTACTGCACCTAGCCCGTCTAGCCGTTGGCGGACCAACCACTGTACTTGGCTAATCTACCAGTTGACGGACAGCGGATCTTCAAGGGTACTGCGTCCTGTGCTGTAATGCCGCTCATCTCATGACCCGTGAGCGGCATTCCATGAGCCGTCGCGGGTCTCCGGTGGCCGAGTTGGTATGGCGCCAGCTTTACAACCGAGAGGCGCGGGTTCGAATCCCGCTTCGACCATGGATATTTTGTGATTGTTAACTGTTGGAAGGTGGCAGAGGAATTCTTCCTCGACCGAGATGGTACCACCCCACACATCCTCTTAAAGGGCTGGTGAAATCCCAACGGATGTTTCCAGCTCTGGATGTGTGAGTCGATTCCCCAGTACACCCACCGTACATAGACTTCGGTCTTCGTGGGCTGTCAGAAGATAAAAAAAGAGGACATGCCCAGTCTACAATCCGCTGGGTTTGCCGTGTTTCAGACCGTACGCGGCTTTCGGCAATGCGGTTTCTGTCCGCTTCCGGAGCAGCAAACCTTGTGTTTACTGGGAAGATGTACTCGTAATTGCTGAATGCGAATTCAAACCAATATACTTGACTTTAAGTATTTATAACCTTGCCTAATTTTCCTTGCAAGAGTATTTATATTGGCGACTTAAATTAAGGAAACCAGCTGCAATCAGATGATTTTTAACTGGGAAGAAGCGCTCACCTGACGACAAAATTGAGAAATATGCCAAATAACACGGTAATGAACAGTGGTGGGTCCAGAGGGGCCAGCCCCCCCGCCAATTATGCAAAAATCTGAATTTATAATATAAACTTTAAATAGTAATATCAAGTTTAAATTTTACATTTAGTCCGCCCCCTCCACCCAAAATATCTGAATCCGTCACTGGTAATGAAGACAACGAAACGAAAACATTTGTTATGGTGGTTAAAACTTAATCTGCTGAATCGCATTGCACAACTTCTTCTCTTGGAGTGGCACTCTGTATGAAAAATAGCGATAGCGATTCGGTATGTTTCGAAGAGAGCCCGATCGCTATCGCTATTTTTCATACAGAGTGCCACTGTTGGGTTGACCGTCGATATCGCTAATTCGCGCCATTGCGACTGCATTCATCGCAAAAAAAAATAGAAAAAGGATCCCACAGATCAACGCGAAATCGCTGCGATTTTTTTTATCATTGCAGCGTCAATGATAGGTTTGTTCCTGCAGCAGTTTGAAACTAGTCAGAGCCCAAGGCCTTACCTTGGTCAGAGTCAACATTCTTCAAGGAGAACAGTTTGCTGATCGATATCGGATAATCTTATTGGCTTTGATAATCAATCAGAGCCAATGAGATTATGGTTGGGTTTGCTTGAGTGCGAGAGCGAATTCGCGTTGGTCTGTGGTAGGATTTATCGCCTTTCTTTACGGCCATTTATCTACTTGGTAAAAGTTCCGGTAATCAATCTTCTCATTTATTTAACATTGATTTGTCATTTGTTGTCATTTTGTCATCATATATGTTGTCATTTTATTTATTTGGATTAAGATTTGGATTTTGTTTGATTGTTTCGATCGAATTCGAAGTTCCCAATCAACTCTATTTCCCCAAACAGTTTTATTATCTTTGAATTTATCTAACTTGTGATTAAAATAATTGTTTGGTGATTTTCCTTTGTAATAAGAGATGGGCTTGGGAGACTGCTTTGGGAATATAAATATGCCTCCCTGCATTTGGTTTGAAGGCGATAAAAAGAACGCGTATGTTTCTATGTTGGCTGGTCTTCTGGTAAGTTTTTCTGATTTCTAGTTAGTGATTCAATTTTACTTATTTTTTTTTCAATCAGTAGACTCTTGCATGTACAATCTGTAACATTGATGGGAACCAATAATTCCATCATATTATAACGAACGACGTCGCTAAAGTCTTGGCACCCTTACACAATTTATAAAACTTACAGTAACTGGCGAATGTTTTTTTATTGGTCCTTTGCAAGCTAGATAAGTGCCGTAGAACCGAGCATAGAACCATTTTTGATATCCTTCATGCCTATTCTGTTACCTTAAGCAGTTCATTTTATACAGTAGGTATATATTCACAGAGGTTGGTAGCAAAATTATAGGGTAATTATTTAGATTAACATAAACAGCGAATTTTTTCATGAAATTTTGCACAGACCCTAATTTTGGGTCGTAGAACACGAATCCGAAGTCAGTTTTTGGCGGTCTCGTAAAAAAAATTTGTTTTTTGCTCACCCAACCTGAGCAAAAAGGTGGTCAGGTTTGCTCAGTTTTGATTGATATAGATACATATTATGTATCTATATCAATCAAAACTGAGCAAACCTGACCACCTTTTTGCTCAGGTTGGGTGAGCAAAAAACAAATGGTCAGGTTTGCTCAGTTTTGATTGATATAGATACATAATATGTATCTATATCAATCAAAACTGAGCAAACCTGACCACCTTTTTGCTCAGGTTGGGTGAGCAAAAAACAAATTTTTTTTACGAGACCGCCAAAAACTGACTTCGGATTCGTGTTCTACGACCCAAAATTAGGGTCTGTGCAAAATTTCATGAAAAAATTCGCTGTTTACGTTAATCTAAATAATTAGTGGTCAGGTTTGCTCAGTTTTGATTGATATAGATACATATTATGTATCTATATCAATCAAAACTGAGCAAACCTGACCACCTTTTTGCTCACCCAACAAATTTAAAGAAATTCATTGAAAAAGCTAACCTAAAAGTTTAAAAAAAAATTTTACGAGACCGCCAAAAACTGACTTCGGATTCGTGTTCTACGACCCAAAATTAGGGTCTGTGCAAAATTTCATGAAGAAATTCGCTGTTTACGTTAATCTAAATAATTACCAATTATAGTCATTACTTTGTACTGAGAAATAAAATTTGTTCTCCATTTTATCCTCTTCTCATCACCAAGTATATGTGGATATATTTCTTGATTAACAGGTTATTGAGTGTAACAGGTTAAAACATTTTTAATCACTTCTACCTTGAGAATGACTATTCATTAATTCCTCTGAGATGAAATGGAGCAGATGACACAGAGGAATGTGATTTTCAGTCATGTGGCTTTTGAGCAATTGGAGCTTGAAGATAATTCTGAACGGATTTACTAATTAATAATTACCTAAAAAGTGATTTCAGATGACCCAGGTTATAGTAACTGCCAGTTACCATTTTATTTCAAGTGGCAAGTAATGATGTCATCTATGACCATGGTTTCTCAAATTGATAACCACATCGGGGATATGGTTATAAATGCTGGTTATTAAAAGTGTTAACCTATAAATAACGGATGCCACAAAAAAACAAAAAAATGGAAGCTATTAAAATAGGAATTAATGGTAAAGATATATATTTTGACAATAGAAAGGAAATTTTAATGCAACTTCTGAAAGATAGGTACTTTGTTTTGATATATAAAAATGTTAGCGCCTTTAAGCCCTTAAGAGAACAATGTACTGTAGGTGAGTGGGTTTTACAATCCAAATATGGGGTACCTATAACAGAAAAATATCTAAATCCGAAATATTTTGTAGATATGTTAATTGATTATGTGTATAGATCTGTTAAGGCAAATAAATTAGTTTGTTATGGAATATTACCAGAGGACGGAGACAATGGCCAACTTAAAATTCAAAAATATGAAGTGCAAAATTTTATTAATGAATCAGATGTGATTACTACCTCATCTGATATTGATGATACAGGTGTAGTTTTATTTATTAATTATGTATATATTATTTATAATTATGTATCATTATACTTACTTTGTATTTACTTGAAAGTAACAATTTCAATATTCTATTTCTAGATGAGTACATCAGCACTCATTAAAATTCCATTTCTGAAACGTTATCCCCATCTTCAACTTCAACAGATGATAAAGAGAATAATGTTTGGTCTGCAAAGAAACCTAGTAGCCAAGATAAAAAGGCAACTGTTTACTTTCTTCAGATACGTGGAAGTGAGGAGTATAAAAAAAAATTGTAGACAATAGACATAAAAAATGCAGCTGTGGAGACAAATTGCTGAAAAATTAAATGAAAAAGGGTTCATAGTTGGTAAAGGTAAAGAAGGTGCGGAAAAGTGCCGACAAAAAATTGCAAATATGCAAAAGGCATATATTATGATACAAGAAACCAGCAAACAACTGGTGCTGGACACACGAACATACCAGATTATTTTGATGAACTGGATGAAATACTAGGAATCAAGGACAAAGTGCATCCAACATACCTATTAGGTACCATCAGTACCATTAATGTGTCAGAAGGTTAACAGACTAATACCCAACTAAATTCAGTAGAAAGTGAAGCTACTGATCCTCAGCCAGGGAGTAATGGTATGACAAGCACTACTACTGAAAGTAATATCACTGCACCAGCTAAAGCAGATAAAACTGCCTTCAAAGAACACGTTAATGACTATTGAAAAAAAAATCTAACATTAAAATCAACTGTGTTAAAAGCTATTGAAGAGAGTAATTTAAAATGGAACAGAGAATCAAAGAAATCATAGCAAAGCAAGAAGAACAAACTAAGATTCTACGGAAACATTTAGAAAAGGAAGAAGTACAAACTGATCAGTTTTTGAAGTTATTTGGAACATTAATTCATCATATTACAAAGAAAAAGGGACATAAAAGGCAGTATTCTTCATCAGATGATTAAAACTTTTGTCTCATGTCATAGCTGCTCAAGATATTTGTTAAAATCTATAAGTGATGATACCAAAAAAATACTAAAAAAGCAGTATTGTAACGGTCAAAAGTATTTTTTAACACATTTTTATGATTAGGGTTAAATTAATGCTATTTTTTTCTTATTGTAATATTAGGCGTTATTTATTATTTTTATGACCATACAGGATATCAACAAAATTTACTTTTTTCTCTTTAGCAGGGCACCTGTATTATTTGTTTTGTTTCTACCCACAATTAGTTTATAGATTTTGGATAACAAATCAATATAATATTAAAAATAATTACACCTTAAATATCAATATTTTTGTGTTTGACATTTAAAGAATACTTCCTGTCCTCGTTAAGAAAGTCTAACTTTATTTGTCTAACATGTAGATATGTAAGCTTAAAATATATCATTGTGCTTTCTTAATATGCAGGCTAACTAATTTCTGGTCTAAGAAACTAAAAACTTCTGGTCAATAAGGCTTACTTTTAAGATACAGGATATTAAAGTTTCCATTATTTTTTTACCTAGTTTGTTTTTAAAGGTAACATATTTAAATTTAGTAGGTAAAGAAATGTTCAAAATATACCGTTGGCTTTTTGACTGCAATAAATCCTTAATGATGTCTTAGGCTATAAAAGCTCATAAATGTCCATCCCTTTCAGACAGGGCTGGCCCTTAATATTTTACCTGCGACATGAATTATACCAATTGTTAAGATTATTATTTTCCAATTCATTTTAGGAAAAAATGGTTAAAATTAAATTTTTACAGGTAATTAAATTAATTACCTGTAACTTAAGCACTTAATATTAATAATATATAATGATATTTTATTAAGGCACCTTCAGTCACCTTTTTAGCTTTCCTGTGTGAGGTGCGAGTTGTGTGCGCTAATTTTGTCTTTTTATTTTAACTATATAGTTTGCTTAGTTAAACTATTTTTTAAGTATAATGTGGCGTCCATGGACTCATGCTGATGGTGCAGCTAGTAGTGTATCTTTAAAAAGAAAGCATTTATCACCCGATGCGAAAGAAATAGTCAAAAATGTATATTCATCTTTACTAAGAACGGGTTTGAATAAAAATGCTGCTTTAGCAGAAACTAGTGCTTTAGCTAAAATTCCCTTAACTTCGATAAAGGACATAACAATGAAACCTATTAATGCAAGAAAACAACGAAACGACGTTGGCCAATTAAGAAGTATAGACGAGAGTGATAAGGACCTATTAAGAAGAAAAATTTATGCTATGTATGAAGAACAATCTGTACCCACATTAAAATCATTAAAAATTAGGCTAGCTAAAGACGAAACAAATATTTCATGCAGCATATCAAGCCTAAGGAGAATTTTACTTCAAATGGGTTTTAAGTATCGCGCCATTGACAAAAAACAAGTTTTAATGGAATCGGAGCGTTTACGGAAATGGCGTCTTAAATATTTGACGAGTATTAAATAGTATAGATTGGAGAATCGGCCAATTATCTATGGATGGAATGATTTTTCAAAAAAATGTCAAACCAAGGCTCCTTCGAATAAAGGCAAAAGAATTACCATCATACATGCAGGTTCAGAAAATGGATTTGTTCAAAACTGTTTGTTGCTTTCAGCCAAGAACATTGCAGATTCCTATTTGGACTACCATCAAGATACGAATGCAAAGCTTTTTGAAGAATGGTTTGAATATCGCCTTCTTAAAAATATTCCCAAAAATAGCGTTATTGTAATGGATAATGCTAGTTATCACAGTCATCAGACAAAATTAGTCCCAAATTCCTACAGCACCAAGCCAGAAATTCAAAATTATATGTTAAATAATGATATATTTTTTGAAGAATCTTACAAAAAAAGAGAACTTCTTCAAGTATTAAATGCTTATAATATTGAAAAAAAAATATGTGTGTGATAAACTTGCCGCCGAAAACGGTCATACAGTGTTACGTCTTCCCCCCTACTACTGCGTTTTTAATCCAATTGAACAAATATGGCACGAATTAAAATCAAATGTTAGGAGAGAAAATACTACTCCCACATTAAGTACATCTGTGGTGGAATTAATACAAAAACATGTAAATAATATTTCTACGGACAGTTGGAAGAATTGTCTACAACACGTGATTAAGGTGGAAAACTCTTATCTGATTCTTAGTGATAGTGTTCAACCCTTAATAATTAGTTTAGGTTTAGATGAAGATAATAGTGATAGTGAGACAGAACTGAATATAGAATAGGTAAAATATTGTATAGAATTAAGTATAAATAAAATAATTACATTTTTAGATTTTCCAATAATTTGTCTCTTTATAAATAATTTATTGAATGTAGTATTGTTTGATAATGTATTTTCTTGTGTATTTTAGATGTATTTTAGACTTATTATGATTGTATTTGTTTTATTGGATTTTTGACGTATGTAAGTGCTGTGTAGGTATATTAACATGAATAAATAATTTTGAAATAAGAGAATATGTATGCATATACCCAAAAACAAAATCCACCCTTGCGCCCATTCATTGCAGTTTAAAGATGTTGGGATCAACACAATGGGGTTCAATCAGGTAGTTGATTTATCGCAGTAAAAGCCAACGGTATATTTTGAACATTTCTTTACACAACAACGTTTTGCAGTGTCAAAATAAAATTATTATATACTATCTGAATCAATTAACGAGGTGATATTTTCTTCCAAGTCATGTAGCTTATACATTTTTATGATAACGCTGACACTGGTAGCATACTTAGATTTGCCACTTCGTTTAGGACTTTGTTTGCCTCATACATTTTTGCGATATATTTTTGAAGGGATTTACTAAAATTTTCATTTGCGCATGTCCTATTTACCGTCAAAAAAGTGATCTGCGTGAAATGCGTGTATGCATGAACATTTTGCAAGTTGTGCAAAATTTCCTAAACAGCATTACAAAAACGTAAAAGGCAAAAAAGTTTATCGGTGCATTAGTAAGTCTAAACAGATTGTCAGTGTGTCAGGGTTGTCCTTAAAATTTGCCATATAGTACATGGGGCAACGCCATATAACACGGGGCAACTTTTAAGAAAATTGCAGCAATTTTAATTGCGCACATACCTCATGAGAGAACCATGCTATACAAATTTCATCAGTTCCGAAAAAACGCTTGCCCCTAAAAGTGCTGAAAGTGCGTTAAGCTCTTAAAAAAGGCTTCAAGTGCTCCCAAAGTGCTTTAAGCCCTCAAATAATAGCTTATAACAGCAGACGCTTATTGGTATTTAATGTTGATTGTTAACGTTAATTATGGCAGATATAAAAGTCCGGTTTTAAATATTTCGCTAACGCTACAAAAACAAAACTAAACCCAGCATTTTAAATTTAGTTCTGGTTCGTTATCAAACCACCAAAAGTTATTCTAAAAATTACAACTTCCCAATAAACGACAGATTTGTCACGGAGCCGACTGTCATCATTCAAAATTATGTAAATTATTGTCCTTGGTCTTACATGTAAGTGTCGTTGCTGTACCGGTACTTAACTGTCACCAACACTTTTAGCAACTGCATAATTTTTTAAGTTTGAACTAGATAATGTAAAATTACTTGATAATTTAAAGAGCTTGCAAGCCCCCAAAAGAATTTGCTTTTTCCAGTTACCAAGCATTTATTTATTACAGTAATTCAGTTACAGAGCCCAATCACATATCTAATAAAGTGGAATATTTTACTTTAATTCTTGATTTAAATATTTAACAGCCCAATGGCAGAACTATGCTTTAGTTTGGGACACAATAAATATGATAGATTATAGTCATCATGTCCGATGTCAGTGTAACTTCTCGTGTTTCGGAAAGTCTTCTATAACTACTTATTGAGCACACTGACAAAATAACTCTTCTTAACCAAAGTTTTCCATCCTATTTTGTTGGGCTGTTCTGTACACAAGTGTTGTACCTAATTTATTTTATTTTGATTCATTCACAATGCCACTCTAGTATCAATAAGTAGGGCTTTTGTTATCGATAAAGAATAGGGTAAAGAACTTTAGAAGTATGTAATCTGTATTGTCTGAAATATTTAAGATTTTTTTCGAGAAAAATAATTTTAAAATCTATTACTTTTTTAGTTCTTTACTGGTTGGTGGACTATTATAGACTCCGCAACTGTACATCCAGGAGAAATTCCAGCAGGATATTGGATGTGTGGAGTTGCAGGAACATTATCTCTTATTATGGTTAATTCCGTCTCAAATTCACAGGTAAACATATTTGAAAACCTTGTACCACACACATTTCTAAGCCAATAACAGGTATATGATAGGGTATCTTAAAACTGTCTTACCATGGGACTCCCTTAAGATCTAAAAATATTTTTACGTCTCCTGACAGGAAAAGCAAGTAAAGATTAGAAAATATTAGAACAATCTTAAATTGTCTTTTTAAAATAAATATTTTGGGAATATAATTTAAAAAAAACGTTTTCATAATAAAATATTTTATACTTGAATATCCTCTATTTGCAATTTTTATCAATATGTTATTTATTTAGATTAACATTTTTTTTTAATTTATGAAAATATTTTACAATGTTTTTATTTTAGGGTACCTATGTAAACAACTCTTAATAAGTTTTGTAAATGTACCGTGGCTAAAGGACTTCGGTCGATGGCTATTTGGGAAACCAGAAAATGTCATTCTAATAATATATAATGAAAGAAAATATTTTTTGAAAAAAAAAACTTAAATCTGGGCTTAGGTTTATTTTACAGAAGTTATTAAGGCTGTATTTTGCAGTAACTTGTGTCAACTAATTGGTCAGCATTCGGTGATTTAATGTGAAGATTGTAGTTTACTTACTGTATCCTGTAAAAGTGGCATTAAGTCTAGGTGTAAATTTAGAAAATACAGCACGAATTTTTGCTTAATTTACCGCTACTGCATTTTAATTCACACTTAGTTCCTGTTTTTTAAATATATATTTTAAACTCTAATCAAGTTCATTGTGTTATGTTTTCATCCTGAACACAATCGAGACAAATTATTGAAATCGGTGGGATATAGCTCTTTCCGAGGTTCATAAAAAAGCATTGTAGATATAAGCATGATACAAATAAAAGAAGATATGATACCGCGCAGGTAGGCGGTGCCATTTACGTCACGCGGTGACCAATTTCGCGATATTTTGTAAACGAAACACGTCTTTTTTAAGATCGCGTTGTGTTTTCAACTATTTTTTGGTATTTTTATATTACTTTTAGGAGTTTAAAAGTAAAAATGAGATGTGCTGTGTATGATTGTGATGTGGACAATCAGAATCAATTCATTGTGGACAATCAATCCCTTTATTTATATGATTATTTTAAATCATAAACTATAAAATTTGTATTATATGCAGGAGGCAAAGTATATTGCCAATGGAATTTATATAAAATCGCCTATAACTAACGTAACTTCTATATTGCGCGTTATAAATTTCAAAAATAGGACACAGCGTGACGTCATGCGCGAACCCGGACGAATTTGACACGGTTTGGTATCATACCTTCTTTTATTTGTATCATGGATATAAGTACACCTTCCTAAAAATCTAATAACCTCCTCCAGATAAAGTTATTTTGTTTAAAACTCAATTTTCAAAGTTACTTATCAAAATAAACTGGGCAATGATTGTTTGATAGTGAGTGATAATTCGAACACCGTGCCCATATTCTGCAACTTCAGAGCGTTACTCACTTTGGAACGATTTTTCGATGAGCACGTGCTTATCGTCAAGCTTGGGTTCTCGATGAGCTGTGTCGAATGTGTGAAAAAAGTGCTTAACGCTTTGAAAACGACTATCACGTGGTGATCTTTCACCTTTGGGCTTTACGAATTTGTCACAAATTACATTTTACTTAATGTTTTGCGCGTATTGTAAGGCCAATGGCTTCTTTGGTAATAAAAATTGCCAATGTCAATGACTTTATTGCTCTAAATTTAAGGCAAGCTATAAAGTGCTTCTTTTTGCAAAACGAGCATCACCTGGTAGTCGTTTGCAAGAAATTGAGCGCTTTTCCGAAAACGTTTAATCTTGTCAACCAGCACCTGCTAATCGAAAATTTACGTCATTTGGGCTAAATATCTCAAAATGCTTAGGGTTTTGAAGTTACAAAATACGGGCCCGGGTGTCGATTTATTGCAACTACTTTTCAAATAGACAGCGGAAATCTTAGGATGGCCCGACTAGAGTAGAATTTTTTATATTCTGGTATTGTTTTAGATGAGGGGAGATTCGTATGAAGGAGGATGTATGGGAACCAGAGGTGCTAGAATTTGGATTTTCATAGGATTTGTCATGGGATTTGCAGCTGTCATCGCTTCGTGCACTATTCTTTTTACGGTTTATATGAATCGAAGTTAGTATATCAGATGTTTAAGAAAAATTTTAAGACATGGTTTTATAAATATATTTAGAAATCTGAGCGCAACTGAAACAGTACATAATACTTTCTTAGGATTTAAAGTGCATGCCTTTTAGATTACTTAAGAACAGATTCGAAAATTACAGGAATTATCAACTTCTTTAATACGACTTTCTAAAAACAAAAATGTGTGTGTGCCTTTATTGTGCATGCTAGTTAACACATTATTGAATAGGCAGTCAGGCCTCTTCAGTACGAACTAGTCCACGACCCAATATTCAATTACAATAAAGCTGGCACAGCAATATTGATTACTGCGGATGATGTCAATTTCTTTTTTATCAATGCCGCAGCAACCTCAATCCCAGATCCTGCCGGTGTTGGCACTTTCGAATTCAGGCTAGACAAAATAGAAGTGCAAACAGCACTTTGTTCCATCAAATCTCAGGCAATTTCTACCGATGAGATCGGACTCTCTATGTTGAGTTGCTGTTGTCCACGTGTTCTACCTCTTAATGTACACCTGGTCAACTTTTTTATAGAGACCTCATTTCTACCCAACCCAACCCGAGGCTTAAAAAGGTTCCTCTTCAAAAGTCCCTGTGCCTGAAGAACTTTAGGACCTAAGGCCAATAAGCATACTACCGACTGTATCGAAGCTCTTTGAAAAAATTCTGGAAGGCTAAATTCGAGAGTATTCTTAGCTCTACAGTATGCTCCCACTTGTTCAGTCCTGATTTTGTAAAAATTTTAGTTGCGCCACAGGATTCTTAAAAGTAACCGATGATATCCTAGAAGCGACTGACCGTGCGGAACCTGCTACCCTAATTTTGCTTGGTTATGCAATGGCCTTCGACAGGCTGAATCATCGGCTGCTTTTGGCAATCTGAAAACTCTATGGTTTTAATAATAAAACCTGTCAGCTAGTTTGGGGCCTATCTTAAGGGAAGAATACAACCTGTAAAACTCGGCAACATACAGTCTAGTTCTATTGGGGTCTCGTGGCGTTTCACAGCGATCTGTTCTTGGTTCCCTATTCTTTACTATATACACTTCCTCCCTAACTTCTAATTTAAGGTGCACCTCTGTTCGCCTATATGCGGATGACAATTGTACATGTCCTTCCAACTAGATGAAATCTAATATGACAATAAAGTAGCAGCTGACCTTGATATACTTTTGAACGCCTCAGAGAATCATTGTTTGGAAATAAACCCTAAACACTTTTCAGGCGTGCTCAGTGTAGGGATCAATATCAAGACCTATTTTATTGTTGTTATATTTGACTTTAGGTCCAAATTGGACTTCAAGTTGGGCCTAAGGTCCAAGAAATCTTATTTCTCGATTATATCACAGATTTATTTAAATAACAAAATAATTAGTTTTAATGTTATTGAGTTATATTTATTTTATCTTATTGAGTTTGATATGACTGACCACCGAAAAATTATAGAAATAAATTCTTCAAATTCTTGCATTTTTGTTTTAGACTTGAAAACCCCTGGAGTTGCACTATTCCTTCAAAATGCTCTTATCTGTATAGCTTCAATCATTTATAAATTTGGAAGATCTGAGGACGTGTGGGGTTAAGCACTTACATTTTTATAGTGTTTTTGTATGAACATAAGCTTTAATCAATTTAAATTAATTAAATTTTACGTGTAAACATTTACTTTAAGTTTTAATATATTATGTAGATTTAACGTTGACAGTACCTATGTTTCATTGACTGTTATTAAGTACTAAAAATTTATGTAGTGTGGTAATGGCAGTTAGTATGTTGTTTCCATAGGCTAGCTCTTAGTGAATAGCTTATAATCCGTGCTATAAACACAGCATTTTTGTACTAGCATAAATATGTTTGTGATATAGAGTGGCTTTTTATTTAAATATAGAAGTAAAGTACTACACCTTTTATTTGTAATATAGTTTTTAAGCAAATTTTATGTTCTGGGCTAGATTTATTTATTACGGGTCTAATTTGACAGGAGTTTAAATTGACAACTGTAAAAATAGGCCAAGTAAGTTTTGAGCTTCAAATTAATTTTTTTAATTAAAATATTTGTACGCAAAAAGCATCTAAAGCTGTACTTCTGTCAGTAATATAACCAAATTTAATTTTGTAACACATTTTAGTTTAAATATTAATTTGGAAAACAAACAAGTGCAAAAATAAAACAACATTAAGTTTTGTATAACACATGTATGCAATTTACGACCAAAAGGATGAGGGTCCACAAGGCGGCTTTTTCGCCCTAAGGATTGACGAAAATTCGAATGGGTTCAATGGATGTACAGGGTTATTCATTATATTTTGACTCCCACCTACAGCTCTTATTACGAGTTATAGAAAGAAACATTAAATACAAAAGATTTAGGTTTTTTCACATAGTATCTTTTGGTAATAGCGGAAATAAAATATCGACTTTACAACATTGAAAAAATTAATTGAGTCATATTTTTTTAAATGGAACACCCTGTATATTATTAGCTCAAATGAAAGATCTCTTTGTTCTGATTTCAAAAATATAGAATTTGTTGGCATTTGGTTCAGCCACTTTTGAAATATTTGAGTTTAAAAAAATACTTTATTTAAACTACAACAATACGTTTTCGATGCAACTTGATTATATTAAAGAACAAACTTTAATGACTGATGATTTCCAATTGTGGAAAATAAGTTATAAACTCAAATATTTCAAAAATGGCTGAACCAAATGCCAACAAATTATATTTGAAATCAGAACAAAGAGTTCTTTCATTTGAGCTAATAATATACAGGGTGTTCCATTTAAAAAAATATGACTCAATTAATTTTTTCAATGTTGTAAAGTCGATTTTTTATTTCCGCTATTACCAAAAGGTACTACGTGAAAAAACCTAAAACTTTTGTATTTAAAGTTGTTTTCTATAACTTGTAATAAGAGCTGTAGGTGGAAGTCAAAATATAATGAATAACCCTGTACAGTTTTATTCATAGAAAATGAGTACACTAAAATTGTTATAGTGTAAATCGGTTTTAATTGAATTTGACTTAAAACTAATGCATAGTTGACAAGCCTGTCAGTGCCAAAAATTTTCAAAATACCTCGTCATTTAACTGAAAATGAAAAAGCTCAAATAATAGCCAGAATTGAAGATGGGTGGTCAATACGTGCATTAGCAGATTTTACCGGAAGGAGCAAAAACACTATTTCAAGAATTAAGCAACGTTGGATTCAAGAGGGGTCTTTGACAAGAAAAGTTGGTAATGGTCCGGCACGCATTTCCGTCCCTGTACAAGATGATGCATTTCTGGGATATCTAAGGGTAAATCCTTTTGAAACTGCAAGAAATCCTGTCATTGACACAGGATTTCCTGGGTCTCAACCTGCCGCTAGCAGAAGAGTCAAAGAATCTGACTTAAAAAACCGCGTAGCTGCGTAAAAAATTATGCTCGCAGAAGAACGGAAACAGTCTCGTTTACTTTTCGCCCTAAATTATAACTACCGCTACCATCAGTTTTGGAACACGATAGTGTTCACTGATGAAAAGGTTTTACAGTCAACATATAATGGACAAATTCGTGTCTACCCACCAGACAATACACGATTCGAAGAACGCTACACTAGCGATCTTGCTGTCAGACCTGGGCGATTTTCAGTAAATGTATGGGGTTTAATAAGTGTGTATGGACTTGGTGTCTGCTGGCGATTGGAGGGAAGGTTTAACGCCGGTTTATCTGGAAGATCACAAACCAGTCAGAGCCAATGAAATTAAGTACTGGAAAGCAGTCGGCAAACTATCATGTTACCAAATAACTGAAACTTGATTGGCGCTGATCGGTTTGTGATTTCTGTACGAACAGAGCTAATGCTCCCATCTGTGGGACAAATATATCCAAATAACTCATTCGTCTTTCAGCATGATAACTGCCCGGTCCATACACCATACCGCAAATACTGTGGGGGAATGGTTTCATCATAATAATATTGAAGTCTTGCCATGGCCCGCTTACAGTCCCAGTATTAATCCTATAGAGAATGTTTGGGGCCTAATTGTAAAAGAAATATATAAAAGAAATTTTAGACCAAACAATTCTAATGAATTATGGGAAGTTATTCACGAGTGCTGGGAAGAGCTTAATCCAAATGTTATAGTGAATTTAATTAACTCAATTCCAGACAGATTGGTTCAAGTAGTCGAAAAAAATGGTCATATGACCAAATATTAAATTTTTATAATTTTATTATAAATCATATATTAAATTATAATTAAATATGAATTATAGTGTTCTGTTTTTATTATTGTTATTGGTTACGTTGAGTTTAAAAATTTGCGTTGTAGAAATATTCTAATACATTAAAATCATTTATCACATTTTATATGTTTTTGTTTTGTCTATCGGCGTCGATAAGAAAAGCCTGATTTACGCAAATATTACAAAATCTAGTCATGAGACTTGTACCCATTTTCAGTGAATACAACTGTACTTTTCGTCAACATTTTGGAGACTGCTGAGCAGGCGCGGCCCGTGAAATTTCAAAGTTGCATATCTCTGTTGCTACTTATGGGACCCATACCAATTCAGGTTTTTTAATAGTGAGCCTACTAGGAATGTTTTGGCACAGAAAAAAAATATTTTGCAATTTGCGAAAAAAAGTTGATTTTTTGAATTGACCCACCTGGGTAAAAAATTAACACGCTTAGATATTTTATTTATTATTTTTTCTAAACAAATTTTACATCATTTTGTCGACAATTCTTAAATTTTAAGAGAAAAAAATGTGTTAGTGGAAAGTTATAGTCATTTGAATTTTTTAAACCGAAAAATAAGTTAAATTTTCGGTTGCAAAAAATTCAAATCACTATAACTTTCTACTAACATTTTTTTCTCTTAAAATGTAAGAATTGTCGACAAAATGATGTAAAATTTGTGTAGAAAAATAATAAATAAAATATCTAAGCATGTTAATTTTTTACCCAGGTGGGTCAATTCAAAAAATCAACTTTTTTTCGCAAATTGCAAAATATTTTTTTCTTTACCAAAACATTCCTAGTAGGCTCACTATTAAAAAACCTGAATTTGGTATGGGTCCCATAAGTAGCAACAGAGATATGCAACTTTGAAATTTCACGGGCCGCGCCTGCTGCTGAGCTGTATCTGTTAAATGTGCAAAGTTAGCAATATTTAAAGTTTCGACTAAAGAAGCCTATTTTACACGCTTTTATTTAACTTCACCTGCTAGTTTGTTAGTATGTTTAGGTCAATTATTGCAATCAAAATTTCGACTAGTTCTAATTAAGCTAGAGCTTTGAAATTTTGCACACGTGTATAAGTACGGTGACAATGCTATATAGTATATCTAATATTGTTTGAAATCCAATATGGCGGACGCCTCAAGATGGCGGATTACCTTTTTCTTCACAATCCCCTTGATATGGGCATCAAATGAAAGAGTTTGACGAGTAAAATAAGATAATCTGTGTCGTCATTCTAAACCTATAGTGGCGGACGCCACAAGATGGCGGATTACCTTTTTCTTCACAATCCCCTTGATATGGGCATCAAATGAAAGAGTTTGACGAGTAAAATAAGATAATCTATGTGTCGTCATTCTAAACCTATAGTGGCGGACGCCACAAGATGGCGGATTACCTTTTTCTTCACAACCCCCTTGACATTTGTATTAAACCGAAAGGGTTTGACGAGTAGAATACGATAAACTGTGTGACGTCATTCTAAATCCAAGATGGCGTATTCGTTTTCTTCACAATCCCCTTGATATGGGTATCAAATGAAAGGGTGTGACGAGCAACCCAACCTGAGCAGAATACGATAACAGGTAAAATGTCTTGTAATAAAGATAGATTATCAGAAATGCATAGGTTACGACGACTAAAAATTTAAAAATAAGACCTTGTAAAAAATACTTTTTAAAAATAAGCTTTTGTTATTTAGATGCGCTAAAATGAAAAAAATAGTATAGATTTTTCTTTGTGACAATGCTGAATGCTATTTATAAGTGGACGTAGTTCGCGTGGGTGGATCCTAATAAAAGTAGTATCGAAGTTATCACTGTTATCACTGAAACAGATATAATATATTATATTTAATTTATTGCCTTAAAAGCTTGTCGCGTGAATACAAAAGAAAGAATACATACTTAGGTGCTTACAATTTCTTAAAATCAAAATCAATGCCAGTATGAACTCTTCGCGCGCGACGGGCTTTTAAGACAATACAATAAATTTAACATTATATATCTGTTTCAGTGATAACTTTGATACTACTTTTATTAGAATCCACTCACGCGAACGCGATTTTATTTAGTAATTCACATCATTTTTTCATGGAGCGCAATGGCGCAACCCTTATAATATATTGTGTATATTTGTTGCAGTGTACCAACTACCAAAAATAGGCCTGCTTTAATCAAAACCTTAAATACTGCTCACTTTACACTGTCAAAAATGTTGATGAAACATTATGTATGTTCTAAAATAAAAACTGACAATTGCTTTATTACTACGTACCTACTACCTATTCGAATTGGTCAGTTTTTTAACCTTACTCAGTTTTGTGAGTAAGGTGGAAATATATATTTTTCTCGTTGGCTAATCAGATATTAATAGTAAACTTGAAATTGGCCGAAACCAAATTCACACTTTGATGTCACGTCTGAATTATCCCTACTTTAATCAATAATTAGCCAGCTGAACGCTTGTAATATGACAGCACATTGGCTGGGTGTTATCATTGAAATGTCAAAGGTGACTAAACGTCGATTTCTTACTTGATTAAAGCATGACTGATAAACAAAAATCTACAAGTAAAAAGTTTTTAAATTACTGTAAAAATTGTGAAGTTTATGGTTTCAGTGACCGCCAATTTTCAAATTTTATCTACAATCGCTATGCCAAAACTTTTTTTTTTTTAGTTTAAGAGTAGTTTGCCCTTTAATGTGTAATTTTGCAGTTGTGTATTTTATCACGATACCACTTGAGCCAGCGATACGGTAGTTTTAAGTTACACTGAATGTTTTAGACACCAATACTAAAACATTATATTGGGTTGCTTCTTCGATTTTTGAAACCTTAATGGCCTGTAACTGAGAGCACTGTCATAGTGAAGAATGGCTTAATTTTTCTTCAAATACCTCTAGTAAACAAACTATTACATATTCTGCATTGACAGTACTCTGTTACTTCAGTGGCAATATGTCAATTTTAATGAAGTAAGTCGCAACTGTATGTTTTCCCACACGTCGAGACTTGTTTGTGACTGTTTCACTATCAGGCTCTAACTAGCTGGACCATCGGGTCTTTGATTAGCGTTCGTTGTCTTCGACAATGAACGTCAATCCGACGTGATGAGCTGGAGACTGGACAGTTCGAAGCACGTCCAGTGGCGTTATCGATTTATTTACAGTTACACAAGGATAAAAATAAAAATATATATAAAGACTTCCTATCTCTTCCTTTACTTGAATCATTAACAACCTTCCATTGTATCTGCCGATAAAGACATTTGATTGGCAACGAATTTGCACTAATTTTGAATATGAGCGTTTTACATCTAATGACAACATCACTAATGAAACTTATTCTTATAATCTAGATTCTTCCGGCATATTTTTTACCTACAGTTGGTCCGCCGATCGTATACAATATCGTTCTCTTATAAAAAAAATCTGCCGAAGTCTTGCACGAAACCCCTCGCGAAATAAAGTTAAGTATAGTAAAATTCTAAAATTTAATAAACCCGAGGCATTAAAAGTGTCTTTATTTATATTAAAAGTAAAAGCCTTAGCTGCATAAAAAATACCTACATAATTTTTGTAAAATCGTATTCGAGTTAAAGTAACAAAACTAGAAATTAATTCTTCAAGGTGATTACCCCGTATATGTATATTTCACTGAAAGTTTGGCCCTTTTCGAGCAAAACCCCAAGCCCAATTTACATGTGAATTATTTTTTTTTGTCAAGCAGTTTGCGCCAATAGATAAACAGACCGACGAATCGATGGACGGACAGACAGACGGACCGGCGGAAATGAGAAACCATGTTTTCCGTGTTCCAGGAACCCCAAAACGTGAAGATCTGGAAAAATCTCGGAGACGGATCGGGAAGTAATATTTGTTCACCCTGCATATAAGATAAAAGGTGGACCTGGTTTTGGAAATTAAAAAGCTACAGATGTATGCATAATTTCACTAAGATGAAATACATTCATAGTAAAACAGAGAGATATTATTTTGTTTTTAAATCTTCCACCCTGTATAAAAAATTAACGTTCAGAGTCACTAAGAAAGTTTAAGATTTAGTACTGGTTTAAATTAAGATATTATAGTTGATCAGTTATGTTTTGACAGGTTTTTGTCCTATCATTTTTAGTAAGTCGTCATTAAAAACTTATGAATTAATCTGATATTTCAGCCATTTGCTTGGTTTGCAAATGATTTTCATCTTAGAACGGGTTGCTGTAATGAATTTAGTTCTATTATTGTCGAAAGTGCGTACTAAAATTGCCCTTTTTTTTTATAAAGTTAAGAAAAAGCTCTGACATAAATTTATAGTAAAAAACTTACTTGTCTTATTCTTAGAGATGTGCCATGAGAATGTTCTGAAGGGAATATTTCCGGAGAACGGTAAATTACCGAGAATATTTCCCAGCATTAATTCTCGAGAATTTATGATTTTAGAAAAAAATATAAATTACTGGAAAATTACCGAGAATATTTCCGAGAACTAGAATGTTCTCGGTCTCGGGAAAATTAATTTTCTCGGAGAATTTATGAGACTTTACGGAAATTTAAGGTAATATATTTTAATGCCGCTATTATATCATAGATGGAGCTTGGAGCATCTTTATCTTTATTTATTTTCTGTGTTGTTTTAAACAACTTGTTTAGACATGTTATTTTATACAATGCGTTTCTAAGTTGTGTTTTATTTATAAATAAAGTTACTTGAAAATGGAAATAAAAATGTAATGTGTCTTTGACTAAGATGCGTAATCACGTTAATTTACAATTTAAATATTTTCTAAATTAGGCATTGTGTGTGCAGTGCTATCTCTTTATTTTTTCAGATAAAATTGTTGGAAAAACTACTTTGGATAAAAAAATACGTTCTTTCAATTTATGTAGTCAAACAAAACATAAAATTCTCCAACATCTCAGAGAATATTTCTCAATAATAAATTCTCGAGAATGTTCCATCTCTACTTCTCTACATCTCTTTATTTTGTCAGATAAAATTATTGTAGAAACTACTTTTGGTAAAAAAAAAATGTTCTTTCAGTTTATGCAGCCAAAACAAAATTCTCCAACATATAACATAAATTCTCCAAAATTTCCGATAAATTCTCATTGTTCTCGGAGAATATTTCCCAATAATTAATTCTCGAGAATGTTCCATCTGTACTTATTCTTACATTTGTCAGTTTAAAACTTTTGGTTGTCAAATTAGACCCGGCTAGCGTTGGAGAAACTGGCTGTAAAAGTTCATTTTCTACGTAAAATCCCCAGCTCTGTATTTTCTAGTGCTATAATAGCAAAACTAGTTTTTTTTATTTCTTCACTCTCTATTGTACGAAAAACCTAATCTTCACTGAAAGCCTCAGGTTCTTGAATTTAAGCAACTTATTCACCCTGTATTTGGGAGACCAGAAGTCCCTTTACTGCTCCCAACGGTACAAGTTTTATCTAGGTATATACACATTATGACTTGTAAAATGCATCGCCTTTGAGGTAAGGCAATAAACAAATTATTTTTCTAGGGTATGTTTTGTTTATTTTTCACCGGAAGTAATACAGAAATTTTATTTTGAACAAATTTATTTAACAAATGTTGCAGTTGTTTAACAATTAAAAAAAATAACAATTTATAGACATATTATATGTAGATACCTTGAAAACAGATATTTACACGAAACAAATCAATATACATTTCTACTGTATGTTATAGTTCCTTTAAGGCAAAGCTTAAACTAACGTAAATGTACACAATATACAAAATATCGAGATATATTTAATTACATAAGTTCCTAAAATTATAAAGGTCCCGCAAAAAAAGACAAACAAGCCTCACCGAAATTTTGATACGTCGTAATTTTTAATTTTTTAGTATAAGTTCTTATAAACAGAACAAAATTGTAACATAGTTTCATGGTTTAAACCATTTGAATTGGATTTTAGTCAAAGTTAAACCATGATATTATTCAGTTTAAAGACAAACTAAACTGATTCTTTTGTAATGTGGTAGGCAGTGGCGCACCCAGGGGAGGAGCTGAGCCTCCCCCCCCCCCCCCCCCCCCGACCAACACACTAGACACTAGACGCACAAAAGTTTAAAAAGTGAACTACTAATTGAAGAAATCCACCGAATTGCACTAGTCGCCCCCCCCCCCCCCCTAAGACAAAATCCTGGGTGCGCCCATGGGTAGGAGGAAACGCTGCATTATAGTAATTTACGTTATAAGTCCGGAGGTGACTTATTGTGACTGTAATAAGACCTAACGCACGTATATCATATAATATTTTATTTCATAAAGTCTTTATAATACTTTTTAATATGAATAAAAGTTTTAATTATTGAAATTTAAAAAATATTAGTCGTCAATCCAACAATCGCCTCACCTTAACGATGTTATAGCCATTGTTTTCCATAGCCAAGTGTGATGACTGATGACTCATTTGCGGCCGGTAAATCGAACATTACAGTATCTGATACCGTACGGTAGCAGATACTGTAATGTTCGATTTACCGGCCGCAAATGAGTCCGGGAAATAGTCATTTACCGGACAGTATGAAATAAACGTATTTTAAGTACCCCTGTATAGCTGAATGTCACATATAGGCCAAGCAATAGAGCGATTTGTCGTGACATTAATACTATTAGAAAACCGTCTGTGCCATCATCTAAAAGATGATCCGTAGATGATTGCTGATATATTTCCAACTCAGAAATTTATTCCTTTAATTTGTTATAAACATTTTTAATAACAACGCGATTTTTTCAGTTTTTTGCTTATAAAATGGATAGTAATGAAGCAATCTTAATGGTGTAAATGCACGATTTATAGAGAATAAAAATACGAACAAAATGAGAGGTCGAACGTCCCGATAGGATAAGTAGCAACGCAGAAAATCCGGAAAAACCGGAAAATTAAGGTTTTAAAAAAAAATTCATAAATCGGTCATTTTTAAACGTAGAGGGCTCAAACTTTGGGGAAAAGTAGTAATTTATAGCTACTTTATGTGTGCAAAACCCCGACGCTGTCCGACGATTAGTTTTGCCACAATCGTCATTTTAATTTTTCAACGCACTATTTTGCAACAGGTCTGGATGCTCTTTGGATCGTCCGATTTTAATTATTGAAACGGATTTGAAAAGTACAAGTTTAATTGAACAATATGTATATTTTAATTTTTCCATAAAATGATACGAAACCTGTTGAAAATGCACGTAAAGATGCGTGAAAATGGCCGAGCGCGCGAATATTGGCTCTACTTCGGTCCTCCGCTCTCCCCACTACACCCCGCTTGCGCAACAGGTTTCGTAGCATTTTATGGAAAAATTAAAATATACATATTGTTCAATTAAACTTGTACTTTTCAAATCCGTTTCAATAATTAAAATCGGACGATCCATAGAGCATCCAGACCTGTTGCAAAATAGTGTGTTGAAAAATTAAAATGACGATTGTGGCAAAACTAATCGTCGGGCAGCGTCGGGGTTTTGCACACATAAAGTAGCTATAAATTACTACTTTTTCCCAAAGTTTGAGCCCTCTACGTTTAAAAATGACCAATTTATGAATTTAAAAAAACCTCTTAATTTTCGGGTTTTTCCGGATTTTCTCCGTTGCTACTTATCCTGTCGGGACGTTCGGCCTCTCATTTTCTTCGTATTTTTATTCTCTGCAAATCGTCCATTTGCACCATTAAGATTGCTTCATTACTTTCCATTTCATAAGCAAAAAACTAAAAAAATCGCGTTTTTTTGCTTAAAAATGTTTATAACAAATTAAAGGAAAAAATTTCAGAGTTGGAAATATAACAGGAATCATCTACGGATCGTCTTTCAGAGGATGGCACAGCCGGTTTTCTAATAGTATTAATATCAAAAAATCGCTAATATTTTGCTCTGTTGCTTGGCCTAATCAAGAATTGATAAATTTGTCAGTTATCATGTATACCCGTGGTTGAATAAAATAAGTAATGTACAATGTTTTTAACCGATGTAAACTTACTTTCGTTGTAAAATATATCCCCCTATCCCCGTATTACAAGCATTTAATAATAATTACATAATAAATATGATATTTTATAAGGATAAAGACAATCTTTGTATGATACTAATCGTGATTATTAGCCGGTACCTGGGCAGCCGAGCCTGATAACACAGTGTGTACCATTTATCATTACGTGTACGATAGGACTGCATACAAAATTTTATCTTTTGACGTAAATTACCAAATAAACGTGATAAATAAATTAACACTAGATAATAACAATTTTTTTAGGATCACAATGAATTCATTATACTACTTTATATTACAATGAATCCGTTAGTGAACAGTCACTAGGTATTTTGATTTCTGAAATGACCTCTAGAAAAATTACATCGTTTATCAACGACGGTTTAACTGAACGTCCGATTTTCTGCTACAAAAACGTAGTAAATAGGAATACCTTATACTGCCTTATTTAGATAGAATGTTAGATACCTAAAATGATCAATCTACGACAAATAGGTAAGGAGAAATTCAGTATCAGATATACAAAGAAAATTAAAATATTGTATGGTAAAAAAAACTTTTTAAAAGTCAGAAATATGACACAATTTTGACACCATTTTAGTAGCAATTTAGGTCCACATTAATAGTTATTTTTATAAGCAAAAGTTCATAAGTTGTTTTGCTAGGGGACTAAAATCGACCAATTAGATTCGCCCGACGACAGGCTTTTGACTAATGTAGAGCAAAAGGAAAATCAAAATAGCAAACTGATTCCGATTTGCCTTTTAGTGAAATCCAATAAAAATCTAAACTAAAATTGCATCGCAGACCTTGTTCTAATATTGCTACATACTACACTACGAGTCGTGAAAATTAAAACAATTTTTTTGTAGACTGATATACGCGTGGCCTTACATTGAAACCTAATTGGCCGATTGTAATCCCATAAGGAAACTGCTTGAGAAATAAACCTAATTAAAATTAGCCCCAACTTTTTCACTAACTAAAAAGTCCGTGACCACCTGCAATATATACCGTTTTTAAGTTGTAAATAAAATATTTAAAATAAATAAACTAGTATATAAAACTTTGAAATTCAATGAATTATTAACATTGAGAACGAATAATCACTGGTTAGATGACGTGAAAATGTTTTTACTGAATTTTTAATACACTATTAATTTTTGTTTTCACTACAGAAGCAAAAAACTAAATACTGCATACAAAACGTTCACATGTTCTGGATATGATTCTTTGCCATGATTAAAGACAAGAACAAACGTAGGAAGAAAGAATAGTGAATTGTTTTTTTACCAACCCCCTTTTCGAATAACCCAAACTGCTTTACTTCAATAAGATAAAAATGCACACTATAAATTGCACGTAAAGAATGGCTTGATTTAGGAAAGTATGGTGGTTCAGATTTGATGTTTTTGTAAAGATAGCGTAACAAAGTGAAACAATTACACTACTTTTATTTGAAAGCTGTGTCAGCATTTACACATCTCCGTCCCAGAAAGTGTTGCAATAAAAAATTGCACGGAATAAAAGTGTACAAGTCTGACAGCAACATAACATCAGAATCAATAAAAAACATAATTTAACATAGAAAATATTTCTACAAGAAGTTTTACTTTTAGTTTTTTTGTGTGTGTTCGACTTCATTAGTTGTTCGCTTCATTACTATTCACATTTAGGTTTAAAAGCTGGGTATTTTGTGTTTTTTATATTAATGACAATACTCCGACGTTTTTCAAGTAAAAACAATAAGATCGTATAAAACTTTTCTACCATTTTAAAGAGCCCATCTAAGCATTCCCCGTTTCATGCCGGTTTTATTTATTTTTGCAATATTCGACTGCGTATCCTTTTGCTATAAGCGATTTTAAATCAGTGACCCAGTCATGACTACGTCACCTTATTTGGTACCGTTGATCCACATACTCATATACGTATTACTACCAAGGGGGAGTTCGAGTTGGAAGCTCGGAGTTCTCCGAGCGCAAATTTCAGACATATTATGTACGTTCTTAACATGTCCTATATAGATGAAAGAGTAAGAAGTAGTGATGTAAGGATACGTATCCAAAAATCCGTTGGATCCGAATATTAAAAGAATCCGGATTATCCGGAACCGGCCGAGAACTTGAATACGGATTCGGAATCAAAATAAATTCGCATCGGGTGGTTACTAATTCAAAGTGCAAAGAGAAAACGGAATCGGAATCGAGTGTAAGCGAACAACACGGTCTGCGATTTGGCATATTTGATATTGTGCTTTCTCTTTCTAATGACATTTCCTAAAAAAAGATGGCATAGTTATCGGGGTAACGGGTATCATATGAGATGAGACCCATTGGTTAAACTAGTCCCGCCTCACCCGAACCGAATTCAAACGAGAACGGCGCGACGCGGTG
Organism: Philopedon plagiatum; assembly: GCA_963971165.1. Classification (NCBI taxonomy): domain Eukaryota; kingdom Metazoa; phylum Arthropoda; class Insecta; order Coleoptera; family Curculionidae; genus Philopedon; species Philopedon plagiatum. The sequence continues at coordinate 31,636,264 of OZ020195.1, read as the reverse complement.
CCTTCTTATCCCTAAACTTCGACTTCGAATGGTATGATACCGATACCGCATCGACCTACCTAGCCGTGTATCCGGATAGAAAATGTTTTAGTCTGTTGCATGCATACGTATACATGATCTGTAACCGCTTTCGCGCGGGTCAAGAAATGGATTCGTATTCGGATAATGGATACGGATATTAGCTGATTCCGATTCCGTATGATTCGGATATCTAATGAATACGGATATTTACAACACTAGTAAGAAGTAATATACAATGTCTAATTTCTATGCTCGGAGCGTTCCAAGCGTCAACTCAAACTCCCCTTATATAGAGAACGACGAAAAAATGTTGAAGCAAAGACGTAGCCTTTGGAAACAATTGCTAACCAGTCACGTAATGTCCTGAACATCCCTCATAAATCACCACGTGATTTGCCCAGCCAGTGAACTTAATACTACGTACCGTCCGCTAATCAAAACACCAAATACGACATGGCCGCTCGCGCCTGTCATATTCAAAAGTTCCAATATGAATCTGACATTTGAATATTTATTTTAATTTATAATAAAATATGAGAAAAACCAGTAAGTATAAATTATTATATACTTTAAAGTACAATATCGAAACAGAGTTAATAATATTTTAGATAGAAAATGAGATCTTGTTTCGCATGTCGACGGTCAGTTGAGAAAAAAGTGATTTTGCATAGGTAAGTAATTAATTATTTAAGAAGATTTTGATTCTAATTATAATGTATTATATAAAAATTAACTATTACAATAAATAGACTTACGTATTTTGAGTTTTAATTCGAGCTTAAATAATGTGATTTTTTTAGATTTCCAAACGATGCCTCGCTTTATTTACATAATGTTCTTACCCGTTTTGCCCCAAAATCTCAAATTAAAAATTAAAAATGATGTATTCATTCTTCAGTTTACATTCCTGTGAAGAATATCCGCCGCTAAAACTGAAAGTAATTTCTTCACTTCTTGCTGCTTAAAACTGGCATTATCGGTACATTAGCTACGACATTTTCGTAAATAGGATAATAATTAACTTTTAATCCACTTTTCACAAAAAAAAACACATTAATCTTTACTTTTGAAAGGTAAAAAGACGAAAAGGAAACCGACAAGCTCACATTTTAAACTGCTGTCAGAACTGACAGTGACAGTTCCGTCAAAACTTCAAAAGTGCTGTTACATCACGTGGTACAAAACAAAAGAAAAGACGATTTTATCTTTGCTTCAAATTTTAACAACGGGTAGATTGGATGCTAACAAGATAGTAGTAATACGTATATGCATATACTCAATGTTTAACCTAAAAATCAAAGTATTAACATTAAATGAGACAGCGTTGCTCAATGGTCTGACTAGGTCGTGACTTGGTCACTGATTTAAAAATGGCATATTAGAAAATAAGTAATTATTTATTTACTCACATATCCTCTTAAATAAACATGACCGATATTAAACAATACCTATTTTTGTTAAATGGTGGTAAATTCTTCAACAATCTGGTTACTAAAAAAAAACGAACGTCGCCTTGTTAAAAGAGTAAAAAGCACGAAATACCCATTCCTGAAAAGCCAAATTCCCATACGATACAAAAAAATGTGTGCTAGCACGTCATCTTATAATCCGATGTAGTTAGTAAAAGCGACAAAATCAACAGTACGTGTAACGATAAAAGTTAAATACACTCTGATACATATAAAATGCAAAGTTTGTTTGAATAAACACCAAATAAAAATATTTAATTCCATTAAACAATAAAATCCTGCCTACCAAATAAAAGGCGTTTACGGAAACTATCGGGTTAACCCGCTATCAGCTGATACCGACAGCTAATAAAGAAAGACAAATAGGTCGGGTTAATCGGATCAGTTTCCGTAAAGACTGAGAATATACAACTGCTTTTTCTCAAACGTAAATTTTAAAGTGGATAACTATAAATTTCAAATTTTCTCATGTATTACATTTACGAATGCATTATTAAAATAATAACCTTTTAATCTCTGCAAACATTAAATGACCTAAGTTTTTACAATGTTCCTTGGATATTTTTGTTTTACTTAGTTTTAAGTCTAAGTAATTAATTAGCAGAAGTTAGCAATTGATTTCTGTACATTACAATATATCAGTGGCGACTGGTAAAATTTCAAAGTTATATATCTCTGTTCCTACTTACAGGACCCGTACCAAATTTAGGGGTTTTAATAGTGAGGCCACGGGGAATGTTTTGCAAAAAAAAACATTTTGTAATTTGCGAAAAAAAGTTGAATTTGGTGTGCCCCACCACACGTCTAGGTATTTTATTTATTATTTTTTCCAAACCAAATTTTACATCATTTTGTCGACAGTTTTTAAATTTTTAAAGAAAAAAATGTGTTAGTAGAAAGTCATAATCATTTGAATTTTTTTAAGCCTAAAATATAATTAAAAAAAAAATGCAAATGACTATAACTTTCTACTAACACATTTTTTTCTCTCATAATTTAAAAAATGTCGACAAAATGATGTAAAATTTGTTTAGAAGAAATAATACATAAAATACCTAGACGTGTTAATTTTTTTCCTAGGAGGGGCACACCAAAAACTCAACTTTTTTTCGCAAATTACCAAATGTTTTTTTTTTCTTTACCAAAACATTCCCAGTGGGCTCACTATTAAAACCCCTAAATTTGATTTGGGGCCTGTAAGTAGGAACAGAGATATACAACTTTGAAATTTCACCAGCCGCCATTGCAATATATAGTGCGTATTGTTAATGTTAATGATATTGGTACACATAATGATCACATTTTCCTACATTGTAGGAAATGTATTTCCAAACAAAAACAATTAGAATTTGTTTGTAATTTTTAAAATTTTATAGTTATTTTAAATTTAAGTTTGGTCCAAATCAATTGTTAAACCCTTTGAAGGTATTTATATATTAAAACAGTAACTTCCTAAATATTAGGTTTTCAACGAATAAAACTTAACTAATGAATGCTTAATATTATACACAATAAAAGTTTATCACATTATCACAATAACAAATTTGACACGGTAGAATACACAATATATGTTTAAACTTAGTATTCTATTGCAAGGGCCAGTTATAAAAAACACCCAACTTAACAAATCTCTAGGTTTAATTTATGTCTTTCATTGATACTAAAAGTAATGAACCTACAATAATCTGGCACTTGCTTTAGTAGACCTTATTAAAATAATAGATGTATAAAATGTAAAATTTCTTAATATAGGTTATGTCTGTCAGTCTTAATACATAGAAAAAAAGTAGTAGGGTTTATGTATAAATATTTAAGTTAACTATCTGTATCTACATTAGTTCCAGGTTCTACATCACTGGTTACCGCTTGAAGTTTTGCAGGATCATTGATAAAAACCTTTTTGGCTAAAGTCTGAAAAACAAAAAGCATTTTATTGGAAATTCTTTTTATTTCATATACATTCAAAATGCCAATCAATTATACTAAAAATATTTTTTTTTGCAACACGGACTAAAAGTCAGGAATAGCTTCTAATGACATTTGAATTAATGTATTAGCTATATCGTCGGCATAATGTATTAACCTGTTAAATCCACTTTGCGAGAAAAACGAGTTTTTGGTGAGTGAGTTTTGTATCTGTATGTATGTATGTATGTATGTATGTATACAGGGTGTCCTAAAAATATTTGTATGGGCAAATATCTCTGCTATTGGTATGAAGATAAACCTAATTGGGTCGGATTTCAAGAAAATCGTATATTTGTATTACTTCTGTGGGTGTTTGTATGTATGTATGTATAAAGGGTGTCCGAAAAGTCTTAGGATAGGCCAAGATAAACCTAATTAAGTCGGATTTCAGGCAAATCGCATACATTTCAATTCATGTGTCGGTATTTGTATGTATGTATACAGAGTGTCCGATTAGTACTAAAATAAACTTCATTAATTCGGATTTCACGAAAATCGTCTATATTTGTATTTATATGTGTGGTTATTTGTATGTATGTATACAGGGTGTCCGAAAGTCTTCGTATGGGCAAATTATTCATCTGGGGGGCGGAAGACCAACTTGAGCGATTAGGCGGTCTACACATCTAGTATTACATAACCAAAATATAATTTTAAGGACTTTTTTTTTACGTTAGTAAACACATTATTCTAAAGGATAAATATTCCAGAAAATACTCTAATGTCTATAGCTATTTAGAGATTCATTAATAGCAACAGTCTTACCTTTAAACTCTCTAAACATTGGTCCCCATCACTAGTGTTAATTTCAGTCAATAAACTGTTAGACCTCTCCAGTTCTGCATACAGTCCAAACGGAATTTTCGCTAGGCATTCTAATTTCATAATATGCATTTTAGATCGTAGGTGTTTGGCTAGATGTCCGTGTATTCGAAAAGCTATGTTACAATCGGAACATTTAAATGGTCGCGGCTCTGAGGAGGACTGGGCTGGTGATGATGATAACTGCAAAAATATAACTAAAATTTAGATGACCAAAATTTCAAGAAAAACTTTCAACGAATATTTGGATTTTAATGGTTCAATACGGATAAAAAATACTTTCGCAAAAAAAATTAAGAAAAAACTTGTACACTCTTTTTAAGGGAATGGCAATGACGTAATAGATATTAAGCTTATTACAAAGAAAGCTCCAATAAATTACGATTTAAAAGCCTGAGATTCTGCACTAGAGCCAAAAATGACCACGACTCAAGAGCTTTCAACTATTTTTCTTAAAATATAGCTTGAGACGAAATATTTATAAAGGAAAAAACATTGGTTAATGGAAAATATGATTTTCTCTCATAAAGCTCCCCTCACAACAGTACCAATTTTATCTAAACAGATACAAACTTACCTTACTATAATGACTAGCACTTCTTTCATGTTTTTGTAAATGTCCTTTAGTACGGAAACTTACTGAACAGGAATCACAGCGAAACGGCCTTTCCAGGTAATGAATATTCATGTGAAGCCTAGAAAATAGTAAACAGTAAAAATCAAAACAATAAATATAGTTTAACACCCTTATTATATCATTTGTCTGCAACTGTAGCAGGATTTTCAGTCTAACACCTCCACTGAACCTAATAATGTATTACTTATTCTTCGTCAAAATTTAAAAACTATTCAAAGCTGAATATATTGACATTTTTACGATAACCAGCGACTATTAGAAAAACTAAAGCCAAACTATTTATTTAAAAAAATCGATCAAGTGCAAGCTATACTTGCACAATTAATGTTCTGTGCCATCAGCCCCCACTTAACCTGAGCAAATCTCTGCCGCCCGATCTTCGCCCATCTGCCGCGCTACCTGCCGCTGACGGCACCAACGCCATATCACATCGCGTATGCGCGGAGCTGAGTGGGGAGCGTTTCGATTGAGCCAAATTAAAAATTCTGAAAAACGTAAAGGCAAAAGTTGTTCCTTACGTATCGTGAGAAATATTTTTTTGTCGAAAAACTTTTTCTCTAAAACCAATGGTTCAACAGTTATAAGAAAATAAACAATTAAATTGTTTATAACAATTGATTGCGCTAGAATTTTTCAATCCTGATAATTTTAGCTCAATCTACATCTAATTCTCAATGTTCATGATTTTTTTCAGATTTTTCAGCGATCTTTTGGTGATGAGGGTGGGGGACAGCAATTTTTAAGCGTTTTTCCCGAAAAATGTTTAAAAAAAAATGAAAAAAAAAACATACATCATATATATTGTTGAATTCGTGCTTCAATAAGCTTTCATTTGACCCCCGCACGATGCGCTTGAATTTTTTTCCATTTCCCAATTTACCCCCTGAAATTAACTCCCAGAATCAAAATTTAACTTTTTATACTTCACATCTATAATTGGGCCACCACACTCTATCTCTGTGCTAAATTTCAAATTTTTTACGTCGAATAGTTTCAGAGAAAATCGCCTGTGGCAGACGGACACCGAAGTGTGCCATAAGTGTTCCGCTTTACTAATTATAGCACGGAACACTAAAAATAACTTCAAACTCTGAAGAACTTAAATATAAAACAAGGATAAAAATTTTCTTCTTACACCTTAACCATACATATTTAAAAAATCTATATATCTCATTTTAAAATAAAACAACTTAAGAGGCATTTATTATTTTTTATACCAAACTTATGTTCCAAAAAGAAAAATGCCAAACTAAAGGCTTTGCAATTTTCCTTGAATTTTATAACTGCCCTAAACTTTTACCCAAAATTACCCAAAGTAATGTTAGCTAAAATTTCTTTATCCTGTTAGGTTATTAAGTACGGGTGTACATAAATGTTTACCCCAATAACATATTGAGGCGTCTATAAGCCAAGGGGTACAAGTGCACTTTTGGAACATTTCGAGATAAGTACAGTAATAGACTGTAAATAAGCATTTCATATAGTTCTTTTAAAATGACAAGTTGTCCAAGTTGACAACTTAGAAAGATCACGAAATAACCAAATACTTAAAATACCAACCAGCCGAATTTGGAAAAGTTGTTAAACTTCAAACTCGATTTTCTCAAAACTAAATAAAATGCACTGATACCCCTTGGCTTATAGACGCCTCAATGTAATTTTGAGAGTAAATGGACGTTTACACAATCATGTTAGCCTTCACACCTTCTTAAGGTTGGATCGGATACTTTTATGTAGATTCCTCTTATTATTTTCCTTCATTATCATACTACTGCCACTTACGTTAATCGCTTAGAAAAAACTACATATAAAATTTTTAAAACGAATGAATAAAGTAACGTATTTTGGTGCAATTGAAAACTGTACTTTATGCCTTAAAAGAACATGATGGAAGCAAAAGCTACATAAAACAAATATATCATCGATGTGATCGCCAAATTCGATATGTTGTTTTGACAGACTTTTCACAAGAAACAAAAACCGTTTTTTTTTCTATCTAAGCCATCTCACGTAGACTTCAAGCCTAAGTACTAACGTACCGTGGGCGTCTGAAGAGAAGGGAAATGTATTCTATTGACATGGGATTTGAAGAATTGGAGGTTGGGACGGGAAGGGAAAACATCTGCAGGCAATTTGCCCCATAATCTGGAGACCCTAGGTATGAATGAGCGAGAGAAGTGGTCTGTTCTAGGCTTTTGTAGCTGGACAGTAAAGGGGTGCATAGGTAACGCGCCTCTTGTTGTTCTGTTAGGAACAGCCAAGAGGGGAATAATACAGGCTAGTTCTTCAGAGCAAAATCCGTGGAAGTAGCGGTAGAAAAGGGATAAATTCCCTACAGCGCGGCGACGAGCGAGAGAAGGGAGTTTTCTCGTGAGGACTGGGTCATTGATAAGTCGAATAGCTCTCTTTTGCATAAAATCAAGGATCTTAAGTGTCGAAGGTGATGCCGCTCCCCAGATGTGGGAGTAGTACTCTAGGTTAGGTCTTATTTGGGAAACATAGAGTGTATAAGTTGGAAGGGGAGAAGTATTTCTTGGCTCGAAAGGGAAAACCAAGCTTTTTAGCTGCCGATGTGGCTACTGAAGTAATGTGTTTGTGCCAGCTGAGATCATGTTCGAAAGCGACGCGAATAAGATCGAATGTTTCGTTGTTTTGTAGGGCTTGGCCATTCATGTGGATGGGGTAAGTGTTGCCAGATTTTTTGCGTCACAGGGAGCAAGACTGGGTTTTGGAGGCGTTGAACTGAACAAGGTTCTTGGCACCCCAGTCTAAGATTAACTGAAGATCTTGGGATAGATACATAGATCTGCGTCTATTATCCAACTTCTGACTCGAAACTCGCCTGGAAAAATGAATATTGGAGTGAAGAGTGCTATCGTCAGCATAACTGAAGAAGAAATAGGGTTGGTGCCAGGACTGAACCTTGGGGGACGCCAGCATTTATAGGATGGAAGTTAGATGAGTGACCGTTAACCACAACAGATATGTGCCGATTAGAGAGGAAGCTACCGATCCAGGTACATAGTTTGGTAGGAAGACCGTAAGAAGGTAGTTTGTTGAGAAGTGCGGCATGCCATACTTGGTCAAAGGCCTTGGAAATATCGAGAGCAACAATCTGAGATTCGCCATGAAATTCGAGAGACTTGTTTCAGTTACGTGTGACAAAGCTAAGGAGATCCGCTGTGGATCTTTGGTGACGAAATCCGTACTGTCTGTCATGGATGATTTTGTGTTTTTCTAGATATTTTAGAGTTTGCAAGTTGATCACTTTTCCCATAACTTTGCTGACATCACTTTTTAAAAACGTCCAATAAACATTGGTTACACAGTTTTGCAGAAATACTAATTAGAAGTAGGTACTCATATTCAACAAAATTAGAGAACATAGATTAGTTTGTAATTAATAAATGTTCTTTTAATTGCGACATCGATAATGTAACACAATCTTTTTTAACCTTTGCATCACAGCAAGTGTTTCTGGTCTAAATCAAATTTTACAAAAGGATTTAAAAGTACCTACCTTAAAATAAAAATCAGAATGCCAAACAAATGCACTTACGGAACTTGGCAAGCGCAGCAATGAAATGTACTCATGTTAACATCTTAATTCCCTTTTTAACTCAATTAACCCTGAATCGTATAGATATGTTAATGCAAAATCGAGGCTTGTCATAATGGAGTAATGGACAGCACTTACACGGTGCAACCTAACTTCACTATAGACCAAAAATCAAACTGCACAGATGGCATAACAGAGTCATGCGTCGGGGCAACTGATACTTTGACTACTCACTCGCGAGCTTCGGATTATTTAGGTAAGCATAAAGCTTGGCATGATCGTGTAAACGCCTTTTGAGATACAGTTACCAAATGCTTACCTTAACTGAAACGGTTTATTAAAGCTTTTTGAACATATTGTACAACTTCTATTTCCTTCCGGTTTCACTATTAAGTCATTTACCACATCTTTATTATTTATAGAAACAAAACTACTAGAATCCCTACTACCATCTAAATTTTCATTTTGCGTTGCCAGCTTTAAATATTCGGAAGCGACACTTTTAGCCAGGGTGTTTTTCTCTAATTTTACTTGCTTCGTTGCTACATCGGCCAAAGTTTCCATTGCACTATTATCATATTCCATCAATTTAGGCGTATCACTACTGCTCGTATTATGCATTTCGGTATCAGGGTTATCATAAATAACATTTTCTTGATTTATGGGTTTAAGTAGTAACACTGGCCCCACTAGTTTATTAGTTAGGTTTCTATTTAATTCTACATTTCTAAAATTATTTTCTTCTATACTTCTTTGTTCCTCACTAATAATGTACTTTTGGGAACTTTTAGGAGAGAGATCACTGATATTTGAGTACACATCTTGATTCGCTTTAAGTTGATCATAAGCATATGGCCTGTTATCAATGATTAATCGCTGATCCGAAAAAATAATTTCTCTCTTTTCACTAGATGTAATGGACAAATCCATGACTTCATCATTCCTGTGAACTTTGCTTTTATAATTATTTTCGATAACACTGATCTTTCTCTTCCTTTCAACGGGACTTTCTTGCACAATAACATCATTTACTTTCAAAGTGGGCACAGGACTTGGTAAATACTTTACATTTTCAGTACTACTTCGTGGAGTATTATCCTGATACACATTTCTATTACTTTCATGAACTACCGGGGATGAGTCTCGTGGTTTTTGATGAATTGCATACTTCTGAATAACATGAAATTGTTTAATGCTCTTTGGTTCTGATTGAGCGTGTTCCACTTTTTCCGTTGGAAAATCTAATTTTGATTCTTCAGTTACCGGACTTTGTATCCTCTCATTACTAACTGGTAAAACTGTAGTATATGGATAAGTTAGTGGCCTAGTTGTACTAATTTTGCCTAAGTAAGTTGATAAACTCTTATCTTCTTTGGATGTTTCCTCCACAACATCAGTAGAAGATATATTTTCAGCAATCTGTTTATTTGGTTTAAAGTTTAAAGTGTCTAAAATTTTGTTCTTTGCATAATTGGTCTTGGACACATATGCGATTTCTTCAGAAGTCATAAACTGGTCACTTGTTGATGCCGGACTGCTAGTTCTAATGAGACCTGAAGGGCTAAGTATTTGAGCTACTGAAGTAGGAACTGAAGTGGTTTTTTGTGATAATGACAGAAGGCCATAAGCTGCTTCGTGTTCTTGTTGCCGCGTCATTGATTCATCTACAACAGAATATATTAGTTGCTAAATTGTTAACTTTATTGTGGCATCGTTTATTGCTTTATTGAAGCAATGCTAATGCTTTTTTTCAATTTATTAACCGAATTGAATTTAGAAGTACAATTTATATACAAAAAGCTATATGTATAACACATATCAACGTATACCAGATTAACTGATAAAAAAATCGTTATCTTGAACAAAAACGACAAACATGATAGCTTCTATTAAAGTATTAAACATTTTTAATTTCTAGCTTACAATTAAAGCACTGTAGCTCTTTAAGTTTTTTTTATACTTTATAATGTGGCAGTGTCATATTTACGTGCAGCTACATGTTGTATGTGTTACTTTTTACATGTAAATAGGACGTAATGCTTATGGTCAGACTTAAATGCTATGGTCAATGTGTTCCAAATAAATGAAAGTTTATGGCTTTAGCTGAAAAGTTTAGCACCTTAATTGCAGGGCTAGTTAGTTAGGTATTAACAATTGCATGCTAACGTGCAATTATTCAATATCGAATCAACCCAGTGTGCAGTGCTTTAATTACTCATTTTTGGCCAGGCTACAGATCTGGGGAAAGCACTGATTAAAAGGGCTTCAAGTACCAAGACCTAGGCACTTACCCAAAGTGCTTGCATCTTGCCAGCTCTAATTACTTTACGTCGTTAAATAACTTCAAATTACGAATTACTTTTAAAAGTAATTGCCCTTAAAGCACCAATTGCAGCTGGAAGTGCTTTAAGCACTCACAGCTTACAACAGCAAACGCCCTTTGGTATTGTTGTGATTGTTAACGTGAACTATGGCAGATATAAAAATTCTATTTTCCTAATAAGGAATATGCACATATTTTTTTATTGCATAAATCGTTTAAGGAAGTCATTACAAACTCAAAAAAAAAATATTTTGAAGAAAATTAATAGGATAATTTAGCTACAAAAAATGTTTACTTTTCGGTATAACTTATTACAATTTAAAAAGCAGCCATTTGTCCTTAGTGAAAAGTGACGTCAGGAGATCAGCAAAAATCTACATGTCAACGTAAAGCTTAACCTAAAGTCGAACAGGTTTGATTTTCTCGGAAACAGCCAGAGGGAGGGAAATCGAATTTTTTGGGTTGATAGAGGAATAGTTCAACTAGCTTCGGTAAAATATTCAGTTATACAGGATGTTTCGTTTCGGAGGTATTAAACGTCAATGTCGAAATTTCCGCGATTTCCGTTGAAATCGGGTACAGGTCGCAAATGTGAATTAAATCGATGTAAATTTTCGGAGATTGTAGGGGACTCGGAGCTTCAGAACTCCACTGAAACTGGAGAGGATCAGAAAATGGCAAGAAATTCTTTTGAATTTTTTTAGGTCGAAAAATGCCATTTCCAGACCCCTCTTTGATATCTAATAACTCGAAAACAAAACGTCAGATCGAAAAACGGATTCATAAGTGAAACTTTAAAATCTCAAATACTTTTTTGCCATACACTTATCTAAACCTAAAATCACTGGAAAATGGAAATATTTGGAAAAAACTGTAAATTTAGATATTTGACCCAAATATTTCACGATTTTTAATTTTTTGTGGGGTCAAAATGGTTCAAATTAAAATCCCATCTACGTCATCGGAAAGAACTCGGCAAAGTATGTGTTATCCATATTTTTTAGTTTCTTCATTCTCTATGGGAAGAAAGCAATCGCCGATTAAATTTCGATTTTTTTACTTTTTTTTGCCTTCGACATCGGTACATTTGAATCACTCTTTATTTTTTCCTATCTATTTTTTCCCAATTTTTCAACACTGTCCTATAAAGGGATAATCACACTCTAAAATGAATACTGAATGGGTCATCCAGGGGCGTATTTAAGGGGTAAAAATCGAATTATCTTGATTTTTTCCGACAAATCCTATTTTTAACCGACATTATTCCACACTATTTACCCTATTTAGTGATTCTTTTCGGGTTTATTTTATCCGTTAATTACACCGGCACACAAAAAAAAAAGTGGTCTGTACATTTGACCAGACCCATCTATCTATATGTATTTTGATGCGCTGAATCCAAATCCGAAGTCCGTTTGGCCCGTACACCCTCAAATTTTGAGTAAATTGCAAAAAACGCTGAAAATGGCTAAAAATTGCGAAAAAGTGCAGTTATGAAAAAGAAGAAAATTTTATTGAACTAGATCAAGTATGTTTCTTATATATTTTGATGCGCTAAATCCAAATCCGACGTCCGTTTGGCCCGTACACCCCCAAAATTTTGAGTAAATTGCGAAAAAACGCTGAATATGGCTACAAATTGCGACAAAAATTCCAGTTATGAAAATGAAGAAAATTTTATTGAACGAGGTCAAGTATGTATGTATGTGAAGTTCGTTTGGCCCGTACACCCCCAAATTTTTGAGTAAATTGCGAAAAAACGCTGAAAATGGCTAAAACTTGCAGTTATGAAAATGAAGAAAATTTTATTGAACTAGATCAAGTATGTTTCGTATGTATTTTGATGCGCTGAATCCAAATCCGAAGTTCGTGTGGCCCGTACACCCTCAAAATTTTGAGTAAATTGCGAAAAAACGCTGAAAATGGCTAAAAATTGCAGATATGAAAATGAAGAATTTTATTGAACAAGATCAAGTATGTTTCGTATGTATTTTGATGCGCTGAATCCAAATTCAGAATCTGTCAATCTCAATCATTCATATATTTATCAAAAATCGTATAAAATAGCAATGAATAGCAAAAAATAGTATTGTTCTTACGCACCAATGGGGACTTTTATTACATATGTGGGAGTGATTTCTTGTAACATTATACTCTACAGAAGCCAAGATACCCACTACTGCAGAACTGCAGTCGCTTGATGACGACGCCTGCGGGCCTGCTTTGTCACCCTGACCAGACGCCGATACTGGGGTTCCGAATCCCTGCATCGTAAACTTATCGCTTGTGTCTGCCATGACGGCATACACGCCGTTAACCCAGGGACTCTGCCAGATGGTTCTGTTGCCCACCGTCACCACGTGGAGGTGCCCTGGTTACAGGCACAAGCAATCAGTCCTCCGAAGTTGAATTGCAAGTTCTAGCTATTTTTCGAAGTTTTTTGCAATGTACTCAAAATTTTGAGGGTATACGGGCCAAACGGACTTCAGATTCAAAATACATACGAAACATACTTGATCTAGTTCAATAAAATTTTCTTCATTTTCATAACTGAAATTTTTAACAATTTTCAGCGTTTTTTCGCAATTTACTCAAAATTTTGAGGATGTACGGGCCAAACGAACTTCACATACATACGTACTTGACCTAGTTCAATAAAATTTTCTTCATTTTCCTAACTGCAATTTTTCGCAATTTGTAGCCATATTCAGCGTTTTTTCGCAATTTACTCAAAATTTTGAGGGTGTACGGGCCAAACGGACGTCGGATTTGGATTTAGCGCATCAAAATATATAAGAAACATACTAGATCTAGTTCAATAAAATTTTCTTCTTTTTCATAACTGCACTTTTTCGCAATTTTTAGCCATTTTCAGCGTTTTTTGCAATTTACTCAAAATTTGAGGGTGTACGGGCCAAACGGACTTCGGATTTGGATTCAGCGCATCAAAATACATATAGATACATGGGTCTGGTCAAATGTACAGACCACTTTTTTTTTTGTGTGCCGGTGTTATCTAAGAATACCTCCCACTAATTTAAATCGCTTATTTTTTCGGTAAAGTTATAAATAAATAGGTTTATTGGCACGGGGACATCTAAAATTTGAAAATTTTTTAATTTTCGAAGATTGCCATGAAAATAAAGAATTGCATTTTATTTACTCGAAATTATTAAGATGATATGTCAAAATTTCGCAGAAATGCCAATTTTTGTTGCAAAATTGAAAGGTTCCTGGACCGATTTCGACTTGAAGTATACATGAATAAGATTTTAGGAACCTTCTACTTTAAGTGCAGGGATATTTCATTGGATGAGTTATGCATTAAATACCATTTTTATTGAGTTTTTGATGAATTTACAACACTGGAATTCGCCATGTACTCATGATGAGTCATAAGTTCAGTTTTGACGACACAGCCAATGGGATCACGTTTTGCAAGTTTCGAAATTCGTGCGAAAATTTGCAGTTTTAAATCCTTTTTTTTGTGAATAAAGACCAAAATAAGTGGATAACAGCAACCGCCTTGAACATTTAATTTATGTAGAGAATATACAAAAAAATATTTCAGATTTATTTGGGTTATATGCATATTCCCTATTTCTGGGAATGGTTCTTGAAGATTTCGCTAACAAAACTACAACTAAACTTACTCTTTTAATTTAGTTTTGGTTCGTTTCCAAATGCCAAAAAATATTCTTAGAATTATAAGTTCCCAACCAACAAGGGCAGATTTGAAAGACTTGAAGCGCAGTGCTTGCAAGCACTGAAAGAGCGCAAAGCACGACAAGTGCTTGCAAGCGCTCAAGCTCTGCCAGGTTATAGGTTAACTTTTAAATGACCAAAACACCTAACAAAGATACCAAAGAAAATATAATTACCGCTACTATCCATTCCACTGTCATCAGTATCAGATTCTGAACTTTGAGAAATACTTAGGTGGGTCGATGAACCAGATCCACTATTTGTAGCTGTGTAATTCTTCGTGTGTGATTTACTTTTCATGTGTTTTGTCAAATTTCCTTTTGTCTTGAAACTGAAATAAGATAAGTTTAAATTAACGGTAATTTTGATTAGGTATCTTGAAATAAGATTGGTCTACCAGTTGCTTTTCATTTTTGTGGCCAAGACCTGTCTATATCCTTCTCTTTGTAAACCTAGACGTCTTTATGCATTGGCTCAGTATAAAACGAGTAAAAAATAATTTCAACTTTGCACCACCGACTCGGTGCTGCGGGCTAGTGCAAATCTGCCGTTGCCGTTGCGCATCAGCAGAATGATGTACAGAGACCAATGTTCGCGCTGTATGTTATCATGGTCACTTTTTACTTCAACCACCGATGTATTACCTGTGTTGCTTTGCATTCGTTTATTACACAATACTCAAAGACTAAAAGAGTACTTTACTAATTATATAAAAAAAATTGTTGTTTGTAAATATAAATCATGCCTCATGCATATCCTTTAATACTTTATATTTGTTTACGTATGTTACTGTTTATTCACGAAAATAATTATTATGTAACTTGCTAAAATATGCAATTAAACAAAGAATTTAGTAAATTAATACATAAATGAATAATAAATCATAATGTTTTATGTCTTGACGCAGACAATGTGCACTAAGCCTACACTTATTATAGTGTGAGCTCGGTAACTGACCATCGAAAATGTTTCTTCCTTAAAAATTGTATCTACAGCTTCTACTAAAGAACTTAAATGGGATATAATTTTAACAGAAGTAGTATTATTAATAAACATGAAGCCATCTGCTCCAGGATGGAGACACCACATGGGTTTTTTAACTTAAGGAATAAACTCCTTTAGTTTGGGATAACCTATCTTAATAGTCCAAGAGCTGTTGACGACTTTTAGTCATGTACTTTATATAAGCTAAACTTTATAGAAATATATTTCAACTGAACAAAACTAAAAAAAAAATCTTCCTTCGGCACTCTCCTACAAAACTCATATTTTGTGACAACTTTAGAAATACATACCTAAAATTACAATGACTACAGGTATACGGCCGATCATTTGAATGTGTCCTAATATGCTTTTTAAGCATCGATGGCTTTTTACAACGTATTCCACACTGATCACATACATATCTTCCCCGACCTAAAAATAAAATATTATCTTCAATCATCTTTATTTATTATAAGAATTTCCAAAAAAATATTTTCAGATCTTATGATTTTCGTCTGTAGATATATAAAAGTCTTTAGGATTAGAAGCTTTCTAGCATAAGTAAGTTTTATATAAGACAGGCGTACTAATTTTCAGTGAAACTTGATTAGATTATTTCAGTTTACTTAATATGTATACCTTGTACTTTTTATAAGACGAACATTTTTTGGCAATTCTATCTTGTCTGGAAATACATTCATAATGCACACTTGTTATTTCCGACATTGGATTGCCTACCAAATAAAAACATATTTCCATGCAATAACTAATGAATACAATAAATAGTTTTATATCATAGAAAACAAAATCTTTGTATTTGGACAACTCATTTGTATAGTAGAAAACGCAACTCCACTAGACATATTTAAGTTTACTGAACTTTTTTTTACGGGCACATATAAGAAATAAAAAATGGTAGGCAAGTATGGAGGATTCACTAGAGATAACTGAAATTATAATCCAAAACTCATATTTCCAGTAATTAAGAAAATAAAGAACTTTAACTAGCAAGCAGCAATGGCTTAAACAAGATTAAGTTCAATGGATTGAAATACCGCATAAATTAATAACTCTTGTTTAAAATTTGCCCTTCAAGGTGTTGCCACTTTGCTTGATGCTTGACTGTATGAAAAACGAGTTTATAATAAAATAATACTTATGTGTCCAAAAACTCAAAACTTACGTTAACTTAATTGAGTTGAGCACACCTGAGCAACCGAGCGATTTGCTCCTCGCAGCAGAATAAATCTAAATTACGAACAACATATACCGATACCCAGTGGCGGCTCGTGGGAAAATATTATAGGTGTTCTGCAATAAAATTAAATTACCGAAATAAATAGCGTGCAATTTTTTGGGGCGCATTTCATCAATAATAAACCCTACTTAATTTTTTAAAAACACTGATTAAAGTCCGTAATTTTTGATAGGATTTTTTTTTCAATGGAACGCATTCCTAACACAGTTAAACGATCTTGAGTCATTGAATTTCGGAGAAAGGTCTTGATCCGTTTAAGGGTAGAAAAACACCTTTCGGCCTCTAACGTTGAGGTGGGAGTTGTTATTAAAATGTCTAATATATTTTTTGTCTCTTTTAATGGGTTTTGTAAATTATTTCGTATTAAAAGTTTCAGAACTGGCTACCGTTTAATTCACTGCAGTTTTCCCTTGAATAAATAACGGATATCTCAGTTTTAAGCTAAGCAAGTAGGATTCAATTGTTCATCAGGAAATTGAGTGCAATTGCAATTCTTGGCATTTCTTGTCTTCCCCGATGATATAAAATGCGCGCGAACTTACTAGTAAGGACTGTCACGAATGCAGCTAAATGACTAGCAGAATTTCCCGTATTAAATTTTATAAATAGCCGACGGTGGGGCCGATTTCTGTCATATATTCATCAGGTTGAAAAGTGCTGTGCACGAATAAAAGCAGTTCAGTTCGACACTCGAGTGACGTCGCGAGAATATTATATTAACTTCACTTGGTCAACAGTACGCGTCAGTGCCGGGCCGCGCGGCGTGTATTGACTAGCATTCTGGGCCAAAAATTCGGTGTTTTAATTTTACTTATTTTTATTTCAAGGAATCTTTAAATATTTACTGCAAAGTATAAAAAATTAGTCAAGTGGCTTGAAAATGTTGGTGGTTCTGCAGCTCTTATATACCAGCTGCCCCCGCCGATACCAATAATAAGTAGTTAGTGATGAGGAAACATCGGTTATCGTAATTGGAATAGTCGCCCGATATGAATAATAATTAACAGTCCATCAGTATAGGTGATATAATTTGAATTAACAATTCAATATAATATATTGCTCACGACTTCGCCAGTGTCGAGAGAATTCTAGTATCAGTTAATTATGATAAAATACTTGAGGAGATCCTTCTTATAAGGAATATGAAAAGTAGCATCAATAGTTCTCCTAACGGGGTATTAGAAAGCACATATCTTTTTTTATTTTATTGCTAAGTATTCATGGCGGTTAAAAATACATAAATACACGAAATTTAGTGAATGATATTTATAACAATGAAGTGTAAGTTCATTTTTACGTTTATTATTTTATTATTGACCTGGTGGTAGATATACGACATTATAATTAATTATGTTGACCAAACTTTCAATTTCAGTGGATTCTTTAAAGAGTGGTTTACATTTTAAGCATCAACACTCTTAGGTTCGACCATGCGGGAACTGTGGCAGACGCTAACGTTACATAACTATATAATACAATAATTATAAATTAACATATTTTATGGGAGTATGGAAGCTCTAATACGGAGAAAGGAAAGGGGCAGTCACTACCGTAAGGTAGTGTATTAATTAGATAATTAAAGTTCAGTTGTATATATACATACCTCTCCCTCTAATATATGGAGAATCTTCATTGGTTTCAAAACCTCCCAAAAGGTTGAGTTTCTGATTTTCATCGATCTTCTCATTTTTACTAGGCACCTCCGAAACTACAAACTAAAAAGAACCATTGTATTAAACAACAAAGGTAAGATAACACAGAGTTAAAGCTAAATCGTTTGATGTTGAAATGATTTCTTAGGATGTTAGTGCCTCACTTCCCGAAGGGATGAACGAAATAAAAATCAGTTACCGCGACTTTCGGGGTTTTCTGGCAAATTCAACGTTGTGTACAAAATCTAAAGGTAATTAAATCCTTTACAGATTCCTGTTTCTCGAAATAATGACTATTAAAATTTTAACCAAGTTGGGTGGTCCCTATAGACTATACTGTTTTTACCGAAAATTAAGTATATTATAATAATTTGGTAGGCTAGACCGGGTACCACAAAATAGTGGCTATTTTCCTAGACAAGATGCCAAAACAAAAATTTAAGTAGATTAATGGATTATTGGCGACTCAAATTAAGAACGTGGCGTCCTCTTCAGCCGATTTGCTAACTACTATAACGGGAAATGTTTCGTTTTGTCTTTGTCTTCATTATCGTGTTATTTTCCATCTTTTTCAATTTTGTCATATACAGGGTGTTACAAAAAGATATTATTGGCAGATTCTATATCTAAAAATAGGAGAAAAAGTTTATATCGACATGGATCCTTAAACGCTTCTTTTTCGAGATACAGGATGTTTAATATTTTCACACCTCAAGTATTCCGAAGAGTTAGGAGAAATATGCGACGACGATTTAGAGCATGTATTGAAGCATGGAGAAGCCATTTCCAGCATCTACTACAAACTTAAATCAAAATGCACTGTTTCTTGAACAAAAAATATTTTTATAATTTTTATTAATTGTTTTTATTGTAAGAAATAAATTAATTTTTATCTCGAAAACGGTGCGTCAGAACGAAAAAGCTTAAAAAGACAGTTTTCCCGCAGAATTCAAGAAAACAATACCAATTTTGCAACAGTGGCGTGCCATTTTTTTTCGCTAAAAATAGACTTACCCGCACGCACGCCACTTATGCAAGTACCTTAGAAAATAAATTTTTACACGTAAAGGTACCCTTTGATTACATACTCGCGTGTTCGAGAAATTAAAAGAAACATTTAAAAAAGAAAATATTAAACACTCCAGTACTACTCTGTGCCGAGCCCTTTCAAAAGGGTGGAAAGAGACTAGTAGTTTTAACGTTTAAAACGAAAAATAATTTGGAAAAAAGCAATAGACAAAAGCTGCAGAGAAATTAAATCTGCATAAAAAAGGCAATGTCCACTTTTGCCGTATCTGTATTAAATAAGATACGAGAAGCGTGGAAAGTTTAAGGGTCGATACTCGATTCTCCTAAAATATGCTTTTTTGTTTAATTTTTAACCAGGCAACCCCGCATTTCCGCCTCTTATAAACCCAAGCCCAATATTATCGGCTCGTAGCTAAGAAACTTCAACTCGTTCAGTGCTGGAACCAACAATATTGCCAAATCGACATTTATTCCACTCATCAAAGAAGACATAGTTACACTTCTCTTTTGCGCGTCTCTCACGGCTTATTTACTATAGACAGGAGAAAGGTTGTTAGGGCCTTTTTTATGTAAATTTTAATGCTCTGCAATGCAACTTTTATTCAGGTTATTTTTCATTATCGAACTTAAAGCAAAAACCCCTTTAAAACCCCTTACGGATCTTTTAAATGACAAAATCTACCTTTTTTCAAAAAAACAGCAGTCTAGCCAAAATTTCTTTTTAAGCCCTTCGTTTATTGGACTACTAACTGAATAGTGAACTGCGTTAATTGTTGACAAATTTCAGTTAAGGAAACTGACTTACAACTCACCACCTGTTTGTAAAAGTTAAAAAAACACATTGATTTTTGGCCTTATCGGTGGAGTGTAACCACAAACATGTTTATTGCCTTCTTTTTCCTTATATGTAATATATATATATGCGAAACCTGGTTAAATGGGCCCTGGATATATAGTAGGGAGGCCAAATGAATTTAAAATTATTTTCGTGGGACTGGGTAGGTTTATACCGACAAGTGGTATCGTCGTAATCAGCGTGGTTTCCTGAGTAGCAAAAAACCTGTTGTCGCTTTCTGAACTTGTGGAGTAAGTAGCTATGACGTCACAAAGATGGCGGCCTTTGGAATCATATTTTGTCGATTATCTCAGTAACTACTTAACCGATTTATACCAGTAATATTTCATATGACAGGTATTTATATGCTTAACAAAAAGTGTCTTGCAATCTTACATGTAGGTTTTATACTGAAAAAGATATTTACAAAAAATAACTACATTCATGGATTTTTTTTATTAACAAAATAAATAACAATCATGTAAAAAATACTAGGGTGTTAAAAATATTACTGTTTTTCTCAGCTATATTACGAAACTTAAATTTTTAGATTCGGATGAAAAATGACAAAGTTGTGGGAAATTAACTGAGATGCGCCGCGCGACCCAGCGAAAGCAGGTATGATTTTACCTCAAAATAAACCGATTTAGATAAACTTAAATGAAATCAAAAATCTTCTAGTTAAGCTTCGTTATAAAGTAAATAAGTATTAGAAACCCCAGTTTTTCAGAAAAAAACTCAGTACATTTTTACAGCAAATCAGCATCCTCTTGACTTTCACAATTATACTGATTAAAACACTTTACACCGATATGGCAAACATCTTCCATGCATTTGTGTTTTCTGTCAGCACAACCACAACGGGATGTCCTACAACCTGTCTTGTTCAAAAGTTGCAACAGATTAACTCCAAGTCTTTGAGCGATACTGGTTCCTTCAACGATGCTATGGGACATAGTTGCTCATCCTGCTTCTTCCAACCGCTATCCACAGGCAGAGGTAAACTTTGAATAGCTATATCAGCAGTGTTCCAGCAAAATGTTTGATAATTTGCCCGTCGAAGGTGGTGGCTAAGAACATGTCTTGATGGTGGTAGTTTGTCAAGTTCTTTAACATGTTGAAACATGGCTGCCCTTAAGTCGTCGATATTATAAATGTCTTTAAACGCCGGTTTTTTAAGTAAGTACATTTGAATGACGAATGCCTCTGCCTTTTCGAGTTGCTCGTCACTCAGATGATAACGGCCAAAATCATTCAGCAATTTAAAGTGCTGTTTAAACACCGGCCAGTTTGATTTTTTTGAATGGCCAGAGAAGGCACTGGTGCTATCGCATCCGGTTATAGCATGATACGCAAGTAAATTAGTCCTCATATTAGGATCCATTTTTCTTGCAACGTCATGAACTGGTATAAATTTGGGTTTTTTAGATGTTCCAAATTTTAACCATACAGTATATAGATGGTAGCTTTTCATAAAAGTGGATCATCAATAATAGCACGTCTGTGTCACGACTGTGTATTATTACTCTCTCGAATCCAGTCAAGTTGCAATCTATTCCATGGAGGACAAAACGAGTATCGCCCTCCTCGTGATTGGATTTCAAGTGGTCAACGTTTCGGGGAATATTAGTGATTACTGTTTCAGGATCAGCAAAACCGCCAGAGATCAAAAGTTCTTGCTTGGTATCGAGCTTTGATGCTTGTTCAACAATCTCCTTGGACAGAAATTCGGCCAAGCTTGCCTTATTTTCAATTGAATGTATGAAGCGGTCCCACTTTCTGGGAAGAAGTGTCTCACGATTTGATATTTTGTGTTCAATTGGTACAGTCGATTGACTCCGTTTTAATCGTGTTCCAGATTTGATCGATGCCTTGTTGTAGCGATCGAATAGGACGTGAACACTTTGACACCATTATGCTTGAAATTCGACATGACAGCTCGTAAAAATACATCACTGAGATCGCCAAAAGTCTTTGCACCTTTAGGTTTCCTAATAGCCTGAACCAGTGCTTGGCCATCAATTAAAGTAGCAGATTTGATTTTTGGTTCATTAGCTAATGTTTCCAACATATTTCCTTCCTCTTGTAACAGGTTAGCTAATAAAGCTTTCGTAGTCTGTCTGAGTTCCCCATTGTTATCAAACAAAAATGGAGGTGGATCTCGTAGCTCATTTTGTAATATTTTTTTAACATCAACCTGACGTCCACTCTTCACAGCAGAAAACATGTGACGAAGTAAAACATTTGTATCTATTGTAACGTCTTTTTTTGTTTTTTTGTTCGGCAGCTTTAAAATATGCAAGTGCTTGAATGTCTTTGATTTTACTTTCTTTAAGGGGCTGTAGAAATCAACATCTTTTTCGACTAAGCGAAAAGCCAAAAACTGTTCTGCAAGTTCAAGGCTACGGGATTGAGCAGTCAGCAAGTCATTTACAATTTCGTTTGAAGCAACTTCACCGCTGAAAATGTTTACTAATTTTTTATTTTTGTCATCGAATACCCCCAATTTTTGAAATAACTCAAAAAGTTTCTGTACATCCGCTTCATCTCTCGCCAAGCTAGACAGACTGACAGTATCGTCATAAGAATCTTCATGTTGAACACCAAACAGTTTTCGACCCATTTCCGATAAATGTGACCGGTAATTGAAGGTTACACACCAACGATCACGTGCACTATCAGTTTTTGTTATACCTATTAAACCACCGGCAATTTTAAGAACTTTGTTGACATGCTCAAGAGCTTGGTCTGGCGACTTTTCATTAAATAATTTTGGCGTTTCTTTCACAACAAAGTTGCCGTTTATAAACTCAGTATAGATTTCGTTGGCAGTTTCAGGTAATGCTTGCATGTCCATGAGATATACAGTGCCCCAGCGTACATAATTTGTGTGGTCATAGACGAAAAACCAAGGCAGCATTTGGGTTACAGCTTCAAGATGAAGATTCCAGTCTCCCTCACGTTCTGCTCGTATGAACTTCAGAACCATGCCTGCTAAGTCTAAATATGATCGCCAAAACCTGAATAGGTGGTTTGCTTCATTGTGAATGTCATATTCTTTTATCAAATCCAATATGACCTCAGATTTCGTTTCAAGGGAGTTCCACTTAGAAATTAGTTCCAAGCTTGGTTCAAAAGAGTGAAGTGACTCCGTCAGAGCTAAATATTCGTTGGGAATCTTGTCCGTTTCATTAGCCCATTGTTTTATTTTGCAGAATAAAGCTCTCCACAAAGCATCACAAGTTAATTTTATAGCTCGTATGGAACGATTATACTGCTTACCTTCAATAATATTTAGAGCAGTCGTTTCACCGTAAACGCCTGTCTCGATCCAAACTTCCTCTAAACCAGAACTTGAAAAATGTTGACCAATTACGCGGATGAAGTTCAACACCCAGTGAAAACCTCCTAAACGAATAACAACTTCATCAAAGGAATCAGCATGCCATTGTATCTGTTTTAGCTTGCAGTATAGGGCCTCATCACATGTTATAACCGTTTGCTTTTGACCAAGAGCCTTTGATATGTCTTGACAGCGCTTTAATACTGTTAGTAAGGTATCTGTTTCATGGGCAGGTTGTGGGATTATCGGAGTATAACCAATTGTTGTTATGTGACGTGATTTTTCAGATAATACTTTATTTGCGTCTGTCCATGATGGTATAATTTGTTCCGACGGCTTTTCAGAACGGCATACAAGCCAAGTTACATCACGACAGTGTAGAGGATTCTCCTCTTGAACATCAGAGAAGATTTTTTTATTAACATTTGGTGGAGTTTTTAAGGGTGGATTTGCTATCAGAGGTCGTTCTTGAACTTCCAAAAATTCACGCGGTATATCGTGAAGAACTTTGGCGCGTTGCAAAGTAACAGCATCGTTCAACTTTTCAACTGCTCGTTCAACTCGAAGTCACCAAACATTTAATGTTCCTTTCCACCGCACCAATTACGGAGCGAATTCCTTTATTTCGCGCAGTTCCCATCTTGCCAATCAAAATTATCATCTTGATTTTTTTAGCACCCAGACATTGTTTCTACGTCAGTTGGCTCAACTTATTATTGGGCAGTAATTTAATTTAATTTAATTTAGCAGCATAAGTTTATTTCTTTAGGTTTATTCTCTTGCGTAAGTATATTGTAATACTATTGTAAATCTTTTTTTGTAAAAATGGACATTGTCCGTCAATAAATAAAATAAATAAATAAATAAATCATCTATTTTCTTAGGAGGTCCACGCTGAAAAGCCACTATCTGTGTGGCATGAAATGTTCCTTTCCCATCAAGTCTTTCTTCAATAATATCGATGTTGTCAGTTGCAAAATGAACAAATTTATTACACTGGAAGTTTTCTGGAATGTACACTTTATTATTATCTTCAAATCTTTTTAGTAAGTAGCTAGCTAGTGTTGTATCGATGCGCATTATAGTATCGTAGCTGACACAGTCTCCCGCAGCATGAATTTGTTCCACAAGTATCTTTGATCTGGTGGCTTGATGGATAGCCAAACCAATGCCCACGTGTTTAGGTGTAAGTTTTCTTTGATTGTGAGCATATACCACATCTTGGCCTATATTTAATACACGATTTTCTATTTCTAATATATTCTTGTCAGTTTCACTTAGAATCAAATTCAGCAATAACTTTAAGCTATCTGGCACAACCCGAATAGCAGCTTCTTTTGTAATTTCTGTAATGTTTTCTAAACCTTTAGTCGACCTTAAATCGTTCTTTATCTTTTCTGCAACATGATAAAACATTCTGGTGAACAGTTGGTCTTGGTCTCCAATCTCTTCCGCCGACAGTGAAGCAACCATATCATCTTCATTTATTTCTTGATAATCTCGGCGAAATGCTAGTACTGCGACACCAGCAGAAA
This sequence comes from Philopedon plagiatum, assembly GCA_963971165.1. Lineage (NCBI taxonomy): Eukaryota > Metazoa > Arthropoda > Insecta > Coleoptera > Curculionidae > Philopedon > Philopedon plagiatum. The sequence goes on along the minus strand of OZ020195.1, from coordinate 31,611,124 downwards.
CTTTGGGAAATATTAACGTTGATTTATTTTTTTCATATGGAGAAACTTTATCTATATTGTCTCCGTAGTGCTCTGTAATTCGCTTGAGGATCAACTTTGCTGGATAATGCGGATTTTCTACGCCCATTGATGACAAGATATTGTTATATGCATCACAAAGTGTCTTTAAAGCATATATGTGACCTTCTGCAAAACCAGAATCTGTTTGTTTTAATAACTCATGAAAAGCTATGTCGTACAAAGAGCTTTCATCGCGTTTCTCTTGTTTCCTAATCTGGGAAAGCTGCTTTTGTAAACATGAAAGGTGGTACTTTATATCGGCAGCTATAGGATCTGCAGTGCCCAGTCGGCAATTAATAATGCTGTTTTCGAGCGCAATTTCACGAATTTGATCCGCCACACTTCGTGATTGGACTTGAACTAACTTTTCTTCCTGTTTATTACGTGCTCGTTTCCGTTTTTGACAAATTATACACATGTCTACATTCATAACACCAATAGAAGTTCTCGATAAGTACTGGTTCGACTCTACAATCTCGAGAGTATTTTCATTTTGAGCACATGCTTTTGATTGTTGCCGGAACCGATTTTCAATAAGTTTTATATTTGAGCTGCTAGTAAATGAAGCATAACAATTTCTGTGCCATTTAGCTTTATTTTCTAGTTCATCCATATTGTGTCCTAAAAAACCATTGACCGTTTCAAATTTGTACTTATCATCAAAACTAATCCATAAGAAATCCAAGTGAAAAATTACGTTAAATTTTACTCACCCTCAAGTCGATCAAATAAATCCCGCGATGATAAGTCCAGATAAGCTTTATGCGTATCAAATGATTCCTTGAAACGTCGCAAACCACTTTCTATCGCTTTACTAACATTTCCGCCTTTTTTAGACTGGCATATGATGCAAAGACTCCAGTCGATGTTAACTGTTTGCCTCCCTAAAGATAAACTCCCAACAGCACTTAATTCCATAATTATGCGTTATTTATTTACTGCTAAAACAAAGCAAAATACGAAGTGAAGTCAAAGAAGCGAGTATTATGAACACCTGCACACAAGTGTCCATCCAGTGATGAGAACCTGGCTTTGGTCGGGCCAACGAGCACGAGTAGTGTTGGGAATAATCGAATGAATTAAATAATCGAAATATTAGCTCTCGAATGATTTTAATAATCGAATGATCATTCGAAATAATCATTCGAATCAAAAAATATAGCAAATAAAACTACACAAAAATTATCTCTTGAATTTTTTTGCTTGGATTGGCCGTTTTCAATAAAAACAAAAAAATATAAAGTTATACATAGCATTATTTATTAGTATAATTTGTTAAAAAAACAAAAAAGTAAGATATCCATGAAAACAAAAACACTTCTTTAAACAAATTAGCATGACTCCCATTTATGCATTAAAAATTGTAACCAAATTTCAACTTTATACTAATTTGCGTCCTCTATAGTTATTTAGGAAAAACCTTTTACAAAAATTCAACACCCTGTGTATTAAAAACAAAGTCTTTTAGGACCTATGGACCTATGTTTTGTTTTAAAATTAAGTAAGGAATAATACCCTCAAGTTTGGCCACATACTTTACTAACACCCTGTATATATCATAAAAACATTCAATAACACTATGCGTTGTCGAGAGATGAAATAATGCTCGATCGATATCGAAGGATCATTCGAAATAAACAATCATTCGAATGAAAAAATCATCCGAGACCCAGACAATATTAAAAACATGCTCTATGCGTTGTCGAGAGATGAAATAATGCTCGAGCGATATCGAAGGATCATTCGAAATAAATAATCATTCGAATGAAAAACACATCCGAGACAATCGCATCGTAACGCAACGTCGAGTGCCGAGTCGGCGGCGGCATCATTTCGTATTTCGTCTCGTCATTCGAAGCGGCGAAAGGCGATTATTATTATATTATAATCTCTCGGCTAAATCATTCGAATGATCGCGCTGACTTCTCGAGATATCTCGAGTGATTTGAATAATCGAATGATCGATTATTTTTCATTCGAGATATCCCATCGCTAAGCACGAGCTCAGTTGGGCGCTCCGGCGACAGCGGCAGGCACGCCGCGCGCGGTGCCTGGTAAAATCGACTTAAATAAGGCATTTCTCATGCACTTTTAAAAATTCAAGCTTTATAATATAGCTGAAAAACGCAGCAAGCTTTTTTATAATAAAATATTTTTGAGGTGATTTCTATTTATTGCGTTATTTAAAAAAAAAATTAAAAATTCTTGAAAATTATGATTTTTCGAAAATATCTTTTTAAATATAAAACCTGCATATAAGACTGCTTAAAACTTTTTGTAAAGCATTTCAACACCTATCATTTGGCACATTAGTGCTATAAATTGGTAAAGTAGGTATTGAGATAATCGACAAAATATGATACCAAGAGCCGCCATCTTTGTGACGTCATAGCTACTCAGTCCACAAGTTGAGAAAGCGACAACAGGCTTTTTGCTGCTCAGGAGGACATGCTGATTACGAAAATAACAAATGTCGGTATAAATCTGTTCAGTCCCACGAAAATCGTTATTTGTAGAGTTAATTCTATTTGGCCTCCCTACTAATATGAGAAACCTCTGCTACTGATAATTACAATGAAGTCCCGACACTTTTGCATTGAAATACCTCTGTTACTGGGAATTTCAAAACCTTTTTAATTGAGATTTGATTTCGTAGATTTGTTCGATGTTTACCTCTATAATTGGAACTTTGTAGCTCAATAACCTGTGTAAGTAAGACAATTTATCAGGTTTGGACAGGAACATTCGAATTTCTTCCGCACGTGCTTTGTTTTCAATACTATCTAAGGTTTTGTACGATAAACAAGTGAATAAAAGTGCACAAAATGTCGAAAAATAAATATTTTGAGACGTCAAATATTGATAATCCTGGCATATGTGATCAAATTTATAGTATCGAGAAACACCTTAAAGCTACTAGCACTCAAATACAAACCAATATAACTGATTTTTTTGAGCCATAAGTTTTGTATTGTTTTGAAAAATAAAAATACTACATAAGACATATGTAACAACATAAAATATGCATTTTTCATTAACATTTTCACCTCTATCAATGAAAAACGGTACATTTCGACCTCTCTTAGCGGGACCCTCTATAAATAAGACAACCGTCATTTTAAACCTGCCTATTTGGGAAACTGGGTAAATGAAAAACCTCTATAAGTGATAAAGAATCCTAGGTCCCTTGAGATCTCAGTTATAGAGGTTTCACTGTATTACATATTCTATAGAAGCTACATATTCCTCAAAGTTAATTAAATAAGTTTGCTTTTTAGTGGAACTATTTTGTTTGTTTTTTTAACTTTGAAGTTTACCAAAAAAATGTTTGTATTTTTAACTAACGCATCTCAAATACTCGTGCTTTAGCACGAGTTCAGTCCTTTTAAAAAAATCGGTATAACAGGTATAAAGTAAAAGTGATCTTTAAAATTTCGTTTGTATTCTCCTCCTCTACTCCCCATCCTAAAGAAATCATTACAGTCAACAAAAATAAACCTATCATGAAGGCGCCCATGGTGGAGATATCTTTTTTAATGCTCGTATCTCGTATTTACGTCGGGACGCATAAAAGTCAAAAAACATCTGCGCAAGTGTAACCGTCAAAATGTTGCAGACATAAATACCGCATGACGCTGTGTATGTACCCACATCTTTCGAATATCATAAACTAACGTAAACATTAAGGTTCATATTACCCAAATTTGTTCAATTCTAGGTAGTCATTCCGAAAAATACAAATCTGATTTAAAATATCTCCACGGTCCTTTTCATACAGATTATAATTACTTTATAATTTGACCATATCTACATATTTCAGTAAAGTTGAAAGAATTCGACAAAAATAATTTTTGGTACTTTGGCCTAGTGTTGTATATATCCGTATTCTTTAGATATCCGGATAATACGGAATCGGAATCAACTAATATCCGTATCCATCATCCGAATACGTATCCACTTCTTGACCCGCGCGAAAGCGGTTATGAAACATGTATATACGGAATTATTACGGATACGGGTAGATCGGTGGATGCGGTATCATATGATTCGTCAAAATTGAAGGTTAGGGATAGTATTGCACCATATACGTATTACTACTATATAGCGAACGACGAAAAAATGTTGAAGCAAAGACGTAGCCTTTGGAAACCATGTCTAAAAAGTCACGTGATGTCCGGAACATCCCTCATAAATCACCACGTGATTAGCTCCGCTAAACAAAACACGAACGATGACATCATGGCCGCTCGCACCTGTCACATTCAAATTTGAATCCGACAAGCTTTCGATTTCGCCGTAACGTTGTTTTGTGAATAATCTATAATCTTTAATTTAATTTATAATAAAATATCAGAAAAACCAGTAAGTATAAATTATTATATACTTTAAAGTACAATATCGAAACAGAGTTAATATTTTAGATAGAAAATGAGATCTTGTTTCGCATGTCGACGGTCAGTTGAGTGATTTTGCATAGGTAGGTAATTAAAGATTTAAATAATTATAGACCGATCAGCCTGCTACCGAGTTTTTCCAAAGTTTTTGAGATGATTGTGTGTTCAAGACTGTTAAACTTTATGCGGAGATGTAAGCTTCTAACTGAAAATCAGCACGGATATCTGAGAGGTAGATCGACCATGTCGGCTATTTTTCAGTTTACAAAGGCAATTTTAGATCACCTTGAAAACAAAACCTTGGCACTAGGTATGTTTTTAAATCTCAGTAACGCATATGACTGCGTAGACAGGGAAATATTGCTTATTAAGTTAAATAAATATGGAGTTAGAGGAAATGCTTATGAATGGATGCGATCATACCTCACAGATCGACTGCAGAGAGTTGTAATACAGGAAGACAATAGGTTAGTTCAGTCTGATTTTAGGGAAAATATCATTGGTATAGCTCAAGGCAGTATTTTGGGGCCTATTCTGTTTGTAATTTATATAAACGACCTTTATATAACAGGAAACAAAGTATCACTAACAAGCTATGATGATGACACCAACCTACTGATACCAGGTACCACCCTTCAAGAAATTAACCGCAATGCAGAAACAGCTTTCATAGACATAAATAATTGGTTTAGTCAAAATAAGCTAATATTAAATAAAAATAAAACTAACATAATTATCTTTAGAACCAATAAAAATAAATTAAACTTACCTGACAGTATAAGCATAGGAGAGAAACAGAAACAAAGTTTTTAGGACTTAACGTAAATGAGTTTTTATCGTGGGAATCTCATATAAATGCATTATATGCGAAGCTTGGTACAGTGGGGTATGGTATAAGGGTTGTGTCATCATACATGAATAATCAAACAATTAAGATTTTATACCACGCAAATTTTGAATCTGTAATGAAATACGGCATAATATTCTGGGGTAGTAGTTCAGAAGTACAGAATGTATTTGTAGCACAAAAAAGAGTAATAAGAGTAATACGTAAACTAAGAGTTTTACAGACTTGTAGAGGTGTTTTTAGGGAACTAAAAATAATGACAGTATATGCACTGTACATATATGAATGTTTAATGTTTGTGTTTAAAAATAAAGAACAATTTACTGGGCTAAATGATCACGATTATAATACAAGAACTGTAAATCTTTTGTATCCATCCCATCGTTTAACCATAACTGAAAAAAGTCCATACTATATGTGTATTAAGTTATATAATAAGTTACCTCGATCAATTAAATGTATTAGTAATATTAGGGCTTGGAAAAAAAATGTTAAAGATTTGTTAATTGAACTGGAGCCATATCATCTGAAAGACTTTCTTGAACATGATGTGTAAGTTTTTGTTTTTGACTTTTTCCTGTGACGTCATTTCATTTTATGTATTGCTTACTATGTATGTAATTTGTAATTTGAAATAAAGAAGTATTATTATTATTATTATTATTATTAATTATTTAAGAAGATTTTGATTCTAATTATTAGGTTTTATATATAAATTAATGATTACAATAAATTATACTTACGTATTTTGAGTTTTAATTCGAACTTAATGTGTTTTTTTTTTAGATTTCCAAACGATGCCTCGCTGTATTTACATAATGTTCTTACCTGTTTTGCCCCAATATCTCAAATTAAAAATTAAAAATGATGTATTCACTCTTCAGTTTACATTCTTGTGAAGAATATCCGCTGCTAAAACTACAAGCAAGTTTCTTCACTTCTTGCTGCTTAAAACTGGCATTATCGGTACATTAGCTACGACATTATCGTAAATAGGATAATAATTAACTGTTAATCCACTTTTCACAAATAAAAACACATTAATCTTTACTTTTGAAAGGTAAAAAGACGAAAAGGAAACCGACAAGCTAACGTTTTAAACTGCTGTCAGAACTGACAGTGACAGTTCCGTCAAAACTTCAAAAGTCCTGAGACATCACGTGGTACAAAACAAAAGATTTATCTTTGCTTCAAATTTTAACAATGGGTAGATTGGATGCTAACAATATAGTAGTAATACGTATATGTATTGCACCGTCGTTCGTTCTAGTTTGAATTCGGGTCGGGTGAGGCGGGCTGAGTTTAGTATTCTATCTTTTTTTAGAAAATGGCATTAGAAAGAGAAAGCATGAAATCAAATATGCCAAATCGCAGATCGTGTCGTTCGCTTACATTCGATCCCGATTCCGTTTTCTCTTCGCACTTTGCATTAGTAACCAAACGAATGCGTATTTATTTCTATTCCGTATCCGTATTCAAGTTCTCGACCGGTTACGGATAATACATATTCTTTTGATATTCGTATCCCGTATCCCACCCAAACAAACGGATTTCTGAATACGTATTTTTTCATCACCACATAACTACCTTGGCCCCTCTTAGAGGAAGGCCGCCGGCGTTGGAATGGGATCTATGGGTAATATCCCAAGGAACCATTATATCAAATAAAACTTCATCCGAAATAGGGAATATGCATGTAGTTTTTAAAATGCGTAAATCGTTTAAGCAAGTTATTACAAACCTAAAAATATTACTATTTCGAAGAAAACTACTAGGATTTTAATTCATTTTTTGAAATGATTTATTCCAATTTAAAAAGTCGCCACTTTCGTGCGCTGTCAGTTGATATCTAAACCATGCGTCGCTGTTTTGTGCTAAGTTGTTAAATTCAATCTTTTTTCATCTTTTTACTGGCAATTTTTGGCAGACCCGTGATCGATCGCCTTGTTTACAACAATCATTCACGTGGCCTGCCAGAAATTAGGAACAAAAAATTGAATTTAAGAACTTGTCATCGAGTGTATATTAAATTGCCTATGCTCACCGTACCTAACCGGACTCGTTTATTCATGACGTAAATTAATAGATATATTAAATTTGTTTGTGCAGAAGTGCAGAGTTCGTTTCTCGATTATTGTGTAATTGTTTTTATTAAACAATGAAATTTCTTAAAAATGTATAATAAGAAAAATACTTACTTTATAACTAGAATGGATGATTAAGTTAGCTGATGTCTTCCCCGCAGTCGAGTATCGTTGATTCCGTTGCCTTGAATCATATGCACTAACATACAACTTGTCCACTTTAGTGTCTTGCTGTCTCCATTCCGAATACATACTTAATTTTTTAAAATGTGGCACATAAAATGGCTGGGTTTTATTTAAGGTACAGTAAACTGGTTTAGTAGAACTCTTGAAACCCAAGTAACTAAAATAGTTTCCATTAAATAGGTGCTGTGCGTATTTCTTAGCAACACGAGGTGTATCAGGACTTATGAGTATCTGATTAAAAATTGTTGGCGTTAATCCGTGATGTTGCTTTAAGGAAGCAGTGGAGGGTTTCAAAGCCAAACTATTCGGCCGGGCAAAACTCTTTGGTTCATTTGAAGAGTCGAAAGTGGGTGGCTTTAAATCCTTTAAAGGGGATTTCTTTTCCAGCGTTTTAGTAGGTGATTTTTTTTCAATTATTTTTGGACTCGCAGGTAATTTAGTTTCAAAACTTTCAGATGTAACTTGTTGGGTCTTCTCTGTAAGATTTTCAACTGAAAGAACATTTTTTTGAATGATCTTAGAATTTAATTTTAATGAGCTATTTTCTGCTTCGGGTAACTTTCCAAAAATTAAAGGGGGTTGCATGGGAGAAGAAGCTTCCCTAGATGGCTTCCCAACTGCTACAATATTACTTCCGTACATTACATCTAATGAACCTTCCGCCGCTATTGGGCCAGGCATACCAGGAACATATCTGACAACTTTTCCGTTTACCAGTAAATTCATAGGATTGTACAAATTGCTGACTGGAGGGGGGATATCAATAGGTTTTTGAATTACAGGTCTTGGGGCTGGTGGAAACAAACTTTTACCGTCGCTTTCCGAAGGAGAAGATATACCTGACGTCGTTATTTCCCCATCCAAATCCTGTCTTAATCTAGGACTTGGCAATGACGAATTTAAACTGACACTAACCTCCATTGGATTACTAGTATACGGGAATACACTAAGAGGGGCCATCCCAGCAATATGTATAGTAGGCTGTTTAAGGTTGGGTGTCAATAGTTTTACTGCATTTTGGCTGAAGTCCGCAATATTGGTATATTTATGCGAAGGACTAAGAATCTCATTTTTACTAATGGGAGGGTTGGCTAAAGTTGGTCTCAGAATAAGTTCAGCACTAGAAGATATTTTTTCACCTAGTCGTTGATCATAATTGAAATGTGTTCTTCCAATATTGGCCATATCAATATTTGGTGAAACTGATGTATTTTCGTATACTCTAATAACATCTCTAAATACCCTAGGCTCTTCTTTATTAGATTTATTTGTAAGCACAGTTCCTCCCGATTGCAAACTAGATTTAACAACTCTATTTTCGCTTAACTTGCCTCCATAGTTCGCAAAACTACTTTGTAATTCACGTGTATCACCTTTGTTTTCGATTCTATAACTTTTACTGTCACCAGCACTGTTATGAATTTTAACTTCTCCTCCGAATAGCTTAATTGGCACCTTTTTTTCTTCTGTAAATTGTAAGGGTGAAAGTGTATAATTAGGCGATATTTCAGTGGGACTAACAGTAGGCAAATTTACAGTATCAAAAGAAAATGACTTTTGAGTTTTGTCACTTTCAACTAAACGGGTTTTCCCTAGAAAAGGCCCAGGAGAATTTAGGGGAAATATTGCGTTTTGAAACTGCGGTATACTGTCAAAAGCATTTTTATTTTTGGTAAGTATTGATGCTACATTTACTGAACTACTTCTTGTATATTTGGCATCAGAGGGTTTTCCTTTACAACTTCTAAGTTTATGCAGTTCTAATTCGGTTACAGTTTGGAAAATCATTTTACAATACGGACACTGCATGTCTGAATATAGGTTCTTAAGTAGTAATTCTTTTATTAGACTTTTCTGTACAACAGGTTCAGCAATTTCACTCATGCATCTTTTTCGGTTTTTATTAGTTAAATTTAGCGGCTCGTCGGGCTTCGGTTCTGAACTATAAGGTGGACTATATGTTATTTCAGTTCTGTGAAACCTCTGAATATACTCATTATTATTAACACTATCTACTATAGCATCGCTCAATCGTTTTTTCAATAAATTTGGATCGCTCGAGTTAACAATAGAATTATTTTTATTAATAATTTCATTTATATGATGTGACAAATCTGTTCCACTAAAAGATCTATCATCGTCTGTATTTTCCCTAGTCGCAGAATCAGTAAATTGTTGAACTGTATGAAATCTTGGTTTATATGGTTTATTTTTTAAATCTTTGAAACCGCCCTCAGAACCTTCTTCATTATTAAAAACGTAAGTATGTGTCTGTGTAGCATTGTCTGTATAATTTTGTTTACACATATCTGTATCGCTTGTGCCTTCTTGCACCTTGTTCCCCATTACTCTATTAGCGTGGGTTCTTGACCGACAATGTTTGTATAAATTAGATCGAGTCTTAAAACTAAAACCGCAACTCGTGCACGGATATGGCCTTTCATTAGTGTGCGCCCGAATATGTTTTTGTAATACACTTGGCTTAGAGCAGACTAGGTTGCAATATGTACAGACGTATTTGCCACTTGGATTCTTCTCGGGTGTAGGTTGCGCTTCCTCATTTTTAAATTCTTGTTTGTTCTCGTATTCATCTCGGTTGAGATATTCTTCATGGAGAGGTGGTGTTATAAGTTCCCTTTCGCTACTAAGATGATTTTGATTATAGTACAAATAATCATCTACATTGGAAGACGTAACACTATTAAGTTTGGTCGTTTCAGTGGTTCTAAAGTTTCTATCAAAACTAACTGTTTTACACAAATTCTCATCATTACTTTGGTTGTTTGAAGCTACGGTTGATATGCACGGATTTAAAGACTGTATGTTCCCACTAAAAATTTCAGTTGATATGGAAGACTTCGAAACTTCACAAGCGTTTACCACGGGATTCAGATTGTTAGGATTTGTACTTTGATTTGGCACAGTTACTTTATTGTCCCTAATTTGATTACCACTTTCGCTAACAACGGGCGTTTTTTCCTCACTCGGCTCCAAGACTCTAGAGGAGTTCTTATTTTCCTTGTCATTTTGTTGAGGTTTTGGATCGATACTTAGCTGTTTTTTAAATTTTTTATGGAGATAATTATCAATAGTTCTGTCCATAGCGGTGTATAACCTAAAAATAAAACAAAAAAAGAATTATAAAAAGAAGAGTCTTGTGCCCGTAATAAATATAAACGAAAATGTTTGTGGGACAACGGACAAAATGGACAGTGTGTTCTACTGTTGCAAAAAATTATATTTCTAAGCACTAGTCACATATGTCACTAATAAATCATAATGTGATTGATTGAACCTAATCTTATGATTTTTCCTGTACTGGGGACCAATTGTTGGAGCGGGAAATAAAATTCCCGAAATAAACTTACATTCAAAAAATCACGCGTCATTGGCTGACTTTCCTGTATCTAGAGAAAATGACGTTATTTTCTATTGTATTATTGTCAAGAATCGGGCCAACATAACTATGAATCATTAAAGCTTGAACTACCGATAAGCAGCGATAAGAAGCAATGTAAATAAAATAGCATATAAATAAATGTATTGAGTATGATAAATATTTCCTTATATAACAAACGTATTTTTGTTTTAGAATTCAAACCATGTTAAAAAAACATACCCAGACGAACCCGATTTTACTAGGTATTTTCATCTGTTTTAAGCACTAAACTTTGCTTTTGTAAATGCTTCCCTCAACAATATGGTAAAAATTTATTAAATAGTAAAAATATTTACAATATTAGCAATTAATCACTGTTTCTTGTTGTTTTCGAATAGACGAATCCAAGAAATTTATAAGTGCTTCTAAATACACATTTAATTCTTAACAAAGATAATTTTGCATTAAATGATTTAAGCCATTATCAGTACTGATAAATTCTAGGAAAATTCTAAATGGTTGGAAGTTTTAATTTAATTCAATTTTGTGTTTATTTATACACTGTCTAAATATACTTATATCAAAACAAGATCCATATATTCGCCGCACGTTTAGGTAATATGTAAGTAATAGTAAGTATCATCTGGATATGATTAAAACTAAAACCCGCATCCCTTGAATAGGCAAGAAACTACGTCACCGAAAAGAGGGGGGGGGGGGGTGTATTGGGCGGTATGGAACGAAGTTCGATTGTTAAAACTGTCAACATATATTTTTTTACACGATAGAGGGGCCAAAGCAGCTTTGGCTCATACTAATGTTTATGTCGTGTGTTATTTTTAAAGAAAATAACAGAGGCAAATTAATAGCAATAATACGTAATCCAACTGCGTTTAGATGTCGCCCATGGCACAAACAAAACGAAGTTAAATTTTTCCTCAGGAGATATAAGGTTTTAACGAAATTCCCTAAAATATTACATTAGGATAAATGATGTGTCCTACTACCAGCTAAATAGCAAAACAACTAGAAACAAAAAAAAAACCTTCAGCTAATGCAATGCAGATGCGACTTATGGCCTGGAAAAACTTTTAAAATACGATGGATCTTGACTCAAACCCGAGCAAACATCCATAAAAGTGCCGTTACTTTAAGGGTTATTTCGGTTATTTGGAGATTAATCTGATTTGTTTAACTCACGTGACTTCAGCGATTGGTTTGCTGAAGTTAGGTGACTAAAACAAACCAATCAGAATAATCTCAAATAACCCGAATTTCCGTTGAAGTAAAAGCTCCTTAAGTGGAAACTTATTTACATAGTGCATCCATCGACTTAGTTCTAACGCAATATCTCAATCTGATTGAAAGCAGATTGAACTATCTTGTTTCTTTTATATTTGTTTAGCATCTTTCATCATTTTAAATGAATATATCCAGTATCGAAACATTGATTTTCCTGATCTAATAATACAACTTACTGATTCAACTTCGAGTAGGTACGCATGGATTAGAAGCTCTAACGACAGTTCTCCTGCTCAGCGTACGCCACTACCTCGTAATCATAGGCAATACAAAACTCATAAGTTATTGTTAATTGAGGTTATATATTTTTTATTTGTAATCTTGTAGGCAATGATATTGTCTCATACCCACAGTGCGTACCCGACAATAATGACTAAATGTCTGGACAGACGAGTCCAATGTAACTGGGACCATTAATTAATTGATTGGCGAGATTATGAAAAGATCTCACAAATTTTTAATAATTTCTATTTTGATTGTATTTTTATATATATTTTTTCTTTAATTCCTCCGACTCCTGTCTAAATAAATCTCCACGACCCTTAGAATGTAACAAAAATCTTGTTTTTGTCTTTTTTAGTGCACCTAAAAATAAAGAATTTGCTATCATGGTCTTAATCCTAATCTAATAATAAATAATGTAGACGCAATTTCGGTCACAATCCAGACGATCAGTATGTGTACATCGTCAGTTCCGAGTGAATGGAACTGATCGGGTGCAGATCCGTCCACTTGAAAATCTCAATATGGATGTAGTACCTATCTCAATTCAGATCTGTTCCGAAATAGAGAGATAGATTTTAGAGAAGGTTACTAATTTTGTATTTACATATTGTGTACTTAAATTAAATTGCGAATTTTTCGAAACAGTAATTTGATTTAATTATTCAATTAGATTAAATCTTGTGAATTACACGTCTTAGTAGTGTACTTCAAATGATAGTAACATTTGTCATCCCTTTCTTAGATATTTGTGCGTGGAGCTAGAATAGTTTATGCATGAAGAGCTTCATCTGTCCTTCGCTACATAACCTAAGTAAGGAACTTTGTTAAATTGTTTTGTATGTCTTAATAACGAAGATATACGGAGGTTGTGGTTGCCGATTAGCGGAAATCTTAAAATATACAATGTTTAGTTCTGGCTGGTGCTGAAAACACGATGTTCTGCTCGCGTAAAAAGAGTATGTTTGAAGGGCTTCATGTTCAGGTCCCGAGAATTTTGCGATTTGCTAATCATGCTAATAGTAAGCAAAAGCTACTGACTTTTGACCATGATGCGCGTTATATATTTGTAATAAGTTTTATTACCTAAAATATGTAAATACGAGATAGTAATAAATTACTAAAAACATGTCTTAAGTTTTTATTCTGGATTGGAAGTAATAGACTAGGCCAAGTTATTTAAATAAGTTTAGTTGGTTACCTTAACGGAGACTTGGGCGGACAATTCCATAGCTTTGTTCCAGTGCCGAGATATTCCATATATTTACTTTTGATCCCGATTCCCGGGCCTAACTCCGAAACAAAATGAATTTTTAATGCCAAGAGATTGTTTTAATTATGCTCGAAACATAATGGTAATGGTACCAAATACAGCCTGAAAGTAAAAATCAACAGAAAGTGAAAAACTACGATTTTATAATAATATCACCCAATTTAAGGTTAAGGTTTTATCGTTACCATATACGTATTACTACTATATAGCGAACGACGAAAACATGTTGAAGCAAAGACGTAGCCTTTGGAAACAATTATTGACTACTGAACATACCCTTAGGGGGTTTTGCAGCGAAGGACGAAAAAATGATGAAACAAAGACGTAGCCTTCGGAAACAAGTGCTAACCAGTCACATGACGTATTGAACATCCCTCCTAAACAACCACGTGATTTGCCCAGCTAGCTTTACTTTTGAAAGGTAAAAAGACGAAAAGGAAACCGACAAGCTCACATTTTAAACTGCTGTCAGAACTGGCAGTGACAGTTCCGTCAAGTGCTGGCACATCACGTGGTACAAAACAAAAGAAAAGGAGATTTTATCTTTGCTTCAAATTTTAACAACGGGTAGACTGGATGCTAACAATATAGTAGTAATACTTATATGATCGTTACCCAACGATTCTACAAATAAAGCGTAAAATTGAAAATACCAAAACAAAGCTAAAACAATCCGCTTTCCCTTCGAGGGCTCCCCTGTCCCATTTCGAGCGTCGAAATCTTTATACCAGAACTAGGTATCCTGGTTTATAAACATAATTAATGATTAGTGAATAACCCTTGCATAATTTGGGTCTCATATAAATAAAAGAAAACGTGTGAACGATGAATGAAAACGATTGATTGTGTTTACTGATAACTTTTATATTAAAAATTGTTGTAAATTATTATTTAGTACTTAAAAGATTCAGTTAATATTTCTGATTTTTAGTTGACAGATTAAACAACCTGAACACATCTAAGCGAACCTGTCCCCGGATCACGCCACATAGAATTCTATTCTATGTGTCAAAGTCACATGACTACTAAAACAAAACAAACGCCCCATCACATGGCCCCTGTCATTAGTGTCAAAATCGCATAGAATTCTATGCATCGTGATCCATCACCTGATCCTGATTTATACTTTGTCAATAAAGAAGTAAAATTCACTGACCACCGCGACAATAGAAATTGGAGCGACCGAGTTTTTATTTTTATAATTTTCACATCGAGATTTTTTATTGGTTTGTGGACCTATTTCTAGCTTAATTTCAGAATTTTAATGATTGTTTTTTTTTCAATAATGGCTGAAATACTTAAAGTAACCTATTTGATGATTTTTTAAGTGTTTAAGGGACGGCAATTTGATTTGAAGTACACTACTAAGCCGTGTAATGCACAAGATTTAATCTAATTGAATAATTAAATCAAGTTAATAATTAATCTGGCTACTCATTCACGTCGGTAACAATCACAAGGAGAAATCACCAGAGGAAGTTTATTTCGAAACAGATCTGAACTGAGATACTGCATCCATATTGAGATTTTTAAGTGCACGGATCTGCACCCGATTAATTCCATTCACTCGGAACTGACGATGTACACATACTGATCGTCTGGGTTGTGACTGAAATTGCGACTTCATTATTTATTATTGGATTAGGATTAGGACCATGGCAGCAAATTCTTTATTTTTAGGTGCACTAAAAAAGATAAAACAAAATTTTCTTACATTCTAAGGGTCGTGGAGTTTTATACAGGGTGGCTAAACAAATATGAAACGTCGACCCTTTTGGGCGTTTACTATTTGTTATGGAAAAAAAAACGCTCGGACACGTCGATTTTGTTTTCGAGGGGGAAACTTTTTGAGCACATACTCAAACCCCTACCTTTAACCGCTTGGTCAGGGTGGGCTTCACCCCTAAAATCTTAAATGAAAAGGGGGGTTGAGTTGCACCTCGTTTGAAAGGTCTTTCGATTCTCTTTATCACCATACCTAGTTTACGCCCTTTTATTTCCACGGTTTTCAAATTATTTAATTTTATTTTTGGGTAATTTATTTTTTATTCTGTAAATTAAACCAATTTTAATTCAAATCCTTGGAAATGAATTAATAAAATTTAATCTTATTTCGTTCTGGACCAATTTTTATTTAAATACCCTTTTTTCAGAAATAAAACTCGGACACTCCGAAACATCGTATGCCTATTCAATTATGCATTATGCAAAACAGTGTATGACGGCCTTTAGGCGAACGGAATTCCGTATGCTTTCGCGATCGCCAGTCACTCCGCTCTAAAATAATAATTATTAATTTTAGAAAAACGAGAGTTAATTAAAATAAAACATATTATTAATATCATGAAAATTACTGTTAAAAATATTTTCTTAGTTAAGTAATAGAATACTAGTAAATTTTTTTGTTGTCATATATACGCTCGGAGGGGGGCTGCAGCATGACAGCCCCCTCCCCCTTCGATGCGCCACTGGTTTGGACAGACGAAGCAACTTTCTCAATTGCGGCAATGTCTAATAGACGAAATGTTCATGTTTGGTCGGATGAAAATCCCTTTACCGTCGAAGATATTGCTTTTCAGGGGTGTAATTCAAATCACCGTTTGGTGTGGGATATTACAAAATAAAATTCTAGGACCACTGTTTTTTCGGGGAGCATTAATAGGCCAGCACTATCTAAAATTTTTTAGAAAATGAAATCGTAGATATTCTCGACGAATTGCCACTTGAAGAACGTCGACGTATTATATGGCAACAGGACGGAGCGCCTCTCCATAATTTAACTGAGGCTTGCAATTTTTTAAACCGGTAGATATGGAAAGTTACATTGGCATGCTAAATAACCCAGTCATATACAGCAAACATAATGAAAATATTGAAGAAATTCAAAGGAAGGTGAGAAATGTAAGAAATCTGAACAAAAATTATGCTGAAAGTATTATAAACACACTTCAGAGGCAGAGAATAATATATGAAAAGTGCTGCTATTAAGTATCGATTTAATACACCCCACTTGTTGCATCGACTGTGAGGTATTGTATGGCGGCAAAACAGATGTAAATAAATGTATCGGTTTTCCACTACATAATTTAGGATTTTTTGATTGTCTTGGTGATCAAATTCTAAAATATTTAGCAAATTATGTCACAGTGTCGTACATGTGCACTAAAAATAAAACATATAATATGTATGACGAGGAATAAACAATTTTTATGTCGTTATACTACATGCTTTAATTTAGCACCATATTTTGTCGCCTTTAACCCTAATACAATATTCAGTGTGTCCATCGTAATCAATTGCGATACTGATATTTTTTATGCAAAACCAGTCAAAAAATTCATATTACGCGATTTGTTAGATACATATGTACGTATATTATATAGTTACCTTAATTCGCAATTGTCGTAAGTCCATTAACTAACAGGGAAATGTTGCAAGTCCTTTATAAATTGTAAAAATGACATTTTTTATTTTATTTTATAATATTTTCTTAACAAGTGTATTTAAAATGTTTAAAAGAAATTTTCATAAAGAAAAAATACTTTGAATCGATAATTTTCAAGCAAGATAGCGTTTTATTCATTCCCTGTTCCCCAATTTAGAATTTTGGACTTACGACAATTGCGAAGTAAGGATGTAGAATATATTGCCTTGCCTAAAATAACTTAGGTATAATATATGAAATTGAAATTATCAACTAGGGATACTGCAGAGCTTAAGGGCCTGCAAACTCTTTCGGTGCTTTTAGAACTTTCAATGTTTTCAAGCACTGTGCTGCAAGTCCTTTCTTAAATATGTCGTTGAGGCTTTGGAACTGAATTATTTTATATGCGTAAGTGCTCGGTAAATGAAAAAAGAACTTTAAAGCTATTTCAAGGTGCTTCACGCCCTTTCGGGAATCTCTTTAAATTATCAAGCACTTTTGAATCATTTGGTTCAAACTCGAGAAATTATGCGGCTGTTACGGTTGTTGGTCAGACTAAACCTCACTACCGGTACAGCATCGTCACTTAAATGCAAGACCAAGGACAGTCATTTGCATAATTTTGAATGATGACTCCGCAACAAATTTGTCATTGTTGGTTAAGAACTTGTAATTCTGGGACAATTTTTTGGTCATTTTGACAATGAACCAAAGCTAAATTTAAAATGTTGGGTTTAGTTTTATATCATTAGTGAAATCTTCAATTGAAATTGACTGTATTCCCAGAAATTGGGAAAACAGGATTTTTGGATCTGCCATAGTTTACGTTAACGGTCTAGGGAATTATTGGGGATACACAAAACTAACGTATATACCTAGAGTTCTCATACAATTGGCAAATAATCATTCTTATGATGAGTTTGTTATTTCTGGTGACTCCAACCTACCACATTGCGTGTGGGATAACTCTGGTGATAACTTGAGTGGGCAGTGTTCTCCGGTTTCTCCTGCACAGATTAACCAGATTCCTAATAATAACCACCAATTTCTTGATCTAATATTTAGTAATTTTTTAGTAATAGCCCTAATGCTTATGTGTCGTTAGCTGATGATGGCTTATTGGGCAATACTTAGCATCATTTAGCATATAACGCTTCTATACCATGTAGTTATGTTAATGGTCATTTGATGATTGATGATTGATATGATTTTAAGAACTGCGATTTTTTTTTTGGTAAATGATTATCTCCATGGCATTCCCTGGGATACTTTGCCCGCCTCCAATGATAACACTGTTGTCGATATTTTCTATAATGTTTTGTATGACGTTTTAAATATTTTCATTCCAATTAAACGGCATAAATCTATAAATTTTCCAGTTTGGTTTTCCGGCGAGCTTCGCAGTTTAGTTATAGGGAAAAAGATTGCCCACCGTCATTACAAAGAAAGTAAGTCTAGGCATGACTATAATAAATTTTCAGTACTGTGTGATAGATGTAAAACGCTGCAAAAGGCTTGCTATCCTAGATTTATATCAGGTTGAACAAAATGTGTTTAACAACCCAAACTTCTTTTGGTGGCTTGTAAATGATACACGTAGGTCGAGCGCGTATCCTGCTGTAATGTATCTTGGAGATCAATCAGCGGAGGATGGTAATGGCATTGTCAACTTGTTTGCCAATCAGTTTTGTACCCGAAAAGG
The DNA here is from genome assembly GCA_963971165.1 of Philopedon plagiatum. Classification (NCBI taxonomy): domain Eukaryota; kingdom Metazoa; phylum Arthropoda; class Insecta; order Coleoptera; family Curculionidae; genus Philopedon; species Philopedon plagiatum. The sequence continues at coordinate 31,592,251 of OZ020195.1, read as the reverse complement.
CTGCTGATGTCTAGTCCATAAGTTTACCGCTTATTGACGTGTTTAATGGCATTCAAGACCTGAGAATGTCGTATTCTTCTGGCCCGGATGGTATACCATCTGCTTTTATTAAAAATTGTATTTTTTCCCTGAACAAACCCTTGCATTTTATATTCAAACTTTCATTGGAATCAGGCTGTTTTCCGAATTATTGGAAGACAAGTTTCTTGTCGTCTATTTTTAAATCTGGAAACAAATAAGATGTTAGCAATTATAGAGGTATATCAATACCCAGTGTTACTCAAATTGTTCGATAAACTTGTCTCTAACCAACTGACTTGGAAATGTAGGGAACTGATTGTTTCTGAGCAGCATGGGTTTGTTCATGGCAAGTCGAACAGTAACGAATCTGCTCACATATAAGCAGTACTTGTTAAGTGCCTTCGAGAGGAGGTTGGAGGTGGATAGCATCTATACTGACTACTCGAAGGCGTTCGACAGGGTGAATCTTGGGTTACTCCTGCATAAATTGAAGGCCTTAGGCTTTAGTGAGTCAATTCTTGCTTGGAGGTGTAGCTTCTTGTCGGGGCGTAGCCAGTACGTACGAATTAATAACTTTGTTCCCAAGGAACTTTTAGTATTTTCTGGAGTTCCTCAAGGGTCCAACTGACTGTGGTCCCTTGTTTTCAATTTGTTTGTTAATGATATTAGCAGCGCTATTGCTCACTCTAATTTTCTCTTATTTGCCGACGACTTGAAATTGTATAATGACATTAGGAGCATTACCGATATTCAGACTTTGCAGAATGACCTTGATAACTTGTCTTTGTGGTCTGAAAAAACGAGTTGAATCTGAATGTAAATAAATGCTTTTCTATTACTTTTAGTCATTCCAAGAGCCCAGTCTCACGCAGACATTTGTTGAATGACGTAACGCTCAGATCAGTTACCGAGGTTCGAGACCTGGGAGTACTACTTGACACCCAACTCTCTTTTAAAGCTCATATCGATAAAATAGTACAGCAGGGATTTATCTCAAGATATGGCAAAGACCTTCTTTCACCTGCCTCGTTCAAGATATTATACTGTTCACTGGTGCGCTCTGGTCGCGAATATGCCTCTGTGATTTAGTCACCATATTATCAGGATCACATTATTACAGTCGAAACTGTTCAACGCATATTTTTACGTACACTAGCCTTTAGGGAAAATATAAATACTTATTTATAACGATTTTGATTATTACATTATTTTTTTTATCTTCTGACAGCCCACGAAGACCGAAGTCTAAGTACTATGGTACCGTGGGTGTACTGGGGAATCGACTCACACATCCAGAGCTGGAAACATCCGTAGGGATTTCACCAGCCCTTTAAGAGGATGTGTGGGGTGGTACCACCTCGGTCGAGGAAGCATTCCTCTACCACCTTCCAACAACAATCGCAAAATATCCATAGTCGAAGCGGGATTCGAACCCGCGCCTCTCAGTTGCAAAGCTAGCGCCGTACCAACTCGGCCACCGGAAACCCAATTATAATATTGTAATTGATAGATATGGTATAAGGTCACTGAAGGAACGACGGATTTCTGCTGACGTTCTGTTTATGTTTAAGCTTTTGAATGGTATCATCTGTTGCCCCCATTTACTTCAACTTGTTTCCTTTAATTTAGTACATAGAACAAGAAATAGTACCATGTTTATCACTCCACTTCATTTTAGCCCCATGTCGCGCATGGTTAGCCGGTTTAAAGATTTTAATTTAGACCCCTTTGGTGGGACTTTGTTAAGGTTTAAAAAAAAAATTACGCAATGTGCTACATGTAATTTAGGCGAACAATGTGGCCTATTTCATTGTTAAGGGTATATTTATTGGTACTATGATATAGATGTGTATATTTTATGTTTAATATAATTAATTCATGTCTATGTACTTGTAAATTGTAAAATGGATTTTCCGTTGAAATAAATAAAATAAATATTCTTTTAAATACGATGACGCTACCTTATCGCTGAGATTGGTTAAACCTCATAGTTTTAAAAGTTATTGGAATGATTTTAAAGTCTCGTTATTAAAGAGCTGTTGCTTATATGTACAATTTTATTGACTTTCCCAGCTTTTTACCTAATCTACAATTTAAAATTTTATCCAACAACAATTTTAGATTTTTCATCTATTTCCTAGCGTACAAGTCCGAAGGACTAATTACAGGTACTCTCAAAAGGTCAACAATACATACATATTTGGATAATTATCCCTTCAGGTATCTACTGATGAGCTAAGGGTCGGATATTTTGTGCTTTTTATACTTTTCGACATTTTTTCAATAAACCCAATAAGACCATGTAAAAGTTTTGTACCATTTTAAACATAAATGGTATTTTTAATACTCCAATAATTAGATTTCGATCCAATAATTACCAGAAACCACAGTGTACAACTCATTTTTTAAGTGCCCTTGTTCATAGTCATCGTCGTGGTTTGAAGTGCGTGGTGGTATAGTTCGCCAGCTAGCTAGATTTTAATTTTGTTGTCTGTATTTGTTTATTTCGACAGCAACTACGTACACTTCGCAAAGTGCTAAAAAGTAAAAATAAAGTTAGTACCCATAGCCATCGACTGATGAGAGAATTATTTCCAAATTCTTAATAATTTACCATAAAATTGATAATCGTGCAAGGACTCTATTCTGCCTTCTCTACCATGAGGTATTTGCTTCAACTTTTTGTCGCTAAATGAAGTAAATAGGTTTTATATTGCTGCTTAGATAGGTTTAGCATACTCTTATAGTTTCAAGAGTCTGTTGTTGGTATGCTGTGGTGAACGATACTGAAATGGGGTCCAACGCATTCATGCAGGAGCGGATTTAAGTTAGATTGATCCCTAGGCCAATTCCGATATGGCGCCCTTCTTGTTTTGTGATTGTATATTTTTGACACAATTTCTTTTATTATATAATTTATTTATTATGATGGTTATACTTTCACTTGAAACGTAGATGATGATAATAAATAATTTGTGTTAAAAATACTTAGATCGGGATTTGCTTTAATTATCGACATTAATATTATACTTTCTACACCGATCTTTAGTCGCCTTTAAAATCTTGGCACCCCTCAAATTTTGGTGCCCTAGGCCTGGGCATCGCGGGCCTAAGCCTAAATCGGTGGGCGTAGGAAATTTCGGCCCCGGCCAGTTAGCGACCAGATTTTGACAGGAACTTTCGGCCCCGGGATGGAAGGGTCATATTTTTATTACAGGTATTTTCGGCCCCAACAGTCTAATATTATAACATTTAAATTTTTTCATGATCTTTTGTGTTTTGAATCATTTATGAAATGAAAATGCAAGGTAAGGTTTGTATATTTCGGTTTTTTATTTCAAAATTATTTTAGGTATTTCATCACTAACATACATAAAAAAATATATTTACATATTACAACATACTTTACACAAAATCTGAAAATTACTTATTGCTACTACAGGAATAATATGCTACAGTTTTTACAAAATCTAACCTAGAGATATGCCCCAATTGGAAGTTCTGTGCCATTTTTTCTAAAAATGTCAACTTATTTTTTACATTTTTGTTTTTAATTTTTGCCGTTATGTGAATACTTTTCATTTTTATATAAGCATCTATTTGGAATTCTTTTAATTTTTCCATAAAAATATATATAGAAGGATATGGCGCATAAAAAGAAGAATTAAATCTAGAATGAAAAGATTCGCAAGCATTTGTAGTCCTAATAATTGATGGATTTTTGTTTGCCCATATTGTCGGCGGAAATTGGGCACTTTGAATAATGTACACCTCTAAAAGGTAATCAGCGTATTTATCAAGAATGTCATTATTTGGCTTATAGCTCATTAAATCAAATACAAAACAGTCCTCTACTTCTTCTGGAGCTAAATATGTTAAGCCAAATGTATGTCTCAGCCATTTTCCAATATCTGAATTTTTGTTTTTAAATTCGGGAACCAAACCAAGCAATTGCATTTTTTTAAACCAACTTTGATGTAAGTGAAAACGGCAGCCACTAATTTTTACTTGTGGAAAAATACTTAGTGCAAGATGAATTGCTTTTTCGAAATCTACAAAGACTTCTACAGGATGTAACGACAATCTAAAAATTTCAAATATTCTTGATTTTAGCAGAAAAAATAGATATTGGTATGTGGCTGCTGTTTTATCTCTTAACAAACAATATACTAACGGTATATAATGTCCATTTTCTAGCCCATGTATAGTAAATAATTGGCAAAAATATTTGCTACAGTACGAAAAGGTTCCGTCCATATACAATTTTTCCATTTCACATAATGCACGAATGTTTGTTTCGCATAAAAAAATAATTATATTATGTTCAAGATTATTTAAAAATATAAAATCTTCACCTATGTTCGTTTTAAGAGAATAAGCACTTACTGCACTATGAACTTCTTCAATTGTTTTTGGTAATGAACTTGGTAGCAATTTCCGACGACAGTTGTAAATATTTTTTCGAATAGCCTCAATGTCTGAGATTGTCACATCATTTGAAGAATTTGTAGCAATAGCTCGTCGAATAATCTTAGCAGGTTTTTCTGTTAAATCGTCTTCAGCTTTTCGTTCGCACGCATTGGTGTTTATTTTTCTCTGTGTCATGCGTTCATCTATTCCATGATTATGCACTAAGTCTGCTTTCGTTATTGTAACGTCAGAACCGATTGTCACCACTTTCGCTAAGCATTTAGAATTCTTCTGGATGCACCGCCACGATACTTCACCACTTTTTAATTCTTTGCTTTTGCAAAACGTATAAATTTCTACAAGAAGTAAATCGCGGTTACGGGAACTTTTTATTAAACTCATTTTTAATAGATTACATAAACATACAACTTCAAGAACTGAAGAGGAATGATTATAATCGCAGTCTCTAAACATGAATAAATACCCTTCATGTCGTTGTTATGACAATTTAATTATATCAACCCCATCCCTTAAGTATACCTAAAGTACCGGGTCGGGAAATACCCGGGGTGGGTACTTAATTGATATTGAGCTTACCTGCAATGTCTGGGGCCGAAATTTCTTGCAAGATTACTTGACCTATAATTTCTAGCAGGTAACTGACCCAATATGGGGCCGAAAGTTCCGCCGCCCAAATCGGGCACTGAATTCATGCAGGTAATTGTTAAAGGGCATATGTTTATTTACAGTGCAATGTGTATTAGAACTAATTTACATAATGTTTACAACTGATAGTAAAGTACCCCATGACTACTCACTGTGAAATGGTGAATTACTAAGGTTACCACAGCACAGACTTGCTCTAACAAATATCATCCTAATTGTGCTTATTAGGATTCATAATAAATTACCTAGATATTTAAAACCTATTTGCCTTAAAAAAATTTAAGACATTTCCTCTAGGGCAGTCCTTTTATTCATTAGTCGAATAATTTCTCCTTAAATCTCGATTAGAGGCTAAATGAGTCCTTTACTTTAGTTTACATGTGTCTTTGATATATTTCGACTGTATTTGTAACATATACTTGTTTTTATTTTTGTATTCATAATTAGAGTTAAAATTTGATATAAAACTTGTAGTTTATATCTGCAGATGAAGACAATGTCACCGAAACTATGTATGATCTGATGTTAAATAGTAAAGTAAATAATGAGTTTAATTTGTTGATTTAAAGATGTGCTATAACAAGTAAGGTTCCAAATTATTATTCCTATTAGTCCTAAATTTCCGCTGAAAAACTTCAAATAAAGAAGTATTTTTAAAATGTACTAAAAAAACCTTTGTAAACATCAGTCATGAGGACAATTTGTAGCAAAATACACTTTTATGATTTTATGCCTAATGAAGAAATTGTGAGGAGTTTATTTTCAAAACGAAATGGCTAACAAAAATTATGAGTTTACCTGATATAAATTCCAATTAATTTGCTAAATTTTTTGAACTACTTTGATTCTCATATATGTATGTATGTATGGATGTACCTATGTAAATATTTATTTAACGGGCAACTTTTACGTCTTAAAATAAAATAGCACTATGAAATCCATTTTTTAAAATAAATATTAAAAAAGGTGGGTTGAGCCATTCTTTAGACATTGGTAGAGCTCAGATTTCCTCTGTATAAAAATCCTACATCACAATTAATTGCATACATATATTGGCTTAAGGTTTGGAAAAGCATTGGTGGCAACCCCGAATTTAATAATTCCGAGAAAAGGTGGCGCGGTACCTGAGAATTCCTAGAAAACCTGATCAAGCTATCTCCGATACCAAGAAACCCAGATGCGAGTGATCCTCGGAACCTCGTTGGCCTTACTACACAAAGTCTATAGGTTAAATCTGCTTGCATCGCAGGTATTATCGGTCAGATTCACTATCGCTAAGATTGGTCTAATAACACTAGGCAACAAATTTAAAGATTTTTTAAAGGCCCTAGGCAAAAATATGATTTTTTGATTGTATATGACTGACATAGACCCAAAATGTTTTTTGAAGAATTTTCCGAGGTCGTACATAAAAAATAGGAGCACAATTTTTAGTACCATTTATTGTATACACACACCATTTGACAATTTTAAGAACTTAAGAAGTATATTATAAACGTCATTTTTAATTAATATTCCGGCTTTCCATGAATTATTATAATAATTACTGCTTAACGATTATTCTAATTAATCAACTAATCACTTTTCTTCCTTTTTTTATCTCTCTCTTATACGCCTCTGGTTCTACGGTTCTGGTTCCCCTCGAAGGACGGTCCAACAGTAATCCGCTAACATTGAAACATTCCACTTCCCTTGGTATCTTGTTTCCATATTTCCAATTTCTTGATGGAATCGTTCTCCATGTTCGTCACTAACGTCTCCACCTCCACAGTTTTCGGGAAAGTATTCTAAGTGGGAGTGTAGAAAAGGTATTTTTAAGGACATATTACACCCCATATTTTCAAAAACTTTTAAAAGTGTCTACAAACTCTGGATAATTTAGTACTGGAAAATATTTAATGGTATAAAGGACTTACTACTGACATATATTGCTGTTTTCATAAATTAAATAATTATTGTTGTTATAAACTCGATTGGAATAGACAGCATTTACATATTACGCAACTTATTTTTATGCGTTTAACTTGTTTTCGCCGATTCATTTAGGGCTACCTATTTAGAAACAACCTGGATTAAAAATCCTGTTGGCGGTAAGATATATTATGACATAAATTTCAAAACAAAAATTTGATAAAAACATATTATATATTGTATATATATATATATATATATATATATATATATATATATATATATATATATATATATATATATATATTCGACAATTGCATCTCTCCTGATTCGACGTATTGTTTATGAATATCGGACGAGAGAAAGCATGAAATCGGCAGATCTGAATATTATACCGCGGAAGGCCGACGGAGTAAAACTTCTGACATTCAACGATGATACTGAAACTTATATTTTCGCCGTGGTTCATAAACATCGAATCAGGAGAGATGCAATTGTTGAATGTTGAAGATTTGTCCATCTAAACAACAGGCGCGGCCCGTGAAATTGTAAGTTGTATAATTACTTATAGGACCCATGACAAGTTAAGGTTTTTTAATAATTTACTAGGAATGTTTTGGTAAAGAAAAAAAATATTTTGGACCCAATCAATCTCTCTTAATACCCTCATTGTTGTCACATCTAATCTCCTTTTATGCACTTTTTGCCACGCTTCCATACATTATTGGAGGTCTGACCACTGTTTTATCGCTCCCCTCTTATTAGCATCCAACGGTCACACAGCACATCGGGGTCTTTCCTCCATACCGCTTGCAATCTGCATGATACTTCTAAATCTGCTGTGATGGTGGAATTTAAAACTCTTTACTTTGTGTAGCTTTTCTTCTTGCATCTTTAGTTCCACTTTCTTTTCTGTTGAACTCTATGTAAGTAGGTTTTTTCCTACTGATTTTAAAGCCTCTATCTTCTAGGGATCTTTTTCATCTTTCAATATCTTTCTTGCTAGTACAGTAATGTCAAAAACAGAAAATTGCCAGACCCTGTTCGGATTACCTACACATTCGGACTATTGACTTCATTTTCCGACATTAAACCACACTGCTAACAAAGTGGACAAACATTCACAATTGATCTAAAAGCTGAACCTGTTGAAGCGACAACGTGACATGCTTCCTTTTCGGAGCCATCACTCGAGATGCGACACTTATTCTCCAAACGAATGAGTTCAACTGAATGCGTCGTACATGATATTGACCATGACAGATCGCTAAATCAAAGCGCAATTGGTAGTTTGGACTACCCAAGACAGGAGTTCGGATCATTCGGATTATCGATACATTACTGTACTGCATGTTACAATATCTGTCGCAAACATCATATTGCAGAATGTAGTACCTACATTTTAAAACCAAAACTAATTATTTTTTATGCTAACACACTTTTGATTATTTTATGTTGCACCCAGTATATTCCCTTTACGAGCAAAAAATAATGCTGCGTACGTGTAGGAACTGCTGGTGATTTGTATTTAATAAAAGATATTAAATAAAGCACATAAGAAGGCCTCAAGGACTATCAAGATCATTATTGCTTTGGTGGCGTTCAGTCAGGGACTTTATTATTTATCAAGTGACCGGTGACCGCAAGCTATACAAAAAGGTAGTACTGAAGTTTTGTTATTTAACGATTCCAGGAATTATTTTTGTTTCGCCTGATTGTACTTTCTTCTCAGAAAAGATATTAATTATTTATTTATGAATTGTAAAGAATAAAGAAAGGTGTAATTGCCGTAGTGGTGGCCAGAACATTATTCTTTAGTCTATACAGAGCTGATTCCGAGAGTGTCATGTTTACCTGTACATAGTTTGAAACGATTTAATTAGAGCTGATTCACAGTGCAGGCTTACGAGGGTGGCTGTAGAGGTCTATAGCCCCCGGCAGCAAAATTATATGCGGAACAGAGCACCAAGTTCTTTCTTAATTTGTTTTTATTTATACCCACGATAAAGTATAGTAAAAGTAAAAAAGAAATAATCAGTTATATGTATATTTTATTTAGGCTTGGTGTCCGTGTGAACTAAACAAATGGCTTTCGTGCCCTTGTTCCCTCGATAAGTTCACACGTCCTGTTTTTTGAGTTATTGATTTTTATGTCGAAATTTTGTCCTTAAGTTAGTCTGGTAAATTTAACTTGCTTCTCCATAAATTCGCTAAGCCCTTGAACGATATCTAAAAAATTCTGTTCTTGGTTTGCTATTTTGAAGCAATCCGTTTTATAAAATTCTGTTAATGTACTCTTCTACAGTTTTAACTGCTTTTTAATCATTGTGGGATTTAAATTTTTCTCTGATAGGCATTTTAATAGGTAGTCTGGCTGGTTACTCTGATATTTTAAAAACAAAACTCGCTAAATGGGTAAAACACCCTTTTCAGAGGCTGGACCATTTTGAAGCAGAGAAGTAAGGTGAAAAGCCACCCATAGCTAAATATTATACAGCTATTCTCGACATTTTGCAAGCTATATTCATTTTGAACAATTAAAGCAGGCCAGTAATGCACATCACAATACGCAAAACAGGAAAAAAAACAGAGACAGTAAGTCTAAGCTTAAAGTCGGTGTTAAAATATAGTCCCTGTATAGTATTATTGATTTATTTAAGTTTTTAGCAGCAAGTGAGATACGTATTCATCAAAATGGGGATGTGTGTTAGAGAAAAAGCCGAAAGTGGTACTAAAATTGTAAATTACTGAGAATATAATATAGAAGTACCTATTTAAGTATATTTCGAAATTCTTCTGGGATATCAGTTTTTTTTAAACCAGATACCTACTATTAGTTGAGTTCAGGCGCGTATATGGGGGGGGGGGGGCATGAAATGATGGATATTAAACTAAATTTATTACCCAATTTTTGGTTTCACACCCACACAAATCACAAAATCAGAACAAATTTCCTGGAAGATAGGTAACTCTCATAAAAATTGACCTGCTGAGCGAAAATTGACGGGGCTATTTTTTCTTCTATCGTTCTCAATTGTCTTCAATTTTTTTTCTATGAGCGCGTACTATCGCTCTAATAAAAGTAGATTTTATCGACAATGTTTATTGACCAACCCTTTGTCAGCGCATACCTACTCTCGGTATGTATATTTTCTTTTCTTTTAATCTCGTTAAGCAGTCTTCAATTTTGATCGCAAATAAGTCCGGACACTAATAATATTTTTTCACACTATTCTAAAATAATTTACTGCTCGGGTGCGGCGCAAAACTTGCACCCGTGGTTGGCGCGGCCCTTCAACTGGGAGTCAAGTCAGCAGCTACGAAATCGCGGAATAGTGATAGCTAGGGTGTTTAATGGCGAGTTTCATTACACCACACAGCGATCGATGAACAGTTAGTATTGCGTCGTAGGTACTGGAAAAAAAAATTAAACTTAAAATAAATATATATGTCGCCCACGCACAATTATAAAGAAAGTCTCTATATTTGATCACCAAACAACTTACAGCTATTAGCTACAAAGCCTTAATAAATGGTAATGAAATTTAATTTCTGAAAAAAACATCAATGACGACGAACTAAACAATTCTATCAAACGTCGAGTTCTAGAATGTACTAAATATAAAAACTCAATATTTGACTTGCGAGCACCAGTATTTTTTTATAAGTGCAATCTATGTTTCTTCTTTGTTATAATATTATGTATATTACATATGACATGGTAAAAGTAATTTTTTCTCGCTAAAAGTGCAAGTGACTTTTTTTTAATGTTATTTTTTTGAGTATGGTTCTTTGGATCTTTTTACCAGGTTTCAGGAAAGAAACTTATCTTACTTGCTTTAAATAAAACTGCTCTTCTATTGTAGCAAATGCGGAAACGTTTCCCAAACACTATCAGAATGGAATCAGTGATGTGAGTATACGAAAATTGCTCTAAAACATCCTATTGCATTCCTTCGCCATTACTACTATTCTTTGTTGGTCTCAAAAACATTAAGAAATAAAAAATAATTACTTAGGACGAGAACCACACTGTGAGGTGGATTCCTTTACAGAAAAATTGAAAATGACCGTGTCGAATAATTTCTTCCTTCGCTTTTCGATAATAGGATAGCCTGTCGTAGCTTCCTTAGTATTAGGCCTTCACGGTAGCACAGCAAAATGCCCTTTACACCCTAGAAAATTGTTGCGTTACGTGACTTAAATCTCTTGGGGCTGGTTTTGGACAAGGGTTCACGAAAAATCATAAATTCATTTTTGCGTGCCAATCCAACGCTCTTTAAGGGGCAGTTTTAAAAAGGTTTGTTACAATCAACTTGCCACTACTCGTAAACTGTGAAAACAGGCACCCATTTTGCACCAATTTTGGTTAAGAGTATGTGGAAGTCCTCATAGTACCTCCTCAACAAAGGCAGCGTTTTCTTGCGCTTAGCGAGTGGGCTACCATACAGCAGAATTTTTTTACATGTGAATTTTAAGTCGCAACAACCCACAAAGTAATCATAGGAATATGCAAGAGTAGTTTACTGCCGGTCTAGCAATATTTATTGCTTCCCCCCTCCCACCTTCACGTGATTCGCGATCTCTGGCATTGTTACTTCCACCGATTTCTATGGGCGTCGATCGTCGCCCAAGAACAACACCCTGTTAAATTGCAGGTATCAACCACGACCACGAATATCGATTACATTTCATCAAAACATTGTTTAATGCCTACAAACCACAGTTTAAAGATAAAAATATTACACGATAATTCTGAGGTTAATCATGCAATAAATAAAATATTCTGATTGACAGTCCTATCACCGGAAAACAATAAGACAAAAATTTTGCTGGCTATTTAAGTGAGTACAATACTAAACAATTTTTGTAGGCATAAATCCAATTGTGTCCTTATTTATGTACGGAAATGGGTACGAATCCCTTAGGTTTACCTGGACTTCGCTCTAATAGATAACTTTGTCATTCACAAAATACAAATAATTTTATTTACCTTTTTATTGAAACACTCAGTATGATAAGTTATACAAATTAATTTTTGTGTAACAGTTTTGTACGATTCACTTATTAGTAGATTAGCATAAGATGACGCAAAACTAGGTTGAACAATGTTGCCGGTTCAAAATCGGACGATAGTTTATTATTTGGTAACGAATGATTTTCATTACAATCCTTGCTTTTAATTGCAATGTAATGCCACCAACACGACTGATATGCTAAACTAATACCGCAGCAATAGCCCACAATACTAAACGAATGCCTCACCATGCCATTAATGCAGAACAAATGTTGGTGCTGTCAGCGCCGGTTTAACCATTAGGCGCACAAGGCGGCCGCCTAGGGCCCGCGAGATAGGGATTGCCTATTTTATTAAAATATTACATGTTTTGACTTTCTTATGCCTAAGTATTTGTAGTTATCAGAAAGTAAGAAAAAGAAATGTATACTTTTCGACTTACTATATATGTTTAACTAGTTTTGCTGAATAAAAAAAGTTATGTTGTGTTATATTATTTATTTTATTTTTGATCTAACACATAGGTACACGGTACACGAAAACCCGGCTATTGACAATTACCTTGTCCTCTATTCCAAAAATTTTACGCTTGCGACGCTACTTTTATTGCCCTGTCCACATACTTTTCTACGGATCGGCTAATTTGAATTCATTTTCACCAGCCCTGACTACACCGTCTGGGGCCCGGCAGGGCCCTACCGCCTAGGGCCCGATATAGGGCCTAAAATCGGCGCTGGGTGCTGTCCTTGTACTGCTCTCCATTTATACACCAAACTGTATGTATGTATATATAACAAACTAAAGGCCCGTGATCGATTAACATGCCTAAAAATGAGTAGAAATACTCGTATGAAAATACTTTTAAAAAAAGAATAACGTTGTTCGAGTCAAGATTCACGTACTTGAGCTCCGAAATTTCCGCTTTTCCGAGTTACAGAAACAGAACTTAAATTTAAAATAATTCAATATTACATGAACGTTCACCAAAAACGTATTTTATGAGTCTTATTCTTATCTATATATTATAAAACTGGTATAGATACTGATACTGATACAGGTACAGCTCCGTTGGTGTTGGAGAATAGACTGATTGTTTACTCATATGAAATATGAACATAGCTAATTAATATTTTCTAATCCCGTTGACAATTTTAGATGCCCGACTTTCTTTAAAAACGCACACGTCGTAAACTGTCGGCAAAAGCTTATTATCCACTGGTGAAAAATTCAGGGAATTAACGTAAACGCTTGACGTCTCTAATAAGGTTTAAAAATGGCAAATTTGTGTATTTTAATCGTTTTAGGATGGGATCATGAAACCTTTGGCACACTAACACTATTTAAGTATACTAATATAAAAATAATTTCGGTCTATCGGTAATATATAAAAATGCAAAGAAATAAATTCTTCACTAGTGCAATAAAAGACCGTCAAGAAAAACTCAAGAGAAAGGTGCCTTCCTGCTATCCCCTGCTGTTTCTGTGCCTTTACCATCAGGCAGGCTTATATCCAGAAGGTGTCTGAAGGACAGATCACGTTTTATCAAAATCAAAATCAGACCCTTTACATCCATTTTACTGTTTTGCCCATAGATGAATTAGAAAGGATTCGGTGTTCCCGATACTGTAAGCGTATCGAACGTGAAGCCCGTTTATTTGTTGTTTGTTATGAAAACATTTACCCTAGAGGTCTAGTTTACGAACTTTAAGGAAATACGTAATTGAATCAAGAATGGTATTAGAAAGAGATAAAATAGCATTGGAGTGTTGGAGCTGAGAAGTGTTGCTGTCTCTGCTGGTTGCTTAGGAAATACGTCTGACGACTCGGTTACATATACTTACGTCTTTGTCTAATGAACTAGGAAAGAAAAAGTGCGACTTATAGATTTATAAATGACTCTGAGCGACTTTAAATAAACCTTTAGAAATAATATAACCTATAAATAATAAAACCTTTTTAACTTAAATTTATTATTATTTAGCAGAAAAATAAAATATTTTAGGGTTTTTATTACTTTTAGTAAATCTTGTGATGCTTCTAACGTATTTTTTGTACAAAAATACAAGGTTAAATAAGATGTGGCCAATGTTTACAAATTGTGTTTACAGTGTCGCTTAGAATGGTTTGTTTTGGCTTCAAAGGATGTTAAATCATCCCGTATCCATTCTTAATAAATCCATGGTTTTGCCACACACCAAAACTTTTTTTCCGCATTTAATCCGTGTTTCAATAACCATGTTATCATGATCAGATGATTAAAACTAGTTTTAATGTAGATGATGTTCTGATAATGCTAACAGCGAAATGCGCTTCGAGTGCTAAAAATAAAGTTTTGATGTGATAAAACTGTTTAAACAGTTTTAGTTTGTTTAGAATATTGCATGTATGTAGATGCCAATCATGTTTCTAGCATAGCCACAACGATTTTCAAGTTTTCGGATATGCCAAAATTTTTGCCACCTTATCGATAATATAGCGAATAGCAAAAAAAATTAAAAATGGGCTAATAAATTAGTCTTATATCCTGATAGATAGATCAGGATATACTTCCGAGGTTATACAGTTAATATTTTGTGGTTTCACGTAATGGGTTTTGACTGCTGGTCTCATACTTTAGGAGCATTTAATTAGCTTCTAATTAACTCCAGTATAAAACATCAGTTATCTGGCCCCGTAATTTGTGATAAATGTAATACTTTTTCTAACTTACATGATACCTTTGTCTAAGAAATCTAAACATATCTGTATCGGTAACAATTATTACTTGTCAAATAAATTGAAAAAAGCGCATTTCCCATACTTGGTGATGTTTATCAGCACATTTTTTTAGCACATCAACTTTTAAGGTGCACGCTCACTTAGGCGAAGCGAAGAGAATTTTATCCATCCAAGAACTTTACATGCAATCAAATGGGAGCCCGCACACTGAAGCGTCGAGAGGCGTTGTGCGGGCTTCCATTTGATTGCACGTAAGTTTCTTGGACGGATAAAATTCTCTTCTCTTCGCTTTGCGACGTTTCGCCTAAGTGAGCGTGCACCTTTAGGTATGGTACATTTTATACCTCAAACCATACAGGGCCATTGGGAGGTAGTACGGAAGACTGAAAGGGGTGTTAAGGTGGTCATTTGGATTTATTAAATTGACTAATTCATAAAAAAAATATTCGCACATTTGTAGAAAAGGCACGTCCATAATACAAAGTTGTGATTTCAAATTCATGAAAAACAACAACAGATATCTTCATAATATCTCAAACTATTCTAAAAAGTTGTCTAGTGCGTCCAGCTAGCGATAATAATAACTTTAACTTAACGCAAAAAATCCAAAATCGCGAATATCTCGAAAACGGTCACACTTTGTATGGGACACGGATGAATTAGAAAGGATTCGATGTTCCGTATACTGTGAGGTGAGCGCATCGAACGTGAAGCCTGTTTATTTGTTGTTTGCTATGAAAACATTTCCCCTAGAGGTCTAGTTTACGAACTTTAAGGAAATACGTAATTGAATCAAGAATGGTAGTAGACAGAGATAAAATAGCATTGGAGTGTTGGAGCTCAGAAGTGTTCCTGTCTCTGCTGGTTGCTTAGGAAATACGTCTGAACACTCGGTTACACGTACGTCTTTGTCTAATGAACTAGGAAAGAAAAAGTGCGATTTATAGATTTATAAATGACTCGGAGCGACTTGAAATAAACCTTTAGAAATAATATAACCTATAAATAATAAACCCTTTTTAACTTAAATTTATTATTATTTAGCAGAAAAATAAAATATTTAGGCCTTTTATTACTTTTAGTAAATCTTGTGATGCTTCTAACGTATTTTTTGTACAAAAATACAAGGTAAAATAAGATGTGGCCAATGTTTACAAATTGTGTTTACAGTGTCGCTTAGAATGGTTTGTTTTGGCTTCAAAGATGTTAAATCATCCCGTATCCATTCTTGATAAATCCATGGTATGGGACTATTTTTGGTTCAATAAATTCCAAATGGCTTCCTTTAACACCCTTTTTAGTATCCCGCACTACCTCCCAAACACCCTGTATAATAATGTAAATGTAAAAGAGCTAAAAAAATGTGCTGATAGATATCACACCAAGGATTTATACTCGGAAATTGACTACCAGGTTTAGATGGTACTGTGACGTATTTCTTTGACAAATAATTGTTATCGATTCAAGTGTATGTTTACATTTTTTAAACAAATGTAGTTTATAAAGAGTATTAAATTTATCACAAACTAATTGGTAAACTTACTGGGATGTTTGGGGCCGTTTTTGATAGGAAATCGCAACCCTTCCTTTCTTTGAAAGAAAATAATTTAGTTTAGCGGTTATTTAGGAATACTGATCCTACCAGAGTAACATATTTTAAAAATAAAAAGAAGAAAAATCTAAAAATAGAGTAAAAAATTTGTAATAAAATAACCAAAAACTATGACAACAAAAATTTTGAAAAAGCATTGTCTTTGCTAGAATGATTGACATGTATATAGTTATGTTCAAGTCTAAATTACTAATAGTTGCATTAGTAGGTAATCGGCAAATAATTATTTTGCTTGTGTAGTAGAATTTGTTAATTTCCTTAAGTTTCCTCTTTTTAACGAAAGATGGTTTTACACGCCTTAATTCACTTTTCTTTAATAAAAAAAAACATTACAAGGTGGAGAGTAATGTCAAGTATAACTTATAAGTAGGGTTCGTAAATGAGAGTGCCAGACTATAGGCGCCGGAATTATAAATACCGCGATGTGTCGCGACTGCACCGTGTCAATACATCGACAATAATCCACATGCTTTGCGGTGGGAATTGGGAATCGGTTCAAATTCAAACGTTCGTAGACGTTACTTGCTATCACAGAATATGTGTTTACTGGGAAGTGTTTTTCGTATTACGTAAATTATCTATTACTTTTAAACAGTCTATTTACGATACCGCCGCCCATGGTCAGGCACCGGTTACGAACCCTACTTATAAGAAGAATAAATTTGAAGGAATATCATTTCATTCGACATCAACAAATGAAAATTGCAAGTACACAGAAGATGATTTACTGTAATTTAAAAATTAGCCATAAAAACTAATTTTATTGTCGTTCAGCGTTAAATTCCTAAAAATATATTTGGCATGCACATTATTGTACGTTACTTCCAGAGAAACATTCATAGACAAATTTTGGCAAACATCCCACATTTTTCCAGAAATTTATTGATGTTCCTAGTTAACCTCTATGAGTTCTAACCGAACGAATTAGCAGAGATACTTTAAAATAAACACACGCGGGCTCGGTGAACTAAAGTGGGGTTTCTTCTAGCGATAAAAAACTATCATAGGAGGAGAAAAGCTTGTATCTGACAAATGACTAAGGGTGGAGATGTTAAATTCAGCAATAAAAATAAGCAAACACGTTTTTTTTTAAATTACACTCCCAATGGGGTAAAAAGGGGTGTCATGTTTTAAAAGAAAATCCTAAATTTCACAAACCTCTGAAGGTGGGGATGTTAAATTCATAGAAACTCCTCATAGGATATAAGCAAACAAGAGTCTGTGCGTTTTTTAAAATTCAGCTCCTAAAGGGGAAAAGGGGGTGTAATCTTTTTTTAAAAAAGCCTATGTATCAAAAAACGCTAGACTACAAATAAGCACATGCTTACTTATTTCTACTGAAAAGCATGTGCATTAAAAAAATTACTATATACTCGTATACTCAGGTGCAAAAAAAACGGAGACCCTAAAATTTTGTCGAAGTTTTAGGTTTGATGATTTTTTTATTTCTAGCCCGATTTGAATAATTTTTTAGCAAATTATAAATGCAAATATTAACTTTATTATGCTTCTTCAAATTTTCCCTAAAACTTTTATTTGACATTTTATACAAGGAATCGGAATGCTGTTTTTCTCGCCTAACTTTGAAATACATATTTCAAAATGTCACTTGGGATAAAGTTTCATCTATTCTCTAAACTTTATTTTTGGAATCATGTCAATATCTGCATTTCTGCTTTAAACACCCAGGTGAATCAATTTATTTTCAAAAATTTAATCACTTTTTTTTTATCTAAGACTTCCCACGTATACTTCAAGCCTAAGTACTAACGTACCGTGGGCATCTGAAGAGAAGGGAAATATAGTCTATTGACACGGGATTTACGGATTGGAGGTTGGGACGGGAAAACATCTGCAGGCAATTTGTTCCATAATCTGGAGACCCTAGGTATGAATAATGAGCGAGAGAAGTGGTCTGTTCTAGGCATTTGTAGCTGGACAGTAAAGGGATGCATACGTAACGCGCCTCTTGTTGCTCTGTTTGGAACAGTCAAGGGGGAATAATACCGGCTAGTTCTTCAGAGCAAAATCCGTGGAAGTAGCGGTAGAAAAGGGATAAATCCCCAACAGCACGGCGATGAGCGAGAGAAGGGAGTTGCAATACGAATTAGACTTTTAATGTTTCACTATAAAAACATTATCAATCAGGGCATAGAAACTGGCTACTACCATAGGTTATCTTTTTATACCGTGAGTGTTTTTATTGTGAAACGTTAAAAGTTTCATTCGCATTAGAACAACGTAACCAAATTTGGGGGCAGTTTATTTTATACCTGATTATTAAAAAATGCCGATATTGACATAAACCCAAAAACAAGAGAAGATAGACGAAACTTTATCCCAAGTGACACTGTGAAATCTTTACGCTGCTCAATTGTTACACGCTATGTTTTAAATTTAGGTGACAAAAAACAATATTCCGATCTTCCTTGTATTACTAAAAATGCGAATAAACATAATAAAGCCAATAATAGCAACACTTTGCTAAAAAAATTATTCAAATAGGACTAGAAATAAAAAAATTATCAAACCTTAAACCTAGACAAAATTTTATGATGCTCGTTGTTTGTGCATCCGAGTGTATAACAAATTACTGAAACGTGAATTTCTTTCCTCTAATAATAAAAACTGTCTTGAAAACAAACACTGCGCGCGAAGGGATTGCTAGTTGCTGTATAAATTCAACTGGAAATTAATAAATTACTGTTATCTCTGCTTAAAATTAAAACAGCTTAGGTAAAATAACCCACAACCATGGATTTATTATAATAGGATTCGATATCTGTATACTGTGAGCGTATCGAACGTGAAGCCTTATATTTTGTTGTTTGTTTTTGTTTTTCTCTTGGGGGAGCAGTTTACGAACTACAAACATAGACAAGACTACGAATTACTATGTAATTGAATCAAGAAGGGTAGTAGAAAGAGATAAAATAGCATTGGAGTATTGGAGCTCAGGTTGAAAAATCACACCGGTGTGTCACCCGGCGATGATATCGAACGCAGCCCAGAAGTGTTGCTGTCTGGCTGGTTGTTTAGGAACACGGCTGAACCTCGGTCTGAACACTCGGTTACGCGTACGTCTTTGTCTAATGAACTAGAAAAGAAAAAGTGCGACGTATAGATTTATATAGATTTATAAATGACTCGGAGCGACTTTAAATAAACACCTTTAGAAATAACATAACCTATAAATAATAAAACGTTTTTAACTTAAATTTATTATTATTTAGCAGAAAAATAAAACATTTTAGGGTTTTTATTACTTTTAGTAAATCTTGTGATGCTTCTAACGTATTTTTTGTACAAAAATACAAGGTAAAATAAGATGTGGCCAATGTTTGCAAATTGTGTTTACAGTGTCGTTTAGAATGGTTTGTTTTGGCTTCAAAGAATGTGAACTCATCCCGTATCCAGTCCTAATAAATCCATGCCCACAACGTAGGAATGATGTAGGTTTATTCCGAGGTTTATTCTCTAAAGCAGATACTAAATATTTAGTACACTAACCAAACCCAAATTCCTTTTCAAACAGGTAGAAAAGTGTTGTTCAACGTTACATGACGGTAAAAATAGTATTGACTACTATATAAATAGTTTATGCATATTTATTTTGTTAAAACAGTAATAATGAGTATTAATGAGCTATAAAAATGTAGTTTTAAATAAGTAAGAACTAAAAAGGACAAAATAAGTACCTTTTAACTACAGACTAGTATAAAAATTTTTAAATTCAAAATACGTTTGTAAATTTTACACGTAAGCTTTTTGAAATTATTAAAGAAAATTGGATATAGAAAAATGTAAACAAAACGTTTCAAACTCTCACAAATAACTTAAGTAAAATACCAAAATAGATATTGACCCAACAGAAATTCCCAGATTAGCATTTTCTCAAGGATTCCTCACAGTTGCTGCATAGGTCTTGTTCTGTTTTTTTGACATTTAAATACGGATATAAAAGTGATAAAAATTATATTATTAAAATTAACAAGAGTGTTATAATTACAAAGAATTTATAATTGGCTATAAGCAAAAAAGTCTCGTAACGTCCATTCACCTGTTACTAATACTATGGCATTTTATAATTTTTTCTCGACTAATTTAGTTTAAAACGTTAATTAGTACATTTCCAACCACGACTTCTTCTGTCCATTAATGAGATATTATGATAAATAACTACATTTATATACCATCAACTATCACTCATATCATAAACAAATGACCGATTCAATAATGCAAAATACAGCTCCGAATTGGCAATCTATATAATAAAATAACATGTCCTGACTGACTGATTCATCATCGCCGAGCCGAAACCGCTGAAGCTATAAATATGAAATTTGGTCAGTAGTGTTATTTTATAGTATAGAGACTCACTAACAAGGGATTTTTTAAAATTCAACCGTTAAAGTGGTAATAAGGGGGTTGATAGTTAGTATGGAGAAAAAATATTAGTTAATAAATAATTGATTAAACACGTCTTTTACAGTTTTTAATAAATCAAAATCCCAAGGGGGTAAAATGGGGGTCCAAAGTTTGTAATGGAGTAAAATTTAAAATTGTTATACCGCGAAGTAGCGGGCGAAAACTAATAACGTATGTTTTTAACACTCACAATTTTCTTCCGTGTTATATTTTTTAATGATATTAGTAGGAATTGGAATTATAAAGACGAATTCCTTTTTTTTTTTTAGAAAAAAAAATAGTTTTTGATTTCAGATTAGTACAAGGCTTAAACACAATAACCATAACGAAGGTTCTTTCCGCTTGTGGCTGAAACACTACCTACAAAAATACAACTTGACTTTCCACGATTTGTTTTTACAGATACGGTAAATAAATTCATGAAACAATGGAAGTTCTTAGCAGCTTTCTTCAAGAAAAAATTTTAAAATGTCTAATTGTGGCCGAAGAAAATCGCAATACTATCTCAATTCTAGTATTTATTTTGACATTGTACTGAATTACCCCAAAAATGACTAGAACAATGATAATAACCTTCACAAAAGCAGATTTTAAGGTCAGGGTCGTATCTAACAAACTCAAGTTAGCTCAACAGAACAGTTGTTGAAGGCATTATTAAAAGACAAAAATTGCAATACTAAACTTACGCCATTTGTTTCAGTTACTTTCAGTGTATCTAAATATCTACTAAAATACAATTAGGATGTAAGAAAATATGACAAAAACAATGGTTTTTAAAACAACTTTACACAGCGGATATTAGTTTAAAAAATAAAAATAAATATTATCTATTATAAAAATAATAAATAGCTGGAAATTCGTCCAACAAAAAGTACGAAGTATGTCAATCTCACAATCTCAGGGGGGGCACGCCTCCCCCCTCCCCGGTCCTCCCCTGCGGGCGCCCATGGGCTAGCATGTTGTTTATATCGGGCGTGTTTGAAACGTGAATAGACTTGTTGCGGCAGGATTATGAAAATATCAATCGGCCAAGATGCTGAGCTGATGCTTTGGTTAAAAACTTTTGATGTTAGATGGATATTTGAGATTAGATGACGACGATGGAGTTAGTTTTTTACAAAGTTTATTAAATTATTGTAGGCGTTTAAGGAAACTATAATCCGATTAACCCCATCATCAGCTGATAAGTTGTCTTTCTCTATTAGCTGTCAGTAAAAAAGAAATATTCGATATCAGCTGATGATCGGGTAACCCGATCACACTTTCCGTAAACGCCTTGTATGTAGGCTCTCTCTGTCCCAGAAAAATAAGTTTCAGCATAAACTTATTTATTTTATTAAACAACATACATTATAAAACCCAAAATACACTGTGATCGAAGAACGATTCCTACATTGTTATATTTTTTTATTCGCTTGCGTTTTAGGCAATATAAATATAAAATTTATAGATATGTTTTTATAAAGCATAACCTTCTCGGTGTGCTAAGCAGGCTAGAGACATCTTTCTGTTCCGGTCTCGCGTAGCACACTGAGCAAGTGAGAAAGTTTATAAAGTTAAAAAAAATTGTCTTTATATGTGAGGATTTTCTTCTAAATGATTAAAAAATGTGTTGGTACTGATAGATTGCATTGGTTTGAAGGCTCGTTTGTATCAATTCACTCTTGAATGAGATAGTATTAAGGGGCCATGCATTAATTACGTCACACGCAAAGGGGGAGGGAAGGGGTCCACAAAGTGTGACAAGACGTGACAACGGGGGAGGAGTCATAAGCTTCGTGACGTCACATTTAATCTAAAATATTAAAACAACTAAATAGGGCCACGGGCGAAATTAACGTTATATAAGTATGTTATTTTGAAATGTAAAATTGTTTGCCTTTGGTAACATACACCGAAAGACCGATATCGCCTTTGAAAAAAGCCGATGTACAGGGATTTATTGTTTTATTATTTGTTTGCAATGTTACTAGGCCTACCGTTTACCGGTAGATCTATCGTTTTCGGCCTCGACCTACCGCCCTACCGTTTTCGAATCTGATTCTACCGTAATTTTTAATCTGAATAATATACAGTGACCGCTAAAAAGTCTGCCCCATATGAGAAACTTTTTTAAAATTTGATTAAGGTCAAATTTGACTTTGGCATCAATTTTTGCTTGACCAAGAACCTAAAATGACATACATAAAGATAGTCACGTGATCCACGTCAGCTGTCAAAAGTTACATTTTAAGAAAATGTTCTAAAAATGGTATGTATTATTTGTAAAAATTTCGAAAAATGTCATAGCAAAAAGTTGTGTGGTTTGTCATCGAGATTCCATTACTTATTAGTTTTGTTCAAAAATTTTGACTTTTAATTTTTTACATTCTTTAGCATCATAAATTTGTTTAAATGTTTAACGTTTATTTCGATATTATTAAGTTTAAACGCCATATTTCAACGTTTCTAAAGATGAGGTATACAATTTCTAAAGTTTACAGAGTTTTTATAGCAGAAAAATAAATATTACGGTGGAAGAGCGTAGGGAAAAGTGTAAAATGATTTGATGTGTCAAAACCGTCCTATTCACGCCGGTTAAAGGCAGATGAGATCGGACATCTCGTAGGATGAAGGCGCCGTTTCACACTCCCCGGTCGGGGAGCCAAGAAGGCAGCATAGGCTAGCGCGAAATCAAGGGTTTACAGCCTTGGGGGGGGGGGGGGGTGGGTACATGCTCTGGTTGTCGTGATACTGAAAACCGTGATTCGTAGCCCACGTTAATCTGTAGGTCCCGGGGCCAATACACTAGCTTGTAGTGTCAGCGTAATAAAAATAACTTTACCTTTTTAAAAATGATAAAGTATCGATAACAATTACTCAAAATGGTCACCATTGACCTCAATACATTTCTCTGTACGCTTTACAAAAGACTGTCGGATCGTAAATAAAAGATCCCTATCATTTCTGAGCAGATCAACAGCATATGACCCCAAATACAGAAGTCCATAGGATTAACATCGAGGACTTCGCATCGGCAAAGACAAGGAGCCACCACGGCCTATCCATGGTTCAGGAAATTGTTCATTAAGATAGTTTCGCACTCTTTTGTTATTAACTTTTAACTGTTATTAAACTAATTATTAAATAAGAAAGTTGCATTAAAATAAAATTAGTATTCCCGCATGAATAAGTGTTTTTATTAAAAAATCTTCAGTATCTGAAGTATCTCCTGGAATATCAACTTTTGAAGTAAAATTTAGCTAAATCATAATTTGAAGTCAGCAATTCACTGTTGCTCTATGTCCCATTACTTTTGAACCACACGTATTTAATTGCATAGGAAAACGGTTACTCCTAGTCTAGTGACTTCAATAAAGTAAACCCTTTTGAGGTAAAAGAAGTAGAATATTCGATTTTTTCAATAGTCAAATCGATATGCTAAGCTTAAAAAAGTTATGTAATTTAAAAGAAGTGAGACATGCCGTAGGTGGCGCCCTCTACTAGTGACATAAAAAATATGGACGAATTTGTATTCCTTGCCTCAAAAAACCCCAAATCTCTAATTTCGTGCCGCTACGTCGTTTTGTTGAGAAATTATTAGAAAAATCGAAAACAAAATTAAAATTTTGATACCCTGTATCTTGGCTATTATCAACTTTGGAATTAGGCAAGTTTGAGTAAATCGCATTATTTCGAAAGAAGGAACTTGCTCTGTGTCCCATTACTTTTGAACCACCCTGTATAATTAGGTATATATCTTTTAAAATATTTTTATTTATTTTGCTCAATATCTGAGAGTACAAAAAACGTCATAATCATTGCGGTCAGTGTCTTGCTAGTTTCGGATGTTTTGGGGATCTCGACTTATCTCGATCTCCAAACACATCCTTAACCAGCAAAGAACACTTACTGACCTTAATATTTAATATACTATCGTGCAGCTGTCTGAAATCTAGCAAATTGTTAGCTGAAACTCTGTTTAGGAACTCTTAAAAATACAAATTATTATGAGCAAAAACTCACTAAAAATACTGCATCCCAAAAACTCTCTATTATCTTTATTTTGGCTCATTATTTTCCAAATCATATTCAAGTTATCGTCTCGGCTCTTAATAAAATTTATTGATCTGCTGGATGATCTCATATGACAATATATTACAGGAATTATCAAAATTTAATCAGGCCGGGAATAAAATTAGTTAATATTAACTTACCTACTTAAAATAGTTACAATAAACAATATATCTACAGCAACCCAACTGGTTTAAATATAGAAATTGTAGAAAGTTTGAATTACAGTACATTTTAATAGTTCCTTATTCGAAATAATACTAGGTTTTTATTTTTTGTACATATTAAAATAAAATTAAAAGCTAAAAATCCAATTTCCCATATACCTATACAAAATTCATACTCTTTAAGCAACAGAGTTTGAAATTTCTTAAAAACTTTTGTTATAAGGACAATAAAATGGTGGGGTAGGGTATATTTCAATTACAACAAGCATTAGAAAACATACAGTTTTACTTGGAATTTTACGGCGATTCAAGGACCTTTTGAGTCATAGTTTTAATAAATATCTGCCTACCTACTTGGTAAAACCATACCTATAATACCTTTAAACAGCTGTATCGACAAATGTTAGAGAGTGGGTAATATCAGAAAAGTATGAAACTAATAATTAATTTTTAGACTTTATGACTATCAGTGTTACTAAGAAATTAGATAAAATAATATGGTTTTTAAGATTGGGTATAGATTACTTTAACATGAGATTTATTCGGTTTATTTGTGAAGTTGAAAAGTAAACAAATGCGATAACAAAGCAAAAGAAAAAGTTTAAAATAATATCTGGCAGTTCCAGAAAAAAAAAACACTATTTTTGTTCAAATAATCAATGCGTTTAGATAATAGAGTAGAAGTGTTGGCATCGACTTGTTTAAATACGTCACTATGGAGTTGTTTGCAACATGTGGAGGTTGAAGGAATCTGCGCGGAGAAGGGGGCAGAAACGTTCGGCTCGAGACAGACAGCGTATGACGCCAAAGTGATAGTCTCACTGGCGCCAGTGTACAATACCGTGCAAAAATATTGTCCAAGGCTTACTGTTTTAAAGGCATAATTAAGTCCTATTTTATTCTAAATATTTAGATTCTCATAAATAAGTTATATACACAAAGAAACCGGACTTACCTTATCTGTAGGAAGCGATAATCTTGCCCACGTTCGTGGAGCACAACTAAATGTTTACATTATGTAAAATGATTGGCACTTTAGGTATTTAAACTTATATTAAGGTTCTAAATAAAATACCCGTTTAAGCAACAAATGTTCAAATAAACGATTGAAATGCACTTTCTACGAAAATAAACAGTTGGCACCTCGTTTTTGATGTGAATTTAATCACATAATATAAAGTTATGCTTATGTTTTTCACTTATCTATATTTTTTAAAACTAAGTGGAGATAATCTAAAGATACTGCGTGTACAACAGACACTAAATATGATATGAAGGGTCACAAGGCGCCATGTTTACTCGGTTCACTTGTCTCTATCCCACAAATACGATAGCTATGACTGATTCACTTCTCACTCTCGCCCGATACTCCGAACGGCAGCGATCCGGAATAATTTGCTCTCTCTCGAGCTGGAATCGCCGTCACCCCCGTCCCGCCCAGTAACGTCAACCATTCACTACCTCTTTCCTCGAATCTCAAACCTGTTCGGCAGCTGTCTTTGTCTTTCTTTGGATTCACCTCGTGCGTTGCCTCGGGTTGATTTGTTCTCTTTTTAAACACGATTAGCTCTCTCTGTTTTCGCCAAACAAAACATTCGATATGGTGCAAAGTCTAGTACAACAGTCAACAAATAAAATATTCATAATATGTAAAAGGTATTTAACAGTTAATTGAAATGTCTGTTTTTCCTATAATAGGACAACTTTTGTAACTGACAAGTAAAGTAAATCGATGCATACAGAGTAATATTAGACTAATATCATTATAAAGGAAATACTAAAGTACATTAGAGAATAGAGAATATGCGACAACAAAGTATTTAACCGTGCTGACGTATAAGCATTGCTGGTTTAGATTAAAAATTATCGTACTGTTTAGCAACCCATCATATCTAAAATTAGAGTTGGTTGTCCAATCAGTAGTTAAAATACAAAAAACTATTCAGAGAATCGTCTGTTTTCATTGGAATCGCCCACCGTTTTCCTTCTCTGTTTATATTTATTCCTTCCAGCGGCGTCTCATTGGAATTATAACAACAAGACTATTTGAATGTTTGGGCTGTTTTCAGCATTAAATATTTTAAACACTATGTAAAATCATGTTTGTGGTCACAATAAAAAATAAACATTTGCAAATGTTTTCTGTTGATTTTTCTGTTCTTTAATTTTTCATACTAAATACGTTTCCAAATTAATTAGGTTTGCAAAGTAATGTAATGTAAAAGCCCTTAGATTAAACTACTTTTACTTTACAAAAAGAATTTGAAAAACATGTTTCTAGTGCCAATAAGAAAATACAGGCATAAGACGCTTTTATATTTACACAAGCGACGAGTCAATAAAGAATGAAGTTATACCTTTTGTACATCTACGACCTCAACATAATCGCAACAAGGTAAGATATTCCAGGAAATGGAAACAAAGCTAGAAAAGGCCATTGAAAGTCCTAGATGTCATGTTAATTTATTATAAAAGTAACTCGTTCAAACTTAACCCTACACACACCTTTAAGTGAAAGGCCTATCGTCCTGTCACATAAACCACAGCAAGCCGGCTAAAAACTTCAAATAGACTGGGGAGGTAAGCAGTTGGAGCATCCAGGCTAATCTAAACACCTCTTGTTAGGTCATTGAGCAGTTTCGCTGCCAAAACGCTGGAATCGCAAAACTTTCTTAAGCCACAGGAACCGAGGCGAAGAACGCCCAGTCCTTTTCATCTGTGGAACAGAACAGGAAAATTTCATTTGAATTAGCGAAGCATTCGTTAATATTAATTTTGGCTAAAGAGGACAAGGCGTTGACAAACAAAGTATTGTAATGTGAATGAAATATATGAATGGCTTACCTGATTTTGTGTCCAAAGACAATGTCCATTACAATGCTTCTTCAGCGATACTCGGTTTGGCAATGATCAAGCATGTTTAATATGTGTTGGGTCGAGAAACTTTAGGACATTTTAAATTCTATAAAGAAAAAAAATACCAACTTTTTTGGAACAATAATGAGGATTTTAGCCAAAATTATATTCCAGACAAAAACCTATTAACACCATGGGGCACATCAGTCAAATATCTGTAAGATATCTCGGATTATCACTATATTTCGCTTTAAGCCACCGAAAGAAATATTTAATATTCTCAAAAGTAGGAATCATATTAGGCTCCGCTACAAGAAGCAAAGCGAGTGATTTTTTTTCCTTTGTGAATCCCGGCCTACACTGAGCAGATTTTTGCTGGCGTAATAAAAAAATTAGCTACAGCAGCAAAAAAGCCCTTTAACATAGGCACTTGGAAAGAACTTTACTGTGACAGTAAAATTCATTTTGCTATAACGACTTTGCTGTTGTAGCCAAGTTACTTTATAAAATACTAACTTGCCGGTATGGGAATAAAACTTTGCAACTATAGCCAAATGAATTTTTTTATTCTTGCAAAGTCACTTACTACTGGGTATAAAAACCCTTTGCTGGGACAGAAAAAACTTGTATTATGCCAAAAAGATTTGCTCTGGTGGCAGAAAAATTACTTTTTGGTAAGGGCTTAGAGCTTTTCTATGGAAACAAGATGTTTTTGCTACACTAGTAATATGCTTTTTATTATACTTCTTTGAAAACACCTTATTTTCATCTGTTTTAGTAATAATGTAAGATGGGCTTTTTCGGGCTAGCGCACGGAAAGAGCGCACGGAAAAAATTTTCCTGGTCTCCAGTTCTTTCAGTGTGCTGAATGAAGATACCGACTATTTTTTGGCTTTAAAATAGAAATATAGGTATAGGAAAATAAACTAAACTCAAGAAAGTCTATATGCTATCTGATATTTAATATGTACCTATTTTGTATTTTATTTCGTAAATATTTGAATATTTAGATGAATTTCTGAAATATTTTTTGACGTTTTGTCAATCTTATCTGACATAGACAAATTTAAATCACCTTTTAAATGATTTGAAAGTTACCATGAAAACGCATCATACCTGCCAAAGACCATATTGTCAGCGTTGTTAATTTTCTGTCAATTAAATTCATTCTAATAAAATGTTCTCTCAACCTGAAAAAGTGGCATCTTTCATTATTAATAGTTAATTTTTAATTACTCTAGTAGTTTTTTTTTTAAATTCCGATAACAGTTGTGAAAATAAAAATATTCCAAGTTTATTTTGTATGTATGTATTTTTTTATGTTATATTTTGTTTTATGTTATCGTTTTCAAAGAAGTATAATAAAAAATATCGTTCATTACACGTCCAGAAATGGATTTTCCGTGCTTGCTTGACTTCCCGTGTTCGGCTGCGCCTCACACGAGAATTTGTCAAGCGCGCACAGAAAAATCCTTTTTTCCGGACTGGTAATGAAATATACTATTTCCTAATAGCTGTCTCATTTTGCTGTTACAGTTATTCATTTGCCTGCCACTCTAAGCCATAAGAGGTATAACACGTAAATGTTTAGCTGGTGCTGCAAATAAGTTTTGCAGCTGTTGTAAAGTAGTTTGCTATGACAGCGTAGTATTTTTTGTAAAAAGTATATAGGGTGGCATAAAAACATGGTATACAGCAGGCGCGGCCCGTGAAATTTTAAACTTGAATATCTCTGTTGCTACTTACGGGACTCACGCCAAAGTCAGGTTTTTTAATAGTGAGCCTACTAGGAAAGTTTTGGTAATGAAAAAAAAAATTTGTAATTTGCGAAAAAAAGTTGAATTTTTGAATTGACCCACCTGGTAAAAAAATTAACACGCTTACTTATTTTATTTATTATTTGTTCTAAACAAATTTTACATCATTTTGTCGACAAATTTTAGGAGAAAAAAATGTGTTAGTAGAAAGGTATAGTCATTTGAATTTTTTTAATCCTAATATATAATTTAAAAATAAAATCAAATTACTATAACTTTCTACTAACACATTTTTTTTGTCTTAAAATTTAAGAATTGGCGACAAAATGATGTAAAATTTGTTTAGAAAAAATAATAAATAAAATACGTAAGCGTGTTAATTTTTTCCCCAGGTGGGTCAATTCAAAAATTCAACTTTTTTTCGCAAATTACAAAATATTTTTTCCCTTTACCAAAACATTCCTAGTAGGCTCACTATTAAAAAACCTGAACTCGGCATGGGTCCTATAAGTAGCAACAGAGATATAAAATTTTAAAATTTCACGGGCCGCGCCTGGTATACAGAGTGTCTCAACGTAAGAAGGCTGAATAAGAAAACCTTACGAATCGTAAAATCTACAAAATCAGTTAAATTGTGCAATGGGAAGTTTTATTACTGGTGGTCAAAGCAAATTTTTTAAACTGCATTTTAAACAAATTTTGTACTTTCCTAAGATAATGAAAGATAAAATTTACTTTCCCAACTTGATTCTAATATTTTTCCTGAACTGCATTTCTTGTTTTCACAATCAAACATCCAAATATATGTTAAGTATGATAAAAAAATATATGTATGTATGTCAAAAAGAAAAATCTACTTTACATTACAGCTTCAAATGAAATAAGGAAAAACAGTCAGTCAACTTCGTTTTATAATTTTCTTTTCTGCATTTCAAAAGTAAAAATGTAACTGTTCTTGACGAAGTCAGTACAGATCCCAACTGCACAATTTTTTTTAGTTTAACCAATTTCATCCCTTACGGCCTGAGTTCCTCATGCTGCACATCCTTATATGGGACACCCTGTACAATATCCACAAACCCTTACATTTTATAGTATTTCTCAGAGAATGTTTTTTTTTAAATTTTGTCCTCGTAAAAAATAACTTTCTTGAAAGTGTTATTTAACTAGTAAAGTATGTACGTAGCTTAGGTTTAAATTTGAGGTAACCTTCGGTATAATCTTTACACTAAGAATGGTAAAAAAATATGAAATACATGATAATCTTTATTTGACCACTTTATACAGTCCAGTATAATATATTTAAAGAAATGTATAAATTAAAAAATTTTGTGATGAATACTCACATGTTTTGTGACTAAAAAGTTTTCCCTTAAACTAATATATGGTTAATAAGAACTGATATTCAAAATATCTATAACATCTCAAAATATGTAATTTAAAACACAAACTCTAATTTTTCTTCTGATTACACAGTGTTTTTCCTAATTGCATGCCAATACTTTGGGATGGGATTTTTAAAACAATGCTAAGAATAAATGTTTACATAACGTGGATTCCGAAACTCAACGTTACGCGATACAGGGTACAGGATGATAAAATTCTAATTTCCGAGTTCTCAACTCATACGTTTTTAAAGATACAGTACAAACAGTTAAATTTGTTTTACATAATACTTTTACAGCGTTTACAAAGTATCTTTCCTTAGATTTGTTCCGGTCCAGATTTGTTCCGCTTCAGGTTTGCTCAGGTTTATGTCCTATGAGAAAAGTGTAATTAACACTTAGGTATTTCTGTTTCTATATTTTTTGGACATCCTGTAAAATAAAAAGAAATTGACAAAATGTGTAGGTACCTACACTTTTTTATATATAACTTTTTTCTCCGATGAGAAATATTCTTACGCATTTTCGCGTTTTTTCATTTTTTGGACACCCTGTACAATAATACAAATTTTTGCAACGTGAATCTTATTTTTTATACAAGAAAGATTTAAAGAAAAGAACAAATCAAAAATCAGAGCAAATTGTGACTGAGGTCTAGCTTACAAAACTAAAATAATACTCTTACAAAACTAAAATAATACTAAGTAAAAAATGCTGCTTAAACAATTAATTTTAATTTTTAGGCACCATGCTGCTTTTGATTTTTTAATATATAGGTAACTAATATGGCGTACCTACTTTTAAGTTGTTAAAAACAAAATACTAATTATTATTGTCTGCGCTAACATAACCAAAACATACTAACCTGCCTCAATGTTTTCTTAAAAATCTGCTAGCCCCAATTCTTTAACAACTGTTTAATATGTCTCCACAATAGAAAGTCAGGTTTATGCACTTTATTATACTTTACACATAATCAATTCAAAAACGTTATGGCTAAGATGCTCACATGGCGGCCGTCTTTGAGAAAAGGCTTCAAGTTGTTCTTTGAAAACGGCTAGTGGCCAGATCGCGACTTCCGAGTGACCGCGACGAGGACCGAACACAACTAAACAGGTGATTCCAGCATAAAATTTTTGTTATCTTTGTAAAAAATCTTAGCTAATATTAGAACAATTTCTTTATACAATTTTTCTTTTAATCACAGTAAGATGAATTGCTGCTGCAGCAAAATACTTACTAATAACAACAAAAATATTTCTTAAAAAATTTATTTTCCAGTCACGGAAAAGTTAACCATTTTACAGTAGAAAAATACTTTATAACTATCATAAAGTGTAACCAACAAAGTGATCTTTGCTACGGCAACAAAACAGTCTTACAGGTATAGGTAAAAATTTTATTATTTAAGCCAAAAAAATCTTAGCAAAGATTTCTTTACTGCAGCTTTTCTCAGTGTACGAATTTTCAATCTCGTGTCATTTCCTTGCTGCCACATACTAGGTACACTTAAGGCTTTTACGGAAACTGTGGTCGGATTACCAGCTAATAGATATTTTTTTTTTGTTTTGCAACTAACAAAAGCATAACAAATCATCCAGCTGATGGCGGAGATATCAGATAGTAGTTTCCGTAAATGCCTTTAACCCACTATAAGGCAATCCGGAATCTATGCAGGAAAGGAAATTTGCTCTAAGATGTTAGTTCTTCCAGTAAAATAGCATATTATTTCACTGGAAGAATACTGATCATATTAATCAAAACACGTACCAACTAAACTTCACCCACCTAGCGTGGCTTCATAATAAGGTTCCATTTATTTAAATTTCAACCTTTCTGCCAAATAAGTTAACTTTTTGTTCTTTGTTAGTCTTAAAGGTGTCAATTTAAAATGAACTAGGGCCGGTACTTGTAGGGATATCTGAGGAAAAATCGAATGCTCAATTTGAAAAAAAGTTGATAAACGCAAGAAACCTGAATTGCAAAAAAAGCAAATGAATTTTTAAAAATAAAAAATGTTACTTTATTTTTTCATAAACAGGCAGTTTAAATTTCAAACCGCTATTAGTTGCGACTTATACTATCACCCTCATCCTAAGCTAATCACCGAAAAAACAAAAACTGTTAATGTCAAATCATTGCAAAAACATTTTTAGGGTGTTATATCATTCAAATCAGTGATGGAGATACAACTAATTTACTAATTCACTTTATCCGCAGTTAGCCTCAAAGGCTGGTCATCCATCCAACAACATATACATATACCTATAGTCTGGCCAACATGGAAGACCCCATCTAACCTTAACCAGTGAAATTCCAGCCATTGATTTAAAGGGTTAACTAAAACCTGTACAAATATGGTTTGAATAAGTTCAAGCTTGGTTTTACAAACAACAAAAAACCTAACCAAACCAAAATAGTAGATAAGTGTAGGTGTGGGTGAAGTATTAAAGCAGAGTAACCTGCTTGTGTGTAAGTATGGATGTGTATGCAAAAGGCAAAAAATAGAAAAGTTATAGGACATCATTGGGTTTTAAGTACTTAGGTTACGATTTATCAGAGCAAAATTGACAGTTGGTCTGCTAAAGCTACGGTTTCCTCGAAAGCGTCACCGTCATATAGCGGCCGTCAAAATCAGCTGAATCACGTCCCAAAAAAAACTGCTATGAAATTTAAGTACAAGCGGTTTCCAACAGAGCGTTATTCAAAACCATAACTTAAGATAGCGCTGCCGTCATATTCAAAGCGGTGACAGGCACGGTGGGAAACAGTTGGCTCAACGTGTTTTCTTCGAAGTTGACAGTTTATGGCAAACAATTTTTATAGTAATAATAATGTAAATCAGGTAAATAAAGCATTTATTTATATGTGTTCGGGTAGCTCTGGACATAAATAGCAAGCAGCAGTGGCACCGTTTAACAACTTTCGGCGCTTTCCTTGACTTTACAACTGCCGCCACCCAACGATGCTTGCCACATTTTTTCCACCGCTGTATGACGTATCCACCGGATGTTGACGGCCGCTATATGACGGTGCCGCTTTCGAGGGAACCGTAGCAAGGCCAGCTGGACGATACAGTGATAGCGTTTTATTAGAAAAATATCATACAATAAGACAGTTATAGGTGTTAGATTTAAAGTATGTATACTCTAAAATCTGAACAAACATGTTCCGACTTCGAGTTTATATATTTGGTGATCTAAATACTGTTACTTTTAATTGGATTAAGCTAACTCCTACGATAAGAGGACGGTAGTTTTCGGAATCAAGAAAGATCCTTAAAAAAAATTAATAAATATAATTTCAAATAGCCTGTATATTTAGTATTGTAAAAATATCTGTTGATCTGTATGCTACGCCATTGCTTTGCGTTCTCGTCTCTAAAAACGCAGAATATTTTACCTCTTTACCCCTCCGTCCTCATCCACTACCCGCAGCTGCGGCATTACAACAGGCTTGTGACCGGTGGAATGGAATCTCCTCCGTGGCGGCGGGTCGAAGAGTTGCAATCATCCTTGTTTTGGGTAACAGGTTTTAAAATTGCCTTCTCGCTTTTGGATTCTCCGTTGTTTTGATTCATCTATCTCTTTCTCTTGCTCTTGTGTCCTTTTACAGCGCTTAATCATGTAAATCATGTTCTAATGCTGATGGAATGTTTTTACAGGTACAGTCCGAATGCGGCTAAAAATATGTATATAGTATGTATATGGGTTTATTAATGGCTTAGGTAATTGACAATTAAATAAGATTTATTCTCTTTTCATAAAGATTAGCATTATTTATTTTTTTTTAATATTAAACTCTTTAACATTATTGACTTCCACAGGATTTCTAAAGCACAACTCTTAGACTGCGTCACTCGTTCTACTTGTGGGCAAAATTAAGTGGCCCTTACGTTCACCTAAAGGCAACTTGAACAAACTAAATAACCGAAGAATCTAATAAAAAATGAAAAGACAAAATTTGATGTTTATCACTTTTTAAACTTTTGACGGATTGTAATAAATGTTTCCGTAAATAATAGCTGCATTTATCGAGATATTATGTGTGCAGGAACTTTCCAATTTCTTAAAAAAGATAATTTATTGTCTTATAGTAATGAGTTACAAATATAATCTTTTCATTGTTAATTTTTAAAAAATCTACGATATGTAATTAAACGGACAGACGAGCTGCTTTTATGTTTCGATATTCTATCAGGTTTATCTTTAATATTATCCTTGTTGATCATTTGAATATCTGCTGTCGAAAGAGATAAAAAAAAATTCCGTTCAACCCAAGCAAACCTAAGAGAAAATCTAAAACTCAATGAAATATGGATGGAGATCTTAGAGAAAATTTAATGTTTCATAAAACTCTAGAAAAGTTTATTTTTTGTCAAAAATAAGTGGAAGAAAAAAAGTCGAATTCTCTATTATAAGAAACTATTGTTGTGTATCCAATCTGTAAGTCATTTGCTAACAAACGTTAAACCTGCTGCAGGATCATGTCGATTTATCGAATCTCATCGCAGACTGTTGTCTCCATTTGAAAATCTCATGTATTAAACAAAAAACTTAATTAGTTTGCAATGAAAAAAACTTTTCAATAAAAAAAATGAAGCTCGTAAAATGAGATTATGCAACAGTTTTACCAACATAGAGGCCGTGTCTACTACTATGAAAAAATTTGAAAATTGGAATAAAAAAAATTCTATTTGTTTTTGGCAGATAAAGAACAAAATACTTGTGGGGCCCAATAGGCAGGCGGAATTTTTAATTCGTATATTCATTTAAACCGTTTCATCATTTTCTGTTATGTGGATTGGGTTATTTACGCGGATTCCAAAAATTTATACAATAGTAATAAAATTCACAGGTTAAATTAATGCGACATTCCTTTAAGCCCAACTGAACCATCTTTTCCTTCTTTATTATACAGGCGTAAAACAATAATATATCTCTTTCTACAACCTTTACTATGTTTCGCTAGAGATATAATCCCTAAATTGGCAAAACTGTACTGAATCTAGTTTGAACCACCTAGGCTAGTCAACAAGTTCAAAATCGTGTTAATTCTTGATAAAGGTCCTAAAAATATGTACGATAGCTCATTGGATTCGGAATGACGTCTAGAAAAATGTATTCGAAGGATTTTACTGCATGATAAAAATTGCAAAAGTTATTAACAAATTAAGATGAAAAAAAAGGTGTTTCGTTTTTTGGCAATTACTCAAAAACTATTAATATTTAAGACATTTAAAAAAAAAGATTCATAAAGAGGAGAAAAGTTCCAAAAAAAAAGTCCCGACTCCCGGAACTCTACCTCCATTATTTATAATTTTAAGTCAGTGCTGAAAATAGGGCCCCGCGCGGCCGATACAGCATGGCCGCGCTACCGCTCAATAGAGTCTATTACATAAAATAATTTTTTTATAGAGTTAAATATCAATAGAACAATTTTAAAAAATTATGGTGTCATCAGAACACTTTAAAGAATAAAGTCCCGTTGGAAAACTAATTTTTTGTTGATTTTTCAAAAAGTTATACTATTGTTAACTAAGTAATTTTTCGTGGGCTTTCATTTTTACAAAAGACAGTATAAAAATTTAAATAATTGGCCTATAAATTTTTGGCTTCTTGGAGCTCTTCTTATATATATATACTTAACAAGACCGCGTTATAAAAGCATCTTAAATTTGTGTATTGTGTTTATTTAACAAGTTATAAGTCATAAAAGAGACAAAAAGTCAAAAAATCTTCAATGTTTTTAAACAAAAGCATGTAATAGCTAATCAACAATAGTTACAAACTTCGTGTTGAGCTCATTTTAAAGAGTAGTTAATCCTTGATAAAAATGACCTGAATGTTGATTATCGTATCTCTAATAGTTTATGAGTTATGGTAATTTGTTACTTGACAAGTTATGTGACCAATCGAATACTCCACGATACCAAAGTTTGATTGGTCACATAATTTGTCAAGTAACAAATTACCATAACTCATAAACTATTAGAGATACGATCATCAACATTCAGGTCATTTTTATCAAGGATTAACTACTCTATAAAATGAGCTCAAAACGAAGTTTGTAACTATTGTTGATTAGCTATTACATGCTTTTGTTTAAAAACATTGAAGATTTTTTGACCTTTTGTCTCTTTTATGACTTATAACTTGTTAAATAAACACAATACACAAATTTAAGATGCTTTTATAGCGTGGTCTTGTTAAGTATATATATAAGAAGAGCTCCAAGAAGCCAAAAATGTATAGGCCAATTATTTAAATTTTTATACTGTTTTTTGTAAAAATGAAAGCCCACGAAAAATTACTTAGTTAACAAGAGTATAACTTTTTGAAAAATCAACAAAAAATTAGTTTTCCAATGGGACTTTATTCTTTAAAGTGTTCTGATGACACCATAATTTTTTAAAATTGTTCTATTGATATTTAACTCTATAAAAAAATTATTTTATGTAATAGACTCTGTTGAGCGGTAGCGCGGCCATGCTGTATCGGCCGTGCGGGGCCCTATTTTCAGCACTAACTTAAAATTATAAATAATGGAGGTAGAGTTCCGGGAGTCGGGACTTTTTGTTGGAAGTTTTCTCCTCTTTATGAATCTTTTTTTTAAATTTCTTAAATATTAATAGTTTTTGAGTAATTGCCAAAAAACGAAACACCTTTTTTTTTCATCTTAATTTGTTAATAACTTTTGCAATTTTTATCATGCAGTAAAATCCTTCGAATACATTTTTCTAGACGTCATTCCGAATCCAATGAGCTATCGTACATATTTTTAGGACCTTTATCAAGAATTAACACGATTTTGAACTTGTTGACTAGACTAACCGGTTCCTTTTATATCGCTTTCATCTAGGGTTGCCACCTTTTTAGAATTGGGAAAAAGGATATTGGAAGAGGCGGGAAAAAGGATATTGGAAGAGGCGGGAAAATTCGCTTTCACCATTTTATCAAAAACGGGTTTGCTTTTGGGGAAAATAATATACATATATTTTTTTAAAATAAATATTTATTTTTCAAACTTAAATCTATATTTTTCATTTGATTTTGCAGTTCATAACATTTTTTTGTCATTCTTTATCGTATGATAATTCGTTACACGTGTCCTGAAAATTAATGGCAAAATCAAAAGTTTAGCTTTATTTAAAGTAACTAGGGTAGATGCACCAGTTTTGGTATCTGCTCTGGTAGTGGCCACTTTACATTTTGTCACGAAATTATAAGAACTGCATGATAATAACCGCTTACCTGTTGTTTCCCGCCTAAAATTTAAATAATTCTATTAAACTTCATATGACGCTCGCCTAGATGGCGCAAGTTAGTTCAGCATGGCGCCGAATGAAAAGTAGAGTGTATGTGTTTGATTGCTTTTCTTAATAAAATCGGTAAGGAACCAGTCTATATGTTTGTTGCTTTGCTCTAATTATGATATACCTAAATCCAATTGTTGTGACGAGTATAGGTTTTGTAATATGTCTGGAATAGTATTTTAAATGCAGATTTAATAAAATCCTAACTTTACTATTTTATTTTGAGGTGGACAAAACTGGCACAAGATTTAAAAAAAAAACTAGTTTTGGCCATAGGGGTGGCCAAAATCGGTTATTCGATTTCTAGTTTTGGTCACTTATTTGGCCATATGAGGACTACTTGTCCCAGTTTCGGCCACTGAAGGAATATTGAGAGAAAAGTTAAACAGAATTTTTTATAGGAAACGAAACAAAGAAAAAAAATGGCAAAGAAAAAAGTAAAGACTTCTAAAAAATCTCAGAAAACCAGAACATTTTTCCAGTACAAAAGTGAACAGCTGAAAGGTGCACTAGATGCAATAAAAAATGGCATGAAAGTTCAGACGGCGGCAAAGCAGTTTAATATTCCTCGCACGACACTCAGGCGTAAGATTTCTGATCATATCGAAACCACCGGAAAAATTGGTCCTGAATGCCATTTAGGGTCAGAAATAGAAGACATTCTTGTCAAGTGGGTGATAGCTAATGCAGACATGGGCTTTCCTGTAGATAAGGATGGTCTTTGTTTCTCGGTGAAGAAAATTCTTGATGAAATGGGAAACACTTCCATGCCATTTATGGAGAACAAACCAGGAAGAAAGTGGTTTGAAGCCTTTCTTCGACGACACCCAGAACTGTCTGTGAAACAAGCGGAGTTTATAAATAGAGCCCGAGCAAGAATAACACCGGAAAAAATACGAAAATGGTTTGACGACACTAAGACCCATCTAGGAGATGATTACGCGATTTTAGATGATCCTAGCCGAGTATGGAATATGGACGAGACTGCTTTCTATTCCAATGCAAAGGGTGGTGTGGTAATAG
Organism: Philopedon plagiatum; assembly: GCA_963971165.1. NCBI lineage: Eukaryota > Metazoa > Arthropoda > Insecta > Coleoptera > Curculionidae > Philopedon > Philopedon plagiatum. The sequence continues at coordinate 31,552,911 of OZ020195.1, read as the reverse complement.
CATCAAAAGGAAAACATGTTTACACAACTGGTAGTTCAGATAAGGAAAACATCACAACGCTTATTGCCGCTAACGCTGTGGGGGATTTCGCACCTCCTCTTACTCTGTACAAGTGCGAGAGATTGTCAGCTGCATATTATCAGGCAGCTCCTGGGTATTGGGGATTAGGAAAATCCAAAAAAGGCTGGATGACGGCAGAAAATTTTTATGATTATATAAAAAATGTATTTTATGAATTTCTCATTTTAAAAGGGTACTAACTGCCAGTGATTGTCTTTTTGGATGGACACGCCTCTCACATGAGCCTGACATTGAGCAATTACTGTAGGGAACATCAAATTATTTTGGTATGTTTAGTCCCCAATGCCACCCACATTATGCAACCGTTGGATGTAGCTTTCTTTTTTCCCATAAAGTGTCATTGGAAAAAAGCTCTTAAGAAATGGAAGATGGAGCATGATGGAGTCGATTTAAAAAAACATAATGTTCCAGCGATACTTCACACTATCATGGAAAATAATTCTTTCAAGTCGACAATTGCCAATGGCTTTAGAGTGTGTGGGTTCCCCTATAACGCAGCCAACATCGATTACTCTGAATGCACAAAAAAACTCAATGATGTCGGTTTTTTTGACAAAGAACTGGCGGAAACCGAACCAGAAATGACCTCAAAGTCCACCCAGAGTCATTTGAAATATTTAGAGACTAAAATTAATGACGAAGAACTAAACATATTCAAAGACTGTCTTGGGACAGGAACAAGACCGCAAAAAATTCAAGCTCAGATGTTATATGATGTTTAGTATAAATTTGTTTCTGAGGATGAGAACTACCTAAGCGAATCATTGAATTTCAATTACGTGGAGGATAATGATATACTAGAATTTCCATTTCCTGAAATCCAAGATTCATTTTCTAACGTCAACAACACAGCTGAAAATATTCTTTTAAACGATTTAGAATTGAATGCTATAAATATGGACAACTTCCAACAACACTTTGATGCAAACCTAGATATTAGTCTACTCGGGAGTAAAGATGAGCCTAAAGGCAAAAATTATGATGCTTCGACAAGACTGACCATGTTCGAAGCATCGAAGATGTCGTTAAACTTTGACCTGATAAATATTAATAAAGAAATATCACAAAACAAAGCGAAACAGGGAACTTTAGAAGCCAGCAAAAATAAAGAGAATTCATCAATAATAGAAATAGATGCAACAGAACCAAACAAAATAACCAAAGAAAAGGTAATTCCGGACAGAGGTATTTTGAGAGAGAAAGTAAGTGTGGTAAACATTAGTGAGATTGAAGAAAATTTGCAAGTTAGCGAAGATGCGAAAGCAAATAAGAAAATTACCGGCACTGAGTCTGTGCATGTGCAACCCACGAAAACTGACCATAATAATGATAATATAGAAAATATAGAATATACAGAGGCCATAGATAAGACTAAACCAGATGATGCAATAACTATTGAAGCCGAAAATTTAGATTTACAGCTCCAAACCAAAGATAAAAAATATATGGAAGAGATAAAAAACCTGAATAGTATAAAAGATATGGATAAAAATAAAATTGACTTAAAAATTAAAATAAACAACAGTGATAATAATAAATGCGATGCAGAAACAGTGTTCAGATTGGAAATAAAGAGACCTGGTGAAGGAAAACTGACACAACCAGCTGTTGTGAAAATACTTAGCAACGTTTTATTAAAACATCCATCTAAATCTGAAGCCAAAACCGCAAGGACAAGTCGAAAAAGGGAATATTCTTCATCAGTATTGACCTCTGATATGTGGTATGAAAGCGAATTAAAAAAACAGAAGGAGAAAGAGAATGAGTTAAAGAGAAAAGAAGAACGAAAAAATATTAGGGCTTTAAATTCCCTCAAAAGAAAAGAAACCAGAAGTGGGCGATTGAATAAGACAGCTAAAGCAGAAAAGGAAAAAAATAAAGCTAATGATCCGATAACTAAAACAGAAAATGCAGGGATCAAAAAAAGAGGACGTACTTTTGAAATGGAAGACATGGCAATGGGAGTGGAGAACATCAATGAACATTATACTGATGAAGCGAGAACCACAAGAAAAAGTGATTTTTCAAAGATTGATTGCCAAAATTTGGAAAAAGGACAATATGTTATTGTTGAATATGTTAAACAATTTTTTCCTGGAAAGATATTGAACATCTCTCGTCATGGTGCTACTGTTAAAGCTATGGAAAGAAGTGTTTTTTTTTGGAAATGGCCTGAGCGAGAAGATAAGCTTTGTTATTCAGTTGCTGATGTAAAAGAGATCATTAGAGAACCTGAAAAGAAAAATGCAAGAAATAGAAAAATACTTAGACTTTTCATTTGTATAAGTAGGTAGTTTTTAAGTAACTCGCATAAGGCTATTTTTTTAAATAAAAAAAATTTAGGTAATTTGAAAATAGTTAGACTTTAGAAAAATGTTTTTTTTGTAAAAGTTTATATTTTAATAAAACAATTTTTCGTTCCTTCACACAGCACAAATTCAACAAAATAATCTCATTATATACCTAAAAGTAACGTGTGGCCAAAACTAGGCAAAAACTGGCCATAATCGGTGCAAGTGTCGATTTATCCCATCTCATCAATTTTACAACACTTCATGTGATATCATCACTATTTGAAGTATATCTATCCCTTTTTAAAACTATAGGTATGATAGAGAAAATGAATAAATGAGGTTATCCGAATACTTTATTAACATAATCATTTAGTAAACTTCGCCGACACGTTAAAGTGGCCAAAACAGGTAAGTCTACCCTATGCACCTGTTTCTTTCATCTCGCCAATTAAGGCCAAAAATAGAAAAAGTCGCTCTTTGATTATATTATTATAGGTTGTGGTTATGTTTGTTTTGTTCTCTTCTCTCTTCTTTTTGATGATGGGGTTAATGGACGTCAGGCGAAACGCACGCAACGTTCATCGACGCGAATGACGAATAATGCTCTCAGCAGTCTCAGAATATCACGTAAACATTTCAAATCGACTTTTAATTCTAGAAATTAATTTAACTGCGAAAATGGGCTAGCAAGGTCGTCGACGTCAAAAAGGATAGGTGGCAACCCTTTCATCTCGCCGTTTTCCGAAGCGAAATAACTTTAAATACTTATTAGATCCAACCATAGATTTAAAAACAAGAAGACATCACTATTTATATTTTAGATCAATCAGAGATTATATTTTCAAGTCTTGACAAATTAAACCTCTCATAGCCCTTAAGGTAACCCGGTGGAGGCTGTTTCTCGCCGTTTTTTAAGTCCCATAATTTTTACCAAGGGTTAACACCAGCCCCGGCTGTGCCCTGGTCGCGTTTTCTACAAAATGAGCTTGTGCGCGCATACACTGTACTTTGTGACTATAAATTTTTAAAAGTTGTTCCTTACATCGTGGGACATATTTTCTGTCAAAAACTTTTTCTCTAAAACCAATGGTTCAGCAGCTATAAGGTCATAAACAATTAAATTGTTTATAACAATTGATCGCGCCATAATTTTTCAATCCTGATAATTTTGGCTCAATCTGCACCTAATTATCAATGTTCATGGTTTTTTCTGATTTTTTTGAGCGATCCTTTTGGTGATAAGGGTGGGGGACAGCAATAATAGTAATGCACTCGCGTTTCGACCGAGCCAAATTAAAAATTTTGAAAAAGGTGTAAGGGCAAAAGCTGTTCCTTACATCGTGAGAAATATTTTTTGTCGAAAAACTTTTTCTCTAAGTTCAGCAGTTATAAGGAAATAAACAATTAAATTGTTTATAACAATTGATCGCGCTAGAATTTTTTAATCCCGATAATTTTGGCGTAATCTGCACCTAATTCTCAATGCTCATGATTTTTTTCAGATTTTTCTGAGCGATCCTTTTGATGATAAGGGTGGGGGACAGCAATTTTTAAGCATTTTTCTGAAAAATGTTTAAAAAAATACCATCGTATATATTGTTGAATTCGTGCTTCAATAAGCTTTCATTTGACACCCTACACGATGCCCTGGAAATTTATTTCCCATTTCCCAATTTACCACTCAAGCTAACCCCCAGAATCAAAGTTCAACTTTTTATACTTTACGTCTATAATTAGGCCACGACACTCTATCTCTGTGCTAAATTTCAAATTTGTACGTCGAATAGTTTCAGGGAAAATCGCCTGTGACAGACGGACGGACGGAGACCGAAGTGATTCCATAAGTTTTGCTAATTTTAGCACGGAACACTAAAAACATTAAGAACCAATACAAGAAAACAACTAAGTACTGTTAGAATCAAGGAAACAACTGTAAATTTAGTGGCGTTCTATTAACATTTTACTCAAAAAACTATAATTAAGAAAAAATAAAAAACGGCAGTTACTATTGAAATATTCGAAACTAAAAATCGAAAAAAACACTACTTTATCACTTAAACTACATTTCTATTAGTTATAAAGGAAAAAGTCAATGTTATAAAATAAAATATAGAAATTTTAATCTAGTACTCCAAGTTTACTAGTTTGAAATTGTGGTGGAGGAAAATTAGTTTTTCTGCGTTTAGCGGAAGCAACCGATTTGTTTTCGTTCGTAAATATACTCCCTTTTGAAAATGTTCTTTCGCTGTACACAGAGCTGCTAGGAGCACATAAATATATTTTGGCAAAATTTGACAGAATAGGGTTTGCTCAGCTAGCGGAAATACCCAGATGTGCGGGTATTCACCGACCAACCGCCGCCCGTGGTCAACAAAAAACCATTGAAATACCATTGTAATAGTTTAACATTTTAATGAAATTAGAATATTTTTCTGTGTTTTTACTATACAAAAAGTGTTGGCCCCCATTGTATATATGGCAGGCACTATAAAGTCTAGGGTTGAACCTTACGAGTATGCATTTGTGTTGCAATAAGTCTACAATTTTGTGAAGCAAAAATAAATTTCTTTGTTACAATTTCAATTTTTTACTTTCCAAAGTGCATGACAATGACAACTAACACCTCATAACTTTTTATTAAGAGTCCTGGCACGGAACATAATAAAGAATTGTAGAATTTTCTCAGGGCTATTTAGTACTCTACCTACCAAATTTTGTTTTGACAATAATAAAGGCCCATGAGAAGTTACCAAAAGATGTTGGAGGAGTAAGGGTAACAATATTGGTTAAAAATGAATGAGTGTGCATGCTTGTAAGAGAGGGGAGGGTATCATTATGCAGTTACTTTGCACAGTAAAAAGCAGTCAGATCCGAACTTAAAATTCTTGTATTTATTATACTATTACTTTAATAGTCATAAAAATTTATTTTATTTTAACATACCTATCTAATAATAATAAACACAATAAAAAAATAACTGCATATGAAGTATGATAAAATAAAAAATACAGTAACCTATGTTAATCCCCAGTCTGTTAAAAAGGCTTCAAACCTAAGGAATATATTGTAAAATGTATACCCTTACTAAGTACCTAATACTTTATAGAAATAATATGCCACAAAGAATAGTCTGGCATTAATGGGGCATAAAGATGTAAAATTACTGGTTATTTTAAGATTTATTTTTGTTTTATATATGTATTTCAGAAGCTAAACCATTATCGATTTTTTATTTATTTGCATATTTCTCTAAACACTTTTGGCAAATAGCTAGGGCGTGGCAAAGGTGGCATTTAACACAAGCGCAAGAAATCCGAGGCGCAAATTTTGCCTCAGGCACATTTTCTCACGGAGCTTCTCATCTAGGGTAAGGCAATAAGATAAAATTTGCCTCAGGCGTCAGTGTCTAGCTACGACACTGAAATAGACGTATGACCTGTAATTTAAAAATACATAGAGCTTATCTATTAATAAGACCTGCTCCGGTTTCTTATTATTTTTACCCAAAAAATGTGCAAAAATATCACCTGTAAAAATTATCAAATAGCCACCTTTGACAAAGGTGGCCCTAAATGTCAAGTAAATTTTTTACTTATTACTCGGTTACTGAGAAACCGAGTGTTCATATCATTGACCTCGACATCCAATGGTTCATATCCAAATAGTTTTCGATAATACACAAGCAGCCATTCTGAAAGTAAATTCTTGTTCACACTAATATGAAAACCATTTCATATTCCTTGGGCTGCGTGACACAATTTATGAATTTGTAAATTTAGTGCTATAGAAAACAATGTTATAAAAAAATAGTGCAACGTCAACTAGTCAAATTTCAAATAATATTTTCAATAATAAATCCTGAAAAGTTTTTTTTTGCTTATTTATAAGTTGCAGGAGCAGATTTAAAATGTGGCATTGGGAGGGGGAGTATGTAGGTTCTGTAAGTAATTAAGATAAACAAGTTTCTACCAACTCTAGGTTCAGCAAAGAACTGCCAATCAAAAAAAGGACAAGCTCATGTGAGACAATGTTTATGTTTCACTCACAATGTTATGAGCTAGAACTATTGCATGGAATGTCTTTTATTGAAATTAATATAATAGTTCTCATATTGTAGTAAAATATCCGCCCCTATATTCATCCAGGGCATCTACCCTATTGTTGTCTGGCCATACTTTTTGTTAAATGGTAGAATTTTAAGGATGGAAAGAAACCAATGCTAAAACACAAATAGGTATACCTAAGTAGGTATTGCCTCAACATAGGAATCAATCTCAGCATAGGAATCAGGTACTCAGAAAACAATGCATAAAAAAACGCTGAAAAAAAGTCAACTGAAAATAGAACAACATTGAAGCATATTATATGAGATACCAATACACATCCTAGTAATTAGTAATTTTGGAAAATGTATTTTTTCACTTACCTCTCGACATATGAAAACTACAAAATACAAGAGTGCTTCTATAATGAGAGCTATCAGAATTAATTAACTATAAATTTAAATTACGCTTATTACCCATCATAAACATGTTAACAAGGTTATGAATACAAATTTACCAGTCGCTGTAAAACACAGAAGCTGTAAAATGAACTTGAACCATACAACGTTGCCATATTTTTCTCCTCTTTTCTTTGGCTCGGGCTTTACTACACATCCATTTACTCAGTTTCAAGTATCGTCCTTCAACAACCAAATTATTTTGTGAACGTCATCAGTACCATCACCCGTTTCCGGTCAACTCCACTATTAGTCCTGGATTTATCGGTGTACCACACCAACGTGCTGGACTGACAGGCATTTGCTTGAAAGCTACTACCCGAGTTGGGCTGGGTTTTGTAGTGTCTTTGGGATTTTGAATGGTGAGAACATTGTGTCACCACCCATTGCAATTAATGAGTTGTGCCAACCACAGAACAACAGGTAAGAAACGTTAAGTGCGTGCTAATTGGTCGCAACATTTCTGTCAATTGTGGCGCCCTCATCCGTAGGGTCCCAAAGTATTCATGGCGGAAGCGGGGTGCGGAAGAAAAGCCACCATATGATCAGTTAAAGGTCAAATTGATGTTTTGACATTTTATAACCTTGTATTTACATAATGTTTTTATTGGACGTTTATAAAAGAATTTTCAGATAAAATATAAAAAAATGACAATCTAAAACAAATATATAAATACAAGGCATAAAATAGCAAAACATCAATTTACCTTTAAAGTCGGTACAAAATTGTATCGTATTTAAAAGTAAAACAACAAGGTCCTATTTTTACTAATTTCTTCATTTAATCAATATAAATCATAACGAAATGTTTATCAAGTCATCTCATAACAACATGGCTCACATGAGAATGTTAATGCAAGGTAAAAGTCACAATCGGGTGAAGGTTCTAATCAGATTTCTTCAGTTCCATTAACATCACGTTGGGCTTGTGTGGAGGTCCAATTCCATCAAGCATTTAACATGAAACAAAACGAAAACTTCGGCAGAATCATCTTGTACACTAAATACCTAATAGTTATTTATATCACACAAATCAGGTGCACTATTTAACTTTACTCAATAAGCGAATGGTACATAAAAAAAACTCTGGTTAAGTTTCACCTTTTTATTACTGCTATTTATTTTGCTGTCAGTAAAAATGTTGTGCTTTCTACAGTGTCCAGTAGGGCAATCCAGAGTTAAAGTGTACTCGTCAAGACGTATATGTTTATTTCCGAACCTTAACGCAGGGATGCTACGTACAAATGTTATGTATACCAATTGAGAACTTGTATTCAGTAAGCTGTTTTTCAAGCTTCTAATGTCGCAAAAGTTTAGGGAAAATAAAAAAAAATTGATTTTATAATCCTTTGGAAAATTAGTGTAACAGGAATTCTTACACGAGTACTTAACTCTGCCAAAGGAAGAAGCTGCTATGACTGCAGCCATGTTAGATAAAATACAGAGACAGTAACATGTAGGTATGGGTGGCAAACTACAAAATGAATTTTTCCGACAAGCACAAAAAATATGTTAAAAAAACTATAAATTATATTGAATGTTCTGGAATTAAAATCATCTAAATAGTTACACCTAGCACGAAATATGTTTTAAATATGATTAAGACAATGGTACTTACCAAACTACAATATCTGATTTGTCTATTTACATCTACAATAAAAAAAGTTTGATTAAAATCATTTTTAATGACACAAAGACCACAAAACAGAAATGGTCAAATTCACTATTGGCAACTTTCATCATTTATTTATTATTACGAAACTATGTTCACTTAAATAAACCATATAATATAGAAATAACATTAATATTAGTCTAGTCTTCGGAACTATTGGTATTGGAAATACATTTGGCAGTGTATTATTTTTGAATGCTGAAAGTATATTTTTAAATATCAAAAAATGAAAAAACTGTATATTTTAGAACAAACTACACGTACAATTTACAATAAAAAAGTACCTGGAAAAATGTTTGTTTACTAAACTATGTAACAGAATACCATGTTTCAAGACATGTATTGATAATTGGCTATATTTTTTTTTAATACAAGAGAACACTTACCTGGAAACGTAATAAAGTCCTAATTTGCTTTTCTAAGCCGATAAATTGTGATTAAAATCACACATAAAATAATCTTCATCTTTTCTCGAAATTATAAAATGGCTGACGGACAAGACAAAGGCCAGACAACCGAGAATAAAATAACCTGATTGGTCTAATTTTGACATCTGTCGTCTGTCGAATGGACGTAGTGCCCTCTGTGTCATGGTCGCTAACTAAAATGTGACAAGTGGCAGCTGCGATAATCCGTATTTTGGCTGTGTACCGTTGTCAAACCTGGTTAACCGCTCGGTTTCTTCGGTGACATTAATGACAGATATTGCGTTTCCAATCTGTCAACTTTTCAGATTACCGATACTTACGGGACACAAAACCGTAACCGAAGTTGACAACGGTACACGCCCTTAAAGTTTCAGGGCCCTGGTGCCAACGCTCGTTAATCTAGCAAGTCTTAGGGCAGGTTCAGAACGCCAGACTTATGTTGCACATCAGCCTATATGTTCCGAATCTCGCCCCAGTCTTGATAAAAAATATCCAGGGGTGGAATAATATTATTAAAGATTTTCATGACTGTAGTGGGACAGCTCTGATTGCTCCTATAATACAGAGACAAGCTAGCTCTTGATCTTTGAGAATTTCAGTTCCGCCTGACTGTTCTATTCTGAACCGTAAGTCATCATTGGTCTAACACTCACAACGGTATGCGGACGCGCATGCTACAAATAAAAGAAGATATGATACCGCGCAGGTAGGCGTGGCCATTACGCCACGCCGTGATCAATTCCGCGATATTTTGTAAACGAAACAGCAGTGGAACTCTGCGTCGTTATAGTAATCTACTATAGCTTTCTACTATAGAAATCTATTAGCGTTTTCTACTATCGTCAAATGTGCAACTCTGTTTAGTTGTAGACAATGATCGGGTATCTTCGGAACTCGCCAAAGGGTAACTGTCTGAGCTAAAAACATTGCGGAAATTCTAGGGATTTTTAATTTTATAACTAGAAGTTTTGGACAGAAGAAAAAGTTTGGTTATATTTATGTTCAAAAGCATAGTAGAGTTGGGAGATATAGTGATTTTTCGATATCTGTTAGAACAGAGATGGTGATTTAAGAATAGCCGTTATTTTTAACGGTGATTTTTCACTACAGCGATTTTTATTTGTAGGGCGAAAAGGAGCAGCATAGTTGCTTTTACAAGACTGATATTCGATATAAATATTGAATAATGCAGCTACAATTGGAAGTAAAATTATAAGTTGATTTGGTTAGTAAGTTATTAGGGTAAAAATAGTATTTTTTCGAAACGCCCAGTGCCAGAAGCGTAGCGAATATTAATCGAAAATGGCCTTTATTCTTGATTTTTGCGCTAGATTAAGTTAAAAATATTACATTTTTTCCGAAATTAGAATTATAATGCTTTTGGTAATTTTGAGTATAGGTATACCTGAAAATGTTTTTATGACGCTGAATTTAAATACGACAATAAATTAATAAAATTATAATCTCTTAGATACTTTTCAGATTTGAAATTAACCATCTAAAACTGCAAAAAAAAATCCCATTTAATAGCTTAAAATTGAGGACACACTGAGTCTAAAGGAGATTATAAAATACTTAATAACTCACAACATAAATAACAAAAGAATTATAAACAATAGTATCAGAAAATATAATAAAAAAAAACATTCCCTTTTATATCTAGCTATGTCCTGCAGTGGGACTCTGCGTCGTTATAGAAAACTACTATTGCTTTCTACTATAGAAATCTATTCGCGTTTTCTACTAAAGAAAATTTGCAACTCTATTTAATTGTAGACTAATGATCGGGTATCTTCGGAACTCGCCAAAGGGATAACTATCGGAGCTAAAAACATTTGCGAAAATTCTAGGGATTTTAAATTTTATAACTAGAAGTTTTGGATAGAAAGAAAAGTTTGGTTATATTTAATGTTCAAGGTTCATGTTCAAAAGTATTTTACCATTTACCTAAGTTCAATTTTTTCATTTTTTCCATGTGCCATCCAAAGCCCTTCTAGAACTAGTAACACCTAAGTTTAGCTTATACAATAACACAGCTACCTAAGTAAGTTAAACAGGGGCGCACCCAGGATTTTGTCTCAGTAGTAGTTTGTAGGAGTGTTTCAGGGATCACGCGATTTGGTGGATTTTTTCAATTATTAGTGCACTTTTTTAATTTTTGTGTGTCTAGGATGTTAGTGTAGGGGGAACTGCCCCCCCCCCCCCCTGGGTACGCCGCTGAAGTTAAACACCGCAACGCAAGTCGCAACGTCATCAGCCGAGAACTTACTGCCGCTGTCGACTGGTGACGTTGCGGTGGTGTAACTTAAAGAAGGTCCTCACCTCACGGGCAGAAGAAGCGGAACAGCGGACAGGAACTTCGTTTGTTAAACATGGCAGAATTCAACTAATCATATAGCGAAGCGCCTCTCCGCTGTTCCGCTTCCTCCGCCCGTGAGGACCCACTTTTACGGCGTTACTAGTTCTAGCATCTTTGGCTATTTATTTGGATATTTTTATTTCTGGATGAGATTCAGCGAAGTTGATCAAATAAAGCCAGTGTTCACTTCTTACGCGCATTTTACTACAAAGATACTTTTTGTTTGTTGCTTATTTAAAACTATTTAGTAAAAAATGTATGTATTTCGATCTCAAAATTTTCAACTGAGTAATTTGTATCCAAATTATAAGCAAAGTGCATAAAAGCAAAGTAAGGAGCTTTTACTGGTCCTTTTTATTTTTTATAAGCTCTGCACTTAGGACAATTTGTGGTTATACCTAATGCCAGAGTGAAAATGCACAAAATTTTGAGACTCAGACTCATTAGGAATAATCTTAAACAGAAAAAGCAATAGTTCAAACATATGACCTCTAAAGCCTTCGTTCACCGAACACCGAACCGGCAGTGCTCTGATCCAAAAACATGTAAACAACTTGATCCATAACCTCACAAAACCGATAACTACAGCATTGGCGATGTCGTTTCAAGACGACAAGATGGCTGTCACATAATCGACTTCGAACCATACGCAGAGTACGAAACGATCGTTCCGTTTCTACAAATAGAATTCTATGACATCGTGGAGTCCCACTGCAGCGTTAGCGATGTCGCTTTCGTTTCAAGACGACAATATGGCTGCCACATAATCGACTTCGAAACCTACGCGGAGTACGAAACGATCGCTTTGTTTCTACAAATAGAATTCTACGACATCGCGGAGTCCCACTGCAGGTCTTTTTTAAGATCGCGTTGTGTTTTCAAGTATTTTTTGGTGTTTTTATATTACTTTTAGGAGTTTGAAAGTAAAAATGAGATGTACTGTGTATGGTTGTGATGTGGACAATCAATCAATCAATGTAATCAATGTATGTATTTATCCCTTTATTTATATGATTATTTTAAATCATATACTATAAAATTTGTATTCTAAGCAGGAGGCAAAGTATATTGCCAATAGAATTTAAATAAAATCGCCTTTAACTAACGTAAACTCTATATTGCGCGTTATAAATTTCAAAAATAAAGTACGGCGTGACGTCATGCACGAACCCGGACGAATTTGAAACGGTTTGGTATCATACATTCTTTTATTTGTATCATGGCTGACGCGTCGGTCGACTGGCGAGGCTCCTCGCATTTTTACGTCACTTCGAGGGATTTTGCATTATTCATGCGACCTAGTCACTTTGATTTGCCCGCCAAGTAAAGTCATCTGCGCGGCCACGACGTGTTTTGATTCATAGCGTAGCATACCGTTGTCAGTGTATCGTGAGTCTAACCAACAATGTGTATAACCAGTGTACCATCAGAAGCTAAAGTTCCCAGTTATTCTTCCTTACAGCTCGCTTGGCGGCATAAGTGCCATTTCTCCTTAGATGAGGGAAAGAGAAAGGATACCGCGCATGCCATTAAACCAATGAGCAGAAACTGTTACGCTTTTCGAGCGGCGGCCATTGTTTATGTGGCAAACAAACAAAACGCATCGAAAGTTTATTTTGCGAATTTATATCAGTAAAGTGAAGGTGAGAAGTGAAGTATATTAAATTTCATCATGGTGAACTGTTCAGCATATTGTTGTAAAAGTCGAAGTGAGAAGAAAGAGCCTGGAATATCATTTCACAGGTAAAAACTAATAGAGATGCTTTGGTCCCTTTTAGTTTATGTTTAAATTTTGGATATAAAGCCTAGTCTTTGAGTTATTTCTTTATAATATGATAAAGTAGGATCAAAAATGTAACAATAGGCAAAATTTTATCTAAGTATTTAGTTACTTTTAGTCAGAATTATGTATTTAAACTCAGGTTCTTTGGTGAAACACGCCTTGTGTTCATAGGCGTACCTAATGTACTGTTATAAAATTATAAATTTTCTTTGAAAGAAATTTTAAATATTTTAAAATGTGTAAAAGAATACATGTTTCGTTGTAAAAAAGGGTAACTAAAGAAAAATAAAAGAGGGAAAAAAAGGACTAGTACCTACCTACTTAAGTAATTAACTTTTTCTTTCAGTTTTCCTAGGGAGTGAGAGCAATGCAAAAAGTGGATAGAAAACATGAAAGTAGATGATTGGATGCCCTCAAAACATGATCGCCTTTGTTCAAAACACTTTGAAAAGCATTGGTTCTACAAAAGTAACTCGCAGTAAAGAGTTCGTTGACTGAATGAAGAAGCAGTTCCAACATTATTTTCTGAGCTTCCACACTATCTGCAGTCAAAGAAGGTATATTTAGCTATATATAAAATATATGTATAAAAGCTTTTTAAAAAAAAAATATTTTTTTCATTTAGTTGAAGTAAAACTGTTTGTTTTTGTAGACAAGAAAGAGAGCATGTAGTCCACAACCAGGCCCTTCAAATGAGCCTACATTGCCTGTAGCAGATCCTGAAGCCACGAAAGAAGTCATTAAGAAAACAGCTTTTCCGTGAGGTTGCTAAGAGCAAAGCAAAAACCAGAAAAATTCGGGTATTAACTCAGTCTTTAAAAAGATATAAAAAAAAGTTGTTTCTTTAAAGCAAATGGTACAAACTTTACAAAAAAATAATTTGTTAGATAATGAAAAAGCAATGCTATTAGGGAATATAACATCTGTAACTAAAGAAATATTACAAAGAAAAATTGGGAAAAAAAGAACATATTCGCCAGAATTACGGAAATTTGCTCTCACTTTAAATTTTTTTTCTCCCAAGGCATACAATTATGTAAGAAGTGTTTTTGATATTTGCTTATCACACTGTAGTACACTAGGGAGATGGTTGCAAAATATTAATGCTGCCCCAGGCTTCACATTTACTGTATTACTTATGTTTATATTTGCGTTTTCTGTATACTTATATATTATAATTATTATCCTTTAATTACTTTTGATGCTGTAAAATAGTTTGTCTTTTATGTTTGTATGTAGTTTTACATTTTTTGTGTTTAACAAAATGACAAGTACTTAATTTATTTAAAATTAATAAAAATTTGTTTTGCATTTGTGTTTCTTATTATATTAAGCTAAACCAGATTTTTCACAAACAACGAAAAATAATCAATATTTAAAAAAAAACCTATTTAACCATGTAAATGTTTTTTAACTAATTCTTATTTTATACAGTTCATTTCTGGTTCTATAAGTCAACAACTTGAAAGTATCCATAACAAAAACATACTATTAGTTTAAACTAAAATGTAACTTTTAGGTTGCAATAAAACTGCCATCGTCATTAAAACAACTTTATTTTTGATAAATTATATCAATATGACCGTATTTAAAATCCTCGTTTACTCCTTTTGCGCGATACGCCACTGGAGAGACCTTGCTGTTTTGGCCGGCCATGATATATATGTGGCACAGTGGCAGTCGGTAACAGGCAGGCAGGCATCGTTACGCGTCCTCTCTCTTTCCCTTGTCTAAGCATTTCTCCCTTATTTGTACCAGGCTTAGGTAAAAAAACAAACAGTTTAGCCAGCTTCCATGCATGGGCGGCTCTAGTAGTTTAATGTACAAAACATTGGAATGATACCGGGATTATGTCATTAGCTACAGATGCCTTGAGTGGTTCAAAGAGTTAATGGTCCAATCAAGATTTTCGTGTTTTGTACTGTGGGTTTGCAGTCCTTATCATCGGCGCTTCAAACTCAACAGATTGTGAAACTCGCGGATACGTGTACAACCGTATGAGCCATGAGCGGCATTACAGAGATTCTCGAATCCGTCGCTGGACCGCAAATTAAATATCTTTAGAAACAATTTTACACCAAATTAGTCACTGGAAATTAGCAAAAATAATTTGCACTTGCTGTTATATCAATTCTAGACAAGACATTTTAAATATAAATTCAAAATTTCTGTCCCTAAACTTCGGGTATGCCGTCTCCACAAAAAATGGTGATTCATTTGTTGCACCGTCCTGTAAACTTGGAGATTTACTAACACTTATTTAATTGTCCGAGAATTGGCGGGGAATTTAAAGTCAAGCGGAATGACGGTAACTTGGCAGTTAGCCATCTCCAACAAGTACAAAAAGAGAAGGGTCGGCCGCTTAAGAACCGAATGCGGTGAGAAACCTGATTTTCGCAACTGGGCTGCCACAATTATAACCGCGTTCGATCCGAAACTTAAGTATCGTTTCAGGTGTGCCGAGTCCGTGACGCTTTAGGTTGAAGGTCGGCAATTCATCGCATGTTAATAACACGAGTGTGCCGTATGCAGTCAGAAAATGGCAAAAAGAGACTCCGACTTCCCACCAGTGCCGACAGAGGCGGCCGAATGTTTCCCAATAGCTGCGGGTTTACTGGGTTCACTCTCCCTATATGCAAATGACACAACCATAACCGCTTCCGGTAGGAGCACGAGACAGATCACGTTTAAACTTCAGACTCGATCACCTTAACAAACTCAGCAACTGGTCCCTCACTTGGAAAATACAGGTCAACCCAACAAAGACCCAAACGGTTCCATTCACCAGGACCAGGCTAACTCCTCACCTGCACCTCACCATCAATTTCGCCCAACTCCAATGGCTACCAACTATCAATTACCTGGGCATGCCATCATTCGACAGAAAACTGCTATGGCAAGATCAAATCAACGCCACGTCTACCAAAACTAGAGTAATAGTCAGAAGGCTATATCCAATTCTACGCAGCAGAAGACTCTCAATGAGAAACAAACTAACCATTTACAAGATCATCATTACACCAAAACTCACATACGCAAGCCCTACATATGGCGCCATATCACAAAAGCAAAACGAGCGAAGCTCGAAACAATACAAAACAAGGTCCTAAGGATCATCACGAACGCCCCATGGTTCGTAAGAAACTTACACCTTCAGGGGGAACTCAATATCGAACCATTTATTTATTTATTTATTAATATACGGGAAACCCCATTTTACATAGCTTTACTTAAATCTAAGAATTAATTCTATGAATTAACAATTAACAATCAACAAAGATGACAAATCTAAACTAAAATTATATAAGCATCACTAGATAAATAATAGGAACCCCATCATAAAACATTACTAAATTGGCCCTTAAATGCCCTGACGGAGCATCCAAAGGGATCAATGGAAGGATAGTCATTTAACAGGCGAACAGATCTTTCCAGTGGACTATGATATCCATAGTTAGTTCTATGAGGATGAACAAAAAACAATTCATTACGTCTAAGATGTCGATTGGGGATCTTGAAATAAATTTCACCTAGTAATGCTGGGCATTCAATATTTCCATTTAAAATTTTATAAACGAAACAGAGATCATTCAGTAGTCTTCTGTGAGCCAGAGTCTGAAGGTCCAGGCCATCGACCCTATACTTAAATTGACAGTATCTAAAGAATATATTCTGAACCCTCTCTATTTTCTCCACATGAACGTTATAATAAGGTGACCAAACTGGTGTAGAATACTCAGTTATGGATCTCACTAGAGAGCAATAAAGAATCCTCGGTGATTGAAAGGACAAGTGACCAGCTGATCTTAGAACAAAACCCAACATCTGTAGCGCTCTAGATGTTACACTGGTGCATTGGTCCTTGAATGAAACTTTTCTGTCGAAAATAATGCCAAGATCCCTGACACTGTCCATCAATTGCAACTGGGCACCATTGATATGGTAGTTAGTATCTTGCCGAACAGTATTCCTATAAAAACTTATAAAGTTGCATTTCTTAACGTTTAAAGCCAGATGATTTATCTCAGACCAATGCACAAAGGACTCGAGGTTTTCCTGCAGCAGAGCAGCATCTACCTCATTTTTAATGATTTTAAACAGCTTAAGATCATCAGCAAACAATAAATAATCACAGGACGAAAGAAACTGACCAATATCGTTAACAAACAAATTAAATAGCAATGGAGCAAGATGCCCTCCTTGAGGTACACCAGATGTTACTATAATATCTTTGGATATATACTGGCCAATTTTCACCCTCTGTCTCCTTCCCAAAAGAAAACTCTTCAACCAGCTCAATGACCTGTTATCAAAACCCGTTACTCGGAGTTTAGCCAAAAGTAGCCGATGATCAACTCTGTCGAACGCCTTGGAGAAGTCGGTATATATGGCATCAACCTGGTAACCTTCCTCCAAGGCGGCCAACAGAGCAGTCTCATAAATTACCAAATTGGTAGTGGTAGATCGCCCCTTAACGAAACCATGTTGTTCATCCATTACAATTTTTCGACAAGGCCAGCATAACTGGTCATACACCAAACTGTCCAAGAGCTTTGGAATAGCTGACTGTCCAGCAACTCCTCTGTAGTTACTGATTTCCTCCCTATCACCAGTCTTGAAAATGGGCACAATGTAACTATCCTTCCATTCATCAGGAAGTGCACCCTCCGCCAGCGACCTATTAAATAAATTACACAAAGGATAACTAATAGTGTACACTAAGTTCTTCAAAACATACTCCGGGATACCATCTGGACCACAGCTAGTTTTATTTGGACACTTCAGAATCTTATCAAATACCTCAGAAACCTCTATATTTCTAATACCAATATCACAAGTTCTCTCAAGGTCATATTCAGGTACTTCCATATTAATATCCGATTCACTATAAACGCTCTGAAAGAAGTCTGCGAAAGAGTCAGCAATATCCCGCCCATTATCTACCATTCGGTCTTGAAAAAACATGCAATCAGGAAGATCAAAACTTTTATTCTTTTCATTGATATATTTCCATAAACTTTTTGGATTCACAGCTACATCACGCTCAATTCCGTCTAAATAGATATCATAATCTCTTCTTACAGACAGTTTGCACTGAGCACGCAAATTTGAAAATCGGACATATTGGTCATAAGACCCAGATTCCATGCAAGCCTTGTGTGCGCATTTTTTGTTTATAATAAGTTGTCTTGTTTCAGCACTAAAATATCTAGGAAAGTTAGAACTTCTGTAGCACTTTAGAGGGACATAACTAGACAGTCCTTGTCTAATGATACTATAAAAATATTTTGCTGCCATTTCTACATCAAGAGCAGAAAGCTCAGTCTGCCAATTGACAGCCCCAAAAAAATAATTAAGCCCAAGATAGTCTGCATTTTTAAAATCAAAATAAATCTCTTCCCGATGCAAGGCCCTCACACCAGTAGTGTTTACTTCACAATAATAAGCGATATGGTGCTGACTCTCTGGACACAGCAAGTCATTAGCAGGGCTCACGGATATATCAGAAAGGTGGCTGAAAGCCAAGTCCAAGAATGTGTTTCTATTATTGGGACAGGAAATAATCTGATGCATGTTCAAGAACGTAAAACAGTCATTCAGTATTTCAGCATAATAACCATTGGGACAATCTAGAATCAAGCCGTTGTCTGACTTAACCCATTTAGCCAAAGGCAGATTGTAAACACCAGTAGTTTGGCGGAGGCATATTTATGGCAAATACTCTCCACCGTCTCAACATGAACTTCGTACAATGACGCATCAGATTTTGGGGGAATATACACTCCGCCGATGACCAGTTTAGAATAGCCATAATTTACAAATATAAATAATTGTTCCACAGTGTTTTGGTCGGTCCTAACCACGCGAGACGTTATAGACTTTTTTATTAAAATCAGAACTCCTCCACCTCCTTTCTTCTTACTGGTTTGACTAGACCTATTACAACGATACACTTTGAAACCTTTGACGTTAACCTCGCAGTCAAAAATTTTATTTCCTATAACCAACTTTCAGTTAATACTATTACGTCATAGTCACAACACAACACTGCCAGTTTTAAATCAGCCAGTTTGGTATTCAGACCACCTACATTCTGGTAATATATCCTTAATGGGGTTGGTTTCCGTTTTTTTGATTTCTCTTAGCAATAACAGGCATACCATTAATATACCTAATAAACAAATCCTCGCCGTTTTGATTTCTGTCATTAACTTCCATGTACAATTTATTCAGTTGTTCTCTCTGCAACTTGGTCAGATCTGCTTTCAGTTTAAAACTAGTTTCACGAAGACGATTCCTGTTACGTAGGCACTTAGAAGCAGTATTCTCATCAGGAAACACTACCTTCAGTGGCCTTATTTTATCGCTCTTCCTGCCTATTCTCAGCACTTTAAAATCATTTTCCGTAGAAACTTCAATTTTTTGTAGAATTGTGCAAACCTGTTCTTTATCATGTTCGATTCTCTCCATAAAACTGCTGGAATTGCTCTCAGGGACATTAAATATCAACACATTGTTCTTTCTTAGTGAACGCTCATTAAATTCTTTCAACATATCACAATTCTGCTCTTGTGATTCATTTATGACGGGACCATGTTCAGATGAGGTTACCCTTGATTTCAATTCACTTACTTCATTGCGAAGCATAGACACATCATTTTCAAGATCCGCAATCGTTTTGTTCTTATCCTCTCTCAGAGAACGAATTTCATCAAGCAGTTCTTTATTAGTTTTCTGTTGTTGAATAGTCAAAGTGTATAACTGCTTAATCGCAGCAACCAAGTCACCAAGCACGATATTATTTTTATTCAAAGTATCTGGCACCATACACATTGATGACACACATCGAATATCTCATAAGAAAATTTTACGACAAAGCAGACTACAACCCAACGAACACTAATACAGGCTACAACCCCAACCCAGTCATCAGAACACTCCTACGCCCTAACCCACATGCCAGAAGAACTTACCCCAGAGGCCAAGCGATCCGCTACCCCCAATGGTCTAGTAAACAGCCGGACCCTATTGAAAATATATTTCAAATATTTAGCCTAAGACACTTTATATTGTTTCACACAGTTATTGTAATAGCGATAAGAGGATTGTAATTTCCTAACTGAATTGATAATAAAAGACTCAAGAATACTTGTGTATCTATAAAAATATTGAAGCATACGTGGTGTATTTAATAAATATTAAATTTTATTGTATGGTCCAACGTGGACTGCTACGGGGTTTTTGTGTTGCACCAAAGTGCACTAACCTGTACTTTTTTTACTCCTGGAAGATACTCATAAGCAAAAAATCATTGCAGTTTCGTGCAACCCAAATAACAAACCTTTATTGCCTTGGAATCGGCAAAGAATATCCTTGGGCTTGGGCTAGTAATTTTGTAAGTAACTGGTACAAGTAACCGTTTATTTCTGCAGCATTTTGAAACTAGTCAGAGCCAATCATCTTCAAGGAAAACTTTCTTTTCTTTTTAAAACATTCATATAACCTATGTTACATGTCATTTGTCTTTACGTTGTCACAGATTTACCCACAGAGGTGGCTAAATCTGTGACGTTGCTTTGTACACATACGTACATAGAGAAAGAGAAACAAAAATATGACCATTTTTCATCAATGTATTGCGTTATAAACGCTCGACAGTCACAATTAAAGCCATTTTGCTAATGTAAAGGAAATTCAAAGTGTTTTTTAGCAGATTCTGTTTGTTTAATATCGCTGTTCCACTGATTCGTATATTCGGTTTTTTATGAATAACGTTATTCAAATTACAAGTATACCGGTAGCGGTTACAGAGGCACTTCCAATTTTATTTATCTCAATAATGAACAAGTGTTCACAGAAACAGAACCTTTTATTACAGACACACAGTAATGTAGAAAGTGTAGAATGGAGAATCGACTTGTTTAAGGTTCTGTTGTGTAAAAACTTTTTTTTGATTTTCCCATAGGTAAGAATTTGTAGTATTTTAGGTAATATTACGGTATGAAGTAGTAAGCCGATACCCAAATTAAAAAAATGGAAGTGTGAGTAACTAATATCATTAGGTTCTGCTTACTTAAGAAGTACCTAGAGATACATACTATTTACAGTAGTATAACAATCTTCAAATAGGAACAATAATATAAGATAATATAAGATCGATCATCGATGTTGTGTATACTGACTTCAGTAAGGCATTTGACAAAATTAGTCATAATATTTATATTGGTTGAGTGCCTTGCTGGGGTCGGTCGGTGTGACTGCCGGTCTGCTTAAATGGATTTGGTCATATTTGACCAACAGACAGCAAATGGTTTACGTTGGTGGATTTTCATCTGAACCATTTTTGGTTACATCGGGAGAATCCCAGGGCAGTACCTTCATCCTTTGTAATATATATTATTTAAATAATAACAATTCTTGTCTCGCAAAACAGATGTAGCAATAGTAAATAGTAACTATTCGTAAAAGATTTTCAGTTTTAACATTGCATGGTAGACGGGTAGTTTCTGATCTCCTGATAGTGTATAAAGTAATAAACGGTCTTGCCGATTCCATTCCATTGGTGTTACAGTGACACAATCAGTCCAATATGTTTCGGCATTAAATTTGGTTAACGGTTTCGGCATCTAGACATTAATGTTTTCAACCTGCATTGGCAAATATAGGTACTGGGTGTTTCAAAAAAAAAACATTTGCCATCGCTTGTGGGGCGATTCCTCACCCATAAATAAGACAAATAATGTAAAGCACTCAATTACTGACCGTGGGTCAATTAGTGACCGATTTTTATCTTTCAATGGCCCAAATAGGAATATTAGGTATAATATTCTAAGGGCCGGTAAGTATTTTGAAATCTGATATATTTGTATCTTGTTTAAATAACGCACAAAAAAAATTTAAATATCAGTGAGGGGGTCTCAGTATCTTCAGTCTGTTAATAGTGTCTGGACTTTTAAGATATGCTTTTTATGTTAGTGGCCTATATTAAGGAGGTAAGTGATGTTTCTTGTAGTTTTTTTTTAATTAAAAACAGTTAAATAGGGCAATACCTACCTAGTATGCCTGCCAAAGTTTTAGCAGTTATTTTCAGCTTTTAGTCAATATATCTGCAGGTCAGGAATTGACTTACAAAACTATAAGCTGAAACAACTACTGATAAGAGTTTTGTGGCAGTTTTTCATATTGCTGTAAAGTTATCACGTATTTTAATGTAAAATATGCGAAGTAACACATCAAACGTTACTTGGACCAAATTATGACCGAAATGTTTCTCAATAAAAAAAATTGATTTGTCCTATATCCTGTGTGTGATCTGCTGGATTAATAAATGCCATTTCATTTAATTTTATATTTTATCACAGTCAGCACAAGGACAAGGTATACTGTAGACTATATCAGACCATGCTTTCAAAGGGGTTGTATCTTAGAATTTAGAATATACTGAGCGAATTGTAAGAACTGATTTTTATTTCTTTAATCTGACTAAAAATCCTAGTCAGTCTGGGAGTGACCTCCCTAATGAAGGGTAGAGATGTAAAGTAAAGTCTATCTTCCGGGCCCGCTGCAGCACCACTATTAACTTGATTAATATTAGAGGCGTTATTGTCTGCCAATGTAGGGGACGCGCTGAACAGCATATTTTTTGTTAAGGTTTAAGGGGGGGGGGGGGAGGAACAATATCCAACTATGAAAATAAAAATTCAAAACTGTCAACCTTTTTTTGCAAATTCCCTCCGAGAAAAACTGTCGACGTTTTTTATATAACTGGTCAAACTTTACGTCGAACACTACGCTAGTGATTTGCTAAAGAAGCTTTGATCAATTAAAAATTTTGTATTTCTTACAATAGTACCGTCAAAGTGGGTGACTTGATATCATTTTTGACATATATGTCATTGCATGATACAAATAAATAGAAGATATGATATCTGACGTCACCTGGAGACTTTTGAGAAAAATGACAGAAAAAACAAATGAACAAAAATTCATCTCATTGGTCAAATTAAATGGGCAGCTTACACAGGGAAAAACTATACACATGGCAGTCCAGATGTTTTCACGTTGAAGTTCGTTTAGTTCAACTTGTCTACTTACGCATGTATATGCGTGTATATTTTTTATTCTTGAGAAATTTCCTGGTTTTGCTGCATTTCCTAGAACACCTTTATATCATAAGATCACTGTAAAATCAAATAAAACCCTGCAATATTGTTTAAAAACGTCAGTAGGAGCGACTGGTGCTCATCGGTATTACATTTGACATTAAACGATCGAGCTACGTGAGTTCCTAACATAGAATCGACTATCGAGTTATATCGTCGTCTTTTGTTAACTTAATGTATCAAATAAAGAGATGTTGCCATTTGGACGATGAACTGTAACTACGTTCCCGGCTGGGGACCTCTTGCAAGGTTGCCAAATTTTTGGAATAAAATGTGCAATTACCTAATAATAATTATTTGTTTTAAACTAATTCAGAAATTAAATTAATAAATAAAATTATAAAGCACTACGATTTCAATCCACGTTAACAAATTCTAATACAACCATAAATTGGTCTGGTATCTGAGACAACCTGGCGACATTGGATCTGACATACCATAACATAACCTCTAAAAATTCTATGTTGCTAAAATCTAAAATGTCACAGACTCGTATTTTTTGTGTATTTTTGCCTTGTTTGTGCCCATTTTGTATTCCCAATGGCTAAGTGGAATGGAATCGACGATATCCCAGGAACCTCCACCGAAAGGGCCTTATCCCCACCAAGAAAACGACAAAAAAACTTAAATGTGAAGGCCAAAGGAAATGCTAATAAATATTTATAAAGCTTCATTACAAAAGAAATAAAGTTTCATTACAAAAGAACTCTACCTTTTCCAGGACCCAGAGTTTGCAGCTGAATGTGAATGTGTTGAGTATGTATAGTTGCTCATCCAAAAGGTAAGTACCAAAAAAGACTATTTCAGAATGCTCACAAATTATTTCCAGTATGAAGGAAAACTGTAAGTAAAAACGGAATTTTCCCGACAGCTTCCTGCCTTTTTTGTTTATATGGCAAGCAGCTAAAATCAAATGCGACCGTAGGTATACATAGTACTTAAAAAAATAAACTGTCAGAAACTTTCAAGTATTTTTTATATAATTTTTATGGTAGCATTAAACCTTTTCTTCTTTGTAAGCATTCACATTATCTTATAATGGTACCTACCTATTTATAAGTATCTTAGTCACGATACACTTACAACGGTATGCTACGTTTGATGTCACTTCGAGTGAGAATCTTAAATTAACAAGGCACTTACCTGATCAAATGAAATATGACAATAATATTTTAATAAGCGTCAACCCAACAAACTACCCGACAATAAGCTGTCCTGTACTAATATTTTAATAAATGTCAACTCAACACACTACCCGACAATAAACTGACCTGTACTTATGTACAAGGAGTGCAAGCGTCTAATCAATTTAGGATTCCCCTCGAAGTGACGTCATAGCGTAAGCATACTGTTGTAAGTGTATCGTGATCTTAGTAATAATAATAGGTATCAAAGCAATTTCAAATGTAAATGGTTTATTTATGCGTTGTTTCCATGTGAAAAACCCCAAGTTAGGCCCTGTTATATTAGAAGTATTGAGATAAAAGTTGACATAATATTATATAAATTTCAGAGTCTTAAGGTTATTTTAATTTGCCAAATAGGCTAAAAAATGCATTTAAAATTGTGTCCATAAAGTTTTTAATGTCAGAAAATTATTATCAATCAACCTTTAGGTAGGTACTTGGTATGAAAAGGTAAAAAACAATACTACAAGGGATGTGAAAATTTTTAACAAGTTTTTCAAAAAGTAAAAGCATTTTTTAGCTATTTTTGAAGCTTTTTTGACATAATATTGGCAAATTAACACTATCTTACTCTCCCAATCAAACTCTGAAAAATGTCAAAGTTTAACCCTATCCTATATATGTCAATAGAACCCAACATGGGCTTAAAAATTTAACATGTAAAACACTGTGGAGTGCTTTAAAAAAATGTAGGTACTGCATTGATAAGATAGATTCTTTGTTCGATAAGGCTTTTAATTAAACCCAAGTAGCTTTTGGCAATAGGCGTGCATATACATATGTAAGTAACTGCACATATTGGTTTTCCCAAATTAACATTTTGAAAGATTTTACAATCATTTTCTTAGTAGGTATATTTTAATGTATACGTAATAGATATTTTATCCAGTATTTTGTTTGCATTTTTTGTCTGTTATACTATACAGTAATGTCTGGGTTATCTGAACAGAAAATTGCTAGACCCTGTTAGGTTACCTACACATTCTACTATGGACTATGGACATTGAACTCATAATAATAATCCGAAACATGGACGGATTATTATTATTATTATTAATTTTTTTGTTTTTAGTAAAATGAAGAGAAAATAATGAACTTGCAGGAAAACCATGAAACTGGCAAATTAATTTACATTACATTACATTTACATTTCAAGACCCAGGATAAATGATATGTCTTATGTTGTTACCATTACGGAGGCATCATGGTATTTTGGAGAGGTTGAAAAAGATGTTACTCCTCAAAAACCAATTGGAAACACCTGTGGAGTCTAGTGAGAAGGAGCCATTGGATTTAAGTCCTTGGTTTTACTCAGTGGCGGCTGGTGAAATTTCAAAGTTGTATATCTCTGTTCCTACTTACAGGACCCATACCAAATTTAGGAGTTTTAATAGTGAGCCCACTGGGAATGTTTTGGTAAAGAAAAAAACATTTTGTAATTTGCGAAAAAAAGTTAAATTTTTGGTGTGCCCCTCCTAAGAAAAAAATTAACACTTCTAGGTATTTTAGATATTATTTTTTCTAAACAAATTTTACTTTATTTTGTCGACAGTTTTTAAATTTTGAGAGAAAAAAGTGTATTAGTAGAAAGTTATAGTCATTTGAATTTTTTTTTTAATTATATTTTAGACTTAAAAAAATTCAAATGACTATAACTTGTAGTATAATGCTTATTTAATGTAGACTCACCCTAAGATATTGTGTAGTTGACATTATGTCATAGGGTGCTTCTGGCTAGTTTTGGTATCCGTGGGGTCACCAGTCAGTAAATAAACGGACTTGTAGAAAGTGATGTTATTTTATTGAGCTCAATAAACATAATATACTACATAACTTTCTACTAACACATTTTTTTCTCTCAAAATTTAAAAACTGTCGACAAAATGATGTAAAATCTGTTCAGAAAAAATAATAAATACAATACCTAGACGTGTTAATTTTTTCTTAGGAGGGGCACACCAAGAATTGAACTTTTTTCGCAAATTACAAAATGTTTTTCTCTTTGCCAATACATTCCCAGTGGGCTCACTATTGAAACCCCTAAATTTGGTATGGGTCCTGTGAGTAGGAACAGAGATATACAACTTTGAAATTTCACCAGCCGCCACTGGTTTTACTTCATATCTATTGAACTCCTTAGAACCGACAAAAATATCAGTTAGGTGCCAATCACTATATAGGTGCCAACAACTGTATGTTTTACCCTATATTTTTTGTTATTTTTAAATTGTTTCTTTAAATAAATTTTGAAATATAAATTGAATTGTTTTTTTTGTCTTTTTAAACTCTGTACCTACACTTTATCCTTAATCAACTTATTAGAGTCGTCTGTTTTAATAATACTCTTAAAAAAGTATATTCTTTACTCTGGTATTAAAATGCATTGTCTTCCAGAAATAAAAAATATAAAACAAATTACAATGTTTAAAAGAAAACTGAAGAAATTTCTTCTAAAAAAATATCAATTTTTTATATTCTATGACTAATTAATTTTCCTCAGGCACGTGATTGTTTCATCACAGTCTTTTATCGCAACTCTATCAGTCTATAAGATTCTTTATATATATATATATATATATATATATATATATATATATATATATATATATATATATATATATATATATATATATTATATATATATGTGTGTTCTAAACCTACAGTTGATATGAACAATAATCAGTGCCTTGCCAATTCCACCTTTTGCTACATTTGTTTGTTACTGCAGACTTAGAATTTTGTAATTTCATTTCAAAATATCCACTATCATAATGTTAATAGACAGACGTTTATTCTTTCATAACAGTAGTGTCTTTCTTGCTCTACGTGGACACACACAAACCTCATTCACAACAATGTGGACCTAGAGGAGTTTGGAAAGAGAAGGAATATTCCTATTAAAAATAATAAACTTTTGAAGTACCTATTTTTGGAGTGCTGTTTTATAATAATAGATCTTACCAAAATCTTCGAAACCTTCACTGCCTTTAAACTAATTTTTTTTTAACATAACTCTGTTAGCATAGATACTGTTAGCAGATTATAAACGTAAAAATTTTACTATTTGAAGATAGCTACTGCCCAATAACCATGTGCTTATGAATGATAATTTAATTCTGCCTTAATTTCTGTATACCTAATATGCACGGGCATTTTTTTTAATAAATAAAGAAAACTCAGCAAAATTGAGTAAAGATTTTTTATTAAAATAAATCATAACATGAGTTTAAAGAAATATTCCCTATTCTCTGATAAATTCTACAAACCCTACCTCAACCTGCGAACAGCGAAATTCTTAACTTAAAGTACTTGTAGAAATAAAAATTATAACTGTTTAGCTCAATGTGACAGTTTCTCAATTAAATGTTGAAAGTTTTAGCTCTAGAAGGATAAACAGACTTTGCCCTGGTACTTTTACTGTAACTGAAAACCACAAATTTTTGTATGATTAGGGGTAGGGTAAATTTCATTCTTTCCTCCTCTCTGACTTCTTTATCGAACTATTTGGGATGGAGGTTCCTGGTTAGATGGTATGGTAATTTTCATTCTTTCCTCCTCTCTGACTTCTTTATCGAACTATTTGGGATCGAGGTTCCTGGTTAATCATCTCCACAATGCCCGGCCTTGTCGTACTTTTTCGGTAGTTGTTAGCCAGTAACAGATCTATAGAATAAATAAATTTAAGCGGCCAACACTTTATACAAACATTTTCTACACAGAAAAATAAAGGTTTATTCGTTTATTATCAACACTACAGAAAAAACTTATGGGACATGCTCAAAATGTCATGTTGCTGTTTATCTTAACTTAACCTAACTTTTTCTAGTTGTCAAAATTTCAAAATATGATAAAGAAAAAAGGTGAGATAGATATACTTTATTTGTCCATTGTAAAATGGGGTTTTGTCATCATTCTCAAAACCAAAATTTTTAATTTTTATGATTCCGCGATATTTTGTAAACGAAACACATCTTTAAAGATCGCGTTGTGTTTAAAACTATTTTTTGGTGATTTTATATTACTTTTAGGAGTTTAAAAGTAAAAATGAGATGTGCTGTGTATGGTTGTGATGTGGACAATCAATCAATGAATGTATGTATTTATCCCTTTATTTACATGATTATTTTAAATTATATACTATAAAATTTGTATTATAAGCAGGAGGCAAAGTGTATTGCCAATAAAATTTATATAAAATCGCCTTTAACTAACATTAAACTCTATATTGACCGTTATAAATTTAAAAAAATCACCAGGTGACGTCATGCGCGAATTTGACAGCGCTTGATATCATACCTTCTTTTACTTGTACCATGATGTCATTGTAAGAGCAAACTGACAGAAATGTGAGTCGTGTTCGGTTAATCCTCGCGGACGAGATCAGACAGACGGCAGATGTGTAACAGCTGATCGACAGAGCACTCCGACGATCGCGGCATTTACCGAACGCAATTTTTAATCTATGTCGAAATCCATTGGGCAACTGGTGCCGTGTCAGTCTATTCCTATCCTCTTCTTTTCTATACTGTGGAATAGGGACAGAAATTCTCTTTCTCTGTCCCACAGTAGGGAAGGAAGGATACAAATACATTGGCATTGCAGCAGGTTTCTCAATGGAATTCGCTACTGTTTTGTTTTAAAACTGATTTTTGAATTTGAACTGTTTAGGTTTAAAACTCTTTCGGATTAATAACTTTCTAAACCACTATAACCGTTTTTCTGTGTTTTAAACAGGGATCTGAATTTACTAGTGCCTATTATTCAACTAGGACATGAACTTATAATGGAAGATGTAGATGAAGCATCATCAAAAGTATACTTTTAAAACGCAGGTCCATGAAATGAAAAAGTTTTATCTTAGACATACATACCTCCGTTATTAATTTTATTATATTCTTCTTTGGTTACCAGACAGTTATACGAGTTATTTTCATTTTGAAGGGTAATTGTGTGAAAATTGTGGTCATCTACTCTTGCGAAACTCATCACGAAAAAAACCCAAAACAAGGTACAGCAAGGAAAACGAAATAAATTACAAAGTGGTCAGTCTTTTTGCGACAACAATATTCTTTTCTAAATTAAACAATCCATTCAATCCAATCCCCTTTTTAACCTCATTTTTCATCTAAATATCTAAACAAGTGATCAGCTGATCAGATGTTTGGATTCTCCGTTCAATCGGTCAAAATCCTCCGACGAAAAAGATGAAGCTCAGAGTTCTCTGCCTGGGAATAAACGAACGCGGAGTATTTTTCCTCGGTTCGCTCGAAGACATTTACCGAACGGAATTTTGGCGCGCAGAGGCATCTGAGGCCTCGCCGAGGATTAACCGAACACGCCTGTGGTTTGTAAAGAAAATTGAAAAACTTGCATATGGTTCAGGGGAATAATTTTCTGAGGTACCAGTTTATATATCAGATTGGTGCTAAAAAATATTCAACAATGGCGGCCGTGACAAATATCAGTGTGCGTACTGTGGTTTTAAAATGTAAATTATGTGTTAAAAAATTGAAGGGGTCTATTAAGTGCATCAAGTGTGATGCTATCTTTCATAGTCACTGTATAGTGAAATGCCCCGGATTCCGTGTGATCGCCTCAAATCAAGTTATTTGTGATAGTTGTAATGACGCAGGAATGGCGTCGGTCGAGGAAAAAATCCACTTCTATACCAAAAGTAACGGCCTTCTTAATCATCTAGTGATAGAGCTTACTGAAAAAAACGACATTTTACGTGATAAAATTATGCTCCTGGAAGATAAGATTGAAAATTTGGAAAGTTTTATTAAAAGTAAGGTTAGTAAACCCCTCACCCCTCCGCCATCCTCTATTGACACGCATCACACGCATGACATCCCCCATTGCGTAAAGGATGACGCGGTCTTTGAGGTGAAATTAACAACGAACGGGGATATTTCAACTACTGGCAACTTGTCACCAACGACTGTTGCTAAAGACGATAGGCCAAGTGGGAGAACGACCAAGAAACATAAAGAGAAGAAATCTATTTCCAACCACACTTTTCTTAATATACATAAAAATGCCAAAAATGGTGATGATAAATTAAATGATAACTGTAATGAATCTCAGTCTCTTATCCTGGACACGAATGCACGAAAATGTTCCATTACCCTGTCACAAGTCGCCTCTGCAGTGGATTCTGCTATGGCTCAACATCAGCAAGTGGAAGTTGGTTCAAATCTTGCAGGGGTCCCTAGGAAGTTCTGGTACTACATAGGAAGAGTAGTGAACAATGTATCTGTGGAGTGTGTCAAAGAGTATATTCAGTCAAAAATCAATATACCAGATGACAAACTGATAATCATACGGCTTAAAACCAAAAATAATTCACAATCATTTAAAATTGGTATCGATGAATCATACAGAAATGATATTATGCAGGAAAACTTTTGGCCCACAAATATAATTCATAGAAAGTTTGACTTCCATCAACAGTACAACAGCAGTTACTCTGGCGGTAATTATCCCAGGCAGGAATATGTAAATAGAGACAGAAATGAAAATTTTCATCATCGCAGTCATGTCAACAGAAGAGCATAGAACCCAACGTAAAGGACAGTGCCCAAAAGCTTCTGGTATACTATCAGAATGTAAATGGGCTTCGCACAAAGCTTGCAGAGTTTGCCAGGAATGTATCAGTGTGCAATTATGATGTGGTGATGTTAACCGAAACATCACTAAACCATGAGTTTTCCACAGCTGAATTGGGGTTGCATAATTACTGTGTTTATAGGAGGGATAGGGATGCATTGTTAACAGGTAAACAAAGGAATGGCGGAGTCTTAATAGCAGTTCATAGAAAATTTAAATCAGTACTAATTAATACAATCCACAACATTTCCGAAGAAACATGGGTCCGAATAGAAGAGGGTGGTATCAATCATATATTGTGTTGCGTTTACATACCACCAGCGTCACCTTCAGAGGTTTATCAACTGCACTGTGACTCTGTGGAATACAATATGAACTTGTATAGTGAAGATCATACTTTTATTGTTGGCGACTATAATTTACCGAAAATAAAATGGAGTAATGACTCTATGGGAGTCTTGGCAGAGGGGGTTACTCCGAATGCAGAACCAATTCTTGATACAATGCCCTATCTGAACCTATTCCAGTGCAATGAAATAACAAACTGTAATGATGTTTTGTTGGATTTAGTATTTAGCTCATATGAATCAAAGCCTGTCTGTGCTGATGAGGTTTTAGTCAAATGTGATCGTCATCATCCTGCCATTGTAATCGAAATGAATTGTGATAGGGAAATGGCTGCCGGGTTAGAGTATGAGAATATAGTGTTTAATTTCAGGAAATGTAATTATATGGATATGTCTAATTATTTGTTAAATTTTAACTGGGACGCAGTCCTCATGTCTAATGATGTTAATGTAAATGTAGATATATTTTACTCAGTCTTGAATAGCATTATAGAATCCCTTGTCCCTAAGTCTGTTATTAAAAATAGGTTTAAGTTTCCGTTGTGGTTTAGTGATGACCTTAAGTATTATATAACCGAAAAGAAGAAAGCTCACAGGACTTATAAAGATACAGGGCATCCTGATGACTACACTGTATTTAGTGATTTAAGAACTACTTGTAAAGCATTAGCAGAAAGTTGTTTCAAACAATATATTGATGGCATTCAACAGGGAGTAAAAAGCAATCCCAAAAAATTTTGGGATTTTGTTCATTCGAAGACAAGAGATAGTGAGTTGCCTGCTATAATTAAATTTAACGATGAATCCTCATCTGATGCTGACACCATTTCAAACTTTTTTGCTAAACACTTCTCTTCTGTGTATGTTCAGTCTGCTCACAGCTGCGATATGAACTTCTCTGATGTTTGTGGCAGTAACCATCAGCAGATAAATGAACTTGGTGTTTCCATTGTTGAGGTTTTTGAAAAACTAGTCTCGGTAGAGGCTGATAAAGGGCCTGGTCCTGATGGAATCCCCCCAATTTTACTTCGAGAGTGTGCATTTGCTCTCTCTCGTCCATTGTGGTTGATTTTTAACCAGTCACTTACCCATGGTATCTTTCCCTCCATTTGGAAAAGAAGTTTTGTAATACCAATTTACAAAAAAGAAGGCCATCGAGATTTAGTACAGAATTACAGACCTATAAGTTTAATATCTCAAATCCCCAAGCTTCTCGAGTCCATAGTCAATGATTATCTGACACACAAATTTGAAAATATTATTACCACAAAGCAGCATGGCTTCTCGTCGGGAAGGTCAATATCTAGTAACCTTCTACTCTACCAGAACACAATATCACTTGCACTTGAGAGGGGTTACTGTGTGGACTCTGTCTACACTGACTGTGCAAAGGCTTTTGATAGGGTGGATCATTCCATCTTGAAGCAGAAGCTACGTTGCTATGGTCTGGGTGGCTCACTTGTGCAGTGGATAGAATCATACCTGACAGATCGCCATCAAATTGTTAGAATCAATAATACCTTCTTTTCAGAACCTTTTTGTGTGACGTCAGGTGTGCCGCAGGGGGCTCATTTGTCCCCTTTGTTGTTCAACATTTTTATCAATGACGTTGTTCATTGCTTTAAGCATAGTGAAATATTGTTGTATGCGGATGATATAAAAATTTACAAAGTAATTAAATCACATGATGATTCATTATTACTGCAGAATGACTTATGCAGATTTGAAGAATGGTGTAAGATTAATAATATGTCTTTGAATGTCAATAAATGCAGGTATATACAGTTTACTCGTAGAGTCTGTCCATCTGAAAATGTATATTACCTTGGTGGTTCGGAGTTGCTCTCAGCTGACAGTATTCGTGACTTGGGTGTGTTTTTTGATAGGGGGCTAACGTTTAATCTTCATGTTCAGCACTGTTGTAATAAGGCCCTTAAAATGTTGGGTTTCCTCAAAAGGCATACAAGGGACTTTAGTGACATAACATCATTAAAAACGTTATACACAAGCCTAGTACGCAGCCACTTAGAAGGTTGCACTTGTGTATGGAGTCCCTATTATAATATATATATAGATAAACTGGAGAGGGTGCAGAGGAAATTCCTGTCATATGCAGCCTATAAACTGGGTATTGATAGGAATGACATAAATTATAATATCCTGCAATTAAATTTAAAAATATTACCGCTTCAGGAAAGAAGAGACAATTTTGATAAAATCTTTGTGTATAAACTGTTATCTACCCAAATGTCTTGTCCTGAACTATTGGAATTAATTAATATTTATGTTCCCCAACGCCAGCTGAGGGACAAACAAACCTTTGTATTGAACCACCATAGGACTCTCTATGGCCAAAAAACAGGCATTAACAGGATGATGAATAATGCAAACAAACTGAAAATAGATATTTTTAATGTAACTTTACAATCTGTCAGGTCTTCTCTAGCTTCAGGCAATTAATTAATAGTGTATAGTATGGGGGTTCTTTGGGTCTCTTGTCTTTATTGGTAACTGTGTTATGTCAATCTGCTATTGCTATTGTAAAATGTGTTATTTTTGGATGTTGACTTAAGTGTAAATGTATTTTCTTTTTATTGTAATGACTGGGCTGGTCCCGTATATAAATAAATAAATAAATAAATAAATAAAAAAAAATACAAAATTTCAACTCACCCGCAACCCGGTTGATTTGAAATATCACATTAAAATGCATCTATAGAGTATAAAACTAGACTTTTAAAAATACTTTTACTTATTTGTTTTAAACCAGAAATTGAGAAAAAATATTTATTCTGACTTAAATATTATGAAAACACAAATGTTCAGTTTTGAACTAAAAAATAGTCTTTTTGTATATAAAAATAATCTGTAATTTTAGTTATTAATTTAAGTGGCAACTTAAATAGTATATTGTACAACGAGCATGGAATGACATGCATTTCCTACGAGTATGACGTTTGCAGCATGAGCCGCAGGCGAATGTTGCAAATCATACGAGTAGGAAATGGTCATTCCATGCGAGTTTTACACTATACTTTTTCTACGAATGTTACTGTTACATAAAATGGGATTAGTAATATTTTTCCTTTTAAGATGTCAAAAAATGTCAATCTGACATTCCACAAATAAAAATTATAAAGATTTTGGATGTCAACGCCACCTTTGTAAAAAATACCCGTGCACAATGGGAACTTTGTAGTTCAATCACCATGGTGATTGAAGCACAATGAAAATGTGTAAAACACAATGCACCATGTTCCGAAATTATTATTGAACATACAATAAAGGTTTTTATTGACATTCGTAGAAAAAATAATATTTTCTTTTTAGTTTCTCTTTTGTGCCCTGTAAGTTGTCCTACTTTTGGGGTTTTTACAGTCATACTTAAATCTTTCATTTTCATTTAAAATTTGAATTAATTGCTAAATATTTATGGATAAAATCAATATTCTAATAAACCGCGATAGCACGCAAAAACATCCAGTGCTTGATAGGTATCACATCAACCAGGTGACTTTTTTGTGGGTCTCTGACCGCTGGAACGTGCAAAATGCGTGATTTTAGAATGAGTCTACTAAAGTACCTAGCCAAGTGTATAGTGCTCAACGCCTTGTTCCCGTTTTTCCTGTGCTGCCGTCGTGGGGGCCCCCCATGGATGAATTAGAAAGGATTCGATGTTCCTTATACTGTGAGCATATCGAACGTGAAGCCTGTTTATTTGTGGTTTGTTATGAAAACATTTCCCCTAGAGGTCTAGTTTACGAACTTTAAGGAAATACGTAATTAAATCAAGAATGGTAGTAGAAACAGATAAAATAGCATTGGAGTGTTGGAGCTCAGAAGTGTTGCTGTCTCTGCTAGTTGCTTAGGAAGTACGTCTGAACACTCGGTTACACGCACGTCTTTGTCTAATGAACTAGAAAAGAAAAAGTGCGACATAGATTTATAAATGACTCGGAGCGACTTTAAATAAACCTTTAGAAATAATATAACCTATAAATAATAAAACCTTTTTAACTTAAATGTATCATTATTTAGCAGAAAAATAAAATATTTTAGGCCTTTTGTTACTTTTAGTAAATCTTGTGATGCTGCTAACGTATTTTTTGTACAAAAATACAAGGTAAAATAAGATGTGGCCAATGTTTACAAATTGTGTTTACAGTGTCGCTTAGAATGGTTTGTTTTGGCTCCAAAGAATGTTAAATCATCCCGTATTCATTCTTAATAAATCCATGGGGCCCCCTATGAAACTAGCCTGCTAGCCAATGGTAAGTCACCTCTAATCTTAATGATATAAATCACTGGCCGCCGACTGTTTCTTATAATGTTAAATTGATAATAATGAAATAATTATTTTTTGTCGCTAACCATCAGTATTTTATCCAAACTGGGGGAGGTAGGCTCTACCCAAACAAAAAACCTCAAAAAAGAGAGATACAGTCCACTAAGTTTTACCAAACTCGAGAGCTAACGAAACAACAAACTATCAGCTAAGACTAGGTTAAAACCGTAACAAGAACTATTTTTGCGTGTACATAGAGGTAATACATACTATAAAGTCATGACAAATAAAAGAAGATATGACACCGCGCAGGTAGGCGTGGCCATGAACGTTACGCTGTGAGTAATTCTGCCATACTATTTTGTAAACGAAACACGTCTTTGTTAAGATCGCGTTGTGTTTTAAAGATATTTTTTGGTGTTTTTATATCACTTTTAAGAGTTTAAAACTGAAAATGAGGGGTGTTGTGTATGGTTGTGATGTGGACAATCAATTCAAGGGCTTTATGCCAGATATTAAAGTTTTTAGCTTCCCCAAAAACAAAGAAACACAAAGTGTTTGGAAGCGTCTGTGCAAACGAGAAGATAAGTTTAATGTGAAAAACGCTAGAATCTGTTCTAGACATTTTAATGAAAGTGATTATGAAGGTAATTTAAAGCATAAATTGTGTCATGTCATGAATGTCAAATGTGTTTAATGTTTTTACAAACTCGCTTCAATAAGAAGGTTTACTGTGACAAACAATTGCTAAAAATCTCAACGGTAACGAATCACCAGACTAATCGAGAAAATACGACAAACAAAGAGATTGAAAAAAAGGCTATTTTCTAAAACAATAATTTCTTGTTTTAACCAATTTCATAAATTTAGATATTTTTATTTTGTTTAGAATAATTTTTGGCATTTTAAGATTTTTTAAAATTTGAAAAATCAGAGAATACAAAAATACAATAATTTTTAATAATTTACTATTTAAAGTGTAAAAATCCCAAAAAAACTATCCTAAAAAACATGTGTCCGTGGCAAACATACAGATGTTATTCACCGCAAAAAATATTTGACAAAATAGGAACAAACAAAATTCTTATAACATATTTTCGGAAGACTCTGTAGGTATATATTTTAATAAGAATATGCCTCTAAATAAAAATTATTATCTTAATTATTAGGCATAGTTTTATTTTATAAAATTATTTGCCTTTTCTCTTCACGTAAATAAATACATACAACTCAATTGGCAGACAATTTACCAATATCTTTTATTTTAAATTAATTTATCCCTTTATTTACATGATTATTTTAAGTCATACTTTGAAATTTGTATTATAAGCAGGAGGCAAAGTATATTGTCAATAGAATTTATATAAAATCGTCTATAACTAACGTAAACTCTATATTGCGCCATATAAATTGCAAAAATAACTCACAGCGTGACGTCATGCACGAACCCGGACGAATTTGACACGGTTTGGTAGCATACCTTTCTTTTATTGTATCATGGGTTACTCTCAGAGTCACACTCGCCCAATGGTTATCACCATGAGGCAGAAGGTCACACAGCGCCGGTTTAACCATTAGGCGCACTAGGCGGCCGCCTAGGGCCCGCGATCAAAGGGGCCCGGAATAATCGAGAAAAAAGAAAAATTGGCAATCTCTTATCGTAACTCACGCCAAAGGCCTTACAATAGCAATATTGGCAACGCTGCTGTCTGGCGGATGCGCTTTATTTTCAACGTAGGGATTACCTATTTTATTAAAATATTACCCTTCAGATTCACTAAGAAGGTTTAAAATTTAGTACTGGTTTAAATTAAGATCTTATAGTTGATCAGTTATGTTTTGACAGGTTTATGTCCTGACATTGTTAATAAGTCGTCATTAAAAACTTATGAATTATTCTAATATTTCAGCGATTTGCTTGATTTCCCAATGATTTTCATCTTGGAACGAGTTGCTGTAATGAACTTAGTTCTATTGTTGTCGAAAGTACGTACTAAAATTGCCCTTTTCTGTCTAAATTTGCGAAAAAGCTCGGAAATAAATGCACATTATAAAATTTAGTTGTCTTATTCTTACATTTGTCAGTTTAAAACTTTTGGTTGTCAAATTAGACCGGACTAGCG
Source organism: Philopedon plagiatum (assembly GCA_963971165.1). NCBI lineage: Eukaryota > Metazoa > Arthropoda > Insecta > Coleoptera > Curculionidae > Philopedon > Philopedon plagiatum. The sequence goes on along the minus strand of OZ020195.1, from coordinate 31,515,079 downwards.
TTGGAGAATCTGGCTGTAAATGTTTTGACTTTCTTATGCCTAAGTATTTGTAGTTATCAGAAAGTAAGAAAAAGAAATGTATACTTTTCGACTTATTATATCTGTTTAACTAGTTTTGCTGAATAAAAATAATTATGTTGTGTTATATGATTTATTTTACCTCCATGTCCATCTCTGCTTTGACCTCTGTTTGCATTTTGAAAATATGTATTTCCACCTCTAGAATGTTGTCCATTTTTGATCTAACACATAGGTACACGGTACACGAAAACCCGGCTATTGACAATTACCTTGTCCTCTATTCCAAAAATTGTACGCTTGCGACGCTACTTTTATTGCCCTGTCCACATACTTTTCTACGGATCGGCTAATTTTAATTCATTTTCACCAGCCCTGACTACACCGTCTGGGGCTGGGGCCCGGCAGGGCCCCACCGCCTAGGGCCCGATAGGGCCTAAAACCGGCGCTGAGGTCACATAAAACATCAGTAAGAATAATTAAAAGTTTATTGTAAATAACAACGTGAAAAAATATTAACTAAAACTTTACTTAATTTTTAGTATTTCAATCCAATTCAATCATACCAGGACATAAATCTCTTGGCCGCTTTTTTCCAGTTTTCTAAATTTGATAATATTCCTTTTCTTCTTTCTGGATTTTTTGTAGGTTCAAATGTATCGTGAGATTTATTTAGGCCTAATATATCTTTGACTGTCCAGAAACCTTAAATCAAAATATTAATTTATATTTGTATTTGTTTTAAGTATTTTGGAAATACATAAAGGCTGTAAAAGCTGTTGATGTTGGTACCCATGAGCATAAACAGGTTTCCACCGTCCTAGATCTATAAAGTTTTTAAGGTAAACGTCAATATATTTGTGATTTTTAAAAGGAAATAGATGGTTATTAAAATGAACTCTTCAACTAAACCTAAATTTCATTACATATTTTAATGTGTACTAACTTCCTAAAATGATGTATGCTATATGTGCTCTACGACATAAGAATGTTCCATAACTTTTAAATCGTGAAATAAAAACTTATTTAAGGCATAAACCATACTAGCGTTTATAGCTCGCGGTTTATTTTCCCGAAAAAATTGTGACATTATGTTAATTAATAGTAGTATACACATTAGAACGTTTTTGCGACCGGGGAAATAGCAATCGCAGCTTGTTACATTTCAACTCGCGGAATTGACTCACAGGTGATTTTAACGCATGTTAGAATAGAAGCGGCCACACTGCGATTTCCGTGCTCATGTCAGCTCATTATGGTCCCAGGCCCTATTGTTTTAGTGTGGAGTGGAACACAGATGTGCAGTGGGAACACCAAAAATGACTTGTGCAGCAGATCAAAGATAAATTCGTCTAGACCAGTCATCAATAATTTAAGTAACCGGGGTTTAGCGTTCCCTAAGTTAAAATTCTTGTTTGAACCATATCCTTCTCGATGCGTTTCACTAGACAGAGACGCTAGTGGAGGCAAATTTAAAACGTCAAGAACTTTTCATTTTTATTATCATTCGCCATTTTGTCCACAAACAAAATAAAAACGTGTATCATATCTAGTTAAATCGATATTTAGAAATAACAACGCTTTTTAGTTATTTATTTATAATATTATTAAATATAACGCTAAATTACTTCACTACTTTTAAAAATGCCGCCATAACCTGACTAATCAGAACGCATCTGACCACGAATCGTTAGTCGTTCGTCTTCGTCAAAGTTCGGAAACGATCCGTTTTGGGCATCTTCGCACACATTATTTTGTATTTAACAGAATAAAAATAGATACATTTTTTTTACAAAATTTCCTGCTGTAATAAAAGAATATTGGTTATAATTTTATAATACTGTGTAGTTGTGCCCAATGAGTGTGATAGTAAATTATGTGACCTGGTGCTAATTTTTAACCTTTTTCAGATGCAGAAAGTTTAAACTAGTAGGTAGGAATAATGCTCATCTCATTAATAGGGTAATAGGTAAGTCATAATTCTTTGTATTAACGGTATAACAGAGCTTGTTTCGTTCTGCTTACAATGCCAACCTAATTTGACAAGTGTATGGTCATGGTCCATATTTTCCCATATTAAGTAGAGAAATTGCTATTAAATTAAAAGACCCATTTTTAGTAAAATGTGTTTTTGGAATTAAAAATACTTTGGATTATTTTAGGTATTCACTAAAACTGCTAAAAAATGAGATGTCAAGGTAATATTTAAGTTTTCTTGGGTTTGGTTGTTTGCTAAGTTTGGCTACGCCGCGGCTGGACCGTTTAATGCCTTTTAGAAGCGTCGGATATCGGGGTGCTTTAGGGTATTTTAAAAAATAAAAAATGCTATATGAGGGGAGAAATATTGGTTATGTCTCTAGACTACTCCAGGAGTCACCCATTTCAAGATATTAAACCATTTCCATAACACCCTGTTTAAACAATGTAAGCAGCTCACACAGGTGGCCAAAATAAAGATGTAAAAATATTAGTTTTTTAATGTTGGTTTAAATTAAACAAGTCTATTTTTTTGACAGCTTCATTTTTTAATAAATATTTGAAAATAAGATGTATCTGAAATAAAAAAGGTTATTAAATTCTTAATTCCTTTTTACTGTTATCGTTTTTGCAGATTTTGTACCTATGGCTAGGGAATGGGGCGGCCATTTTTTTTTATTTACACACAGGCGGCCAATTTATGCACGTCAAAATACAATTTATAAAAATATCCCTTTATACATCTTTCATCAGTAAAGGGATGCAACTGGCACCGCCGCCGACTATTGCGGAGATCCTTGCGCCTATGAAGAAATAAACCTAAAATCAAAATTTTAAACAACGTAAACCAAATAAACAACTTGCTCCAAAATTACTGGCGCGCTCGTCGTCAAAAAGTATAAATTCAGCACGCGGAAATCTCAGTGTTTACTCAAGGTCTGTTTTAGCGAAAATCGAAAAAAATCCGCGAGCAGAAAATGCTAGTGTGGTTTATTACTAAATTCAGTTGCATTACAAAATCTAGGAAATGGCGTCAGATTTTCATCTGTTGAGCAATGACTAGCGCTTTCGCAAGAGGGCAATCGATTGGCTAGCACGTTCGTGTGCATTCGACATTTTGCGGTCACGTGCTGTTCTGTCAGCGTTAGTTGCAATGGCGTGCCGTGCCTTTAGAGGCGGAAGGGGCACAATGCTTTGGGGGCGCAAAATTATTTTCCTTTTATTGGAGAGTATGTGGTCATAGTAGGCAGTGAATCTCCAGGGGGCGCCTTAAATTACTTTTCTTTTATTGGAGAGTATGTGGTCATAGTAGGCAGAGAATCTCCGTGGGGGCGCGAGGACGCCGTTACGACGAGAGCGGGGGGCTTGTGCCCCCCTAGCCCTCCCGACGGCATGCCACTGGTTAGTTGTTGATGGTTTGTTTAAGACTTCTAATAAGTGGTAGATTTCCAAGTAATTTTAGCCTACCTATACTTAGTATATTTCTAGTAGGTACAAGTCATGCATTCTAGTATGAGCCTTGACCTTGGGGTGCGCAGTAAACAGGTGGGCGGGGCTATCAGGGATCTCATTATTCTTCATGCCTTTGAACCACACACATCTGCCCAGTCTGCGACAAAAGTAGTACCTACGTTTTATCTTTTATAAATTTATAATAATGCCTTTTAAGAGCAAAGTTAAAATCGAGTGTTAAACGGCCAACGCCGTGAAATCATTTATTCTCTGATACAATTTATGCAACAAGAAGCAGATGCAAAAAAACAATACCTAATTAATTTAAGTAAGGTTCACGAGCGTATTTCAGACTCTACAGGAATTAGTCTGAGCACAATTAAACGAATTAAGGAAGACGCCAAAAATGTCGAATCAGGTGCAATAAGATATTTTTCCACGCCAAACCAAAATAGGAAAAGCCAAATAGCGTAAGACGACGCTTTTCAAGGTATTTTACGGAAAACGATACATAACTTCCACGTAACAGAAAAACAAGTACCCAGTCTAGCGGGAATTCATAAAAAGTTCTATAAAATTACAATTGAACAGTTTAAGAAAAGAAATGAAAAAAATTTGCTTTCATTGGAGAAAAACTAAAAACAATCGATACATTTTAATGAAGAAACTTGACGTCGGGCATTTTCGCATTCAATTTTTAAAGAAAATGAGACGTTACCGTACAGAAGGTCGGCCGATTGTTTATATGGATGAAACGTATATTCATTCATCACATACACACCAAGAAGCTTGGAGCGATGAAGCAGACAAAGGTGTAAGACAACTTGCTTCAAAAGGCATACGTCTAATAATCGTGAATGCTGGTGGGAAAGACAGTTTTGTGCCAAATTCATACGTTAGATGGAAGTCACACTGCAGTACTGGGGACTATCACAGCGAAATGAATTATGAAAATTATGAAAAATTGGTAAAATATAACCTAGTGCCCAATTTGCACCCTAACAGTGTAGTCGTAATCGACAATGCTCCATACCACAATAAGCAAATCGATAAGTGTCCTACATGTGTAACAAAAAAATATGACAGGAAAAACTGGTTACAAGATAGAAATATTCCAGTTGACGGAAATATGTTGAAACCGGAGCTATACATTCTTTTTTTATGTTCTGACAGCCCACGAAGACCGAAGTCTAAGTACTATGTACCGTGGGTGTACTGGGGAAATCCAACTCACACATCCAGAGCTGGAAACATCCGTAGGGACTTCACCAGCCCTTTAAGAGAATGTGTGGGGTGGTACCACCTCGGTCGAGGACGAAATCATCTACCACCTTCCAGATTCAGTCAAATTAAAACCGAGGAAACTGACAGAGCAAAATTATAAAACTGGCCAAATATTTTCCGGTGCGGGACACACCGTGGTGGACTAGTCCCTTACCATCCTGATCTTAACCCTATTGAACTAGTGTGGGCAGAGATGAAAGAATTTGTGGCCACAAAAAACGCAAATTTTAACTTGGCAGACGTTATAAAATTAACTGATGAGTTTTTCGAACAATTTTCTGAGAATCAGTGGAAATCAAATTGCGAAAGACCAAAAAAGTTTGAAGCACAATATATGGAAAACGAACCTATGGTAAACATCGTTGTAGGAGACCTAATAATAAATTTAGGTGAAGATGAAAGCAGTTCAAGCCCCCCCCCCCCCCCCACCACATTTCATGCTAATTGCGTATATGAAACTAAGCCAAACTTTTATTGTGATGTAATTCGTAATTCAGGAATAAAAAAATATATATTCTGCTGTCTTGCTCAATCGCAAACGTGGATAATTTTGATGAATATATATATGTCCTGAAATATCTACTTACCACATGATAATCCGGCAACGTAAGCAACACCTATTGTGGACATTTCAGACTGCATTCGTTTGATAGTTAGATTAGTCAAATCAGCAAGTAACTGACATATAAAATCATTTTTTGAAACTCCACCATCTACCCTGAAATAAATTAAAGTTATACGTACAATATAGGATAGGTATTTTATTTTTAAAAAATCACAAATTGGACTGTATTAAATTATTATAATTATACATATTATTAAAAAAAATAAAGAGTAATGGATTCGCAGAGAAATGTTTTAGTTTTAAAACGGCTGCACTTAGGTAACAGTCAGTGAGTATGGGTAGGTACCTACATCATACAACGTGAAATCCCTATCCTATGGAACCGAACGGATGCAAGTTAATTTCACTCAATCTTGTGTTTGTCATACGGTTTTACATCTGATTCAGTAATCTAGTTTTCAGTTCCATGAAATCGAAGAAAGAAAGCATTATAAAGATAAAGTGTACTACACCTATTAAAAATCTTACACTTTTTTACAAAATTTTGTATGAATGTTCATTAAAATAGCAATTTTATAGAATTTTTACACAAATAGTCTATATATTGTCCTGAAGCTTTTCACAAATTAAAAAACAACAAATTCCATAAAAAAATATTTTAAGGCTGGGGTTTTTATGCTTCTATAATATGGTTATTTAGTCGCACACACAGGTTTGTCATCGCACACACAGATCGAATTTGCGTGCGAGCCTAGGCCTGTTCAGATAAGTATTTACACTTGCAGGGGGTATACACAGTCATACATGTGTTAAAACTTATTTGAACAGGCAGGTGCGAAAGCGGGTTTTGCGTCAGGTGAGTCTTCGCAGTTCAAGGTTTACGACATGCCGCTCCTTGCCCTGAACGCACCGCTCGTCATCGAGCATAGGCCTGTTCAGGTAATTCTTAACATTTGCATGACTCTAGGGGTTTAGATACATATGTCACAATCATCAATGATTTTTATTATTTTTTCAACTTTATATGCGCCGCCTTGTTCATACATCGCTTTTTCCTTAGAACTAACAATCGAAAATCGAGGTTCCCAAAGTTATAAAATATTTTCGATTTTTAGTAAGTACACAAAAGTTGCATAGCCTAAAAAATGGATAACGAATTGGTTCTGGATATGACGGTCCAAATACGTAAAATCAAGAAAACAGCTGTAATTATTGATGTAGCTATTTAATTGTCACGAGAAATGACTAACGATTAGAATTGGACACTTTGGCCGTGACAATCATTACCTTAAACAGTCAAATGTTCTGTTGCTTTCTTTTTTCATCAGGTTGTAGGCTAAGACAGTTTTATACACAATACTCTCTAATACTGCTCTAACCATGTGCGCTTTCTTAGTATTCGGTTTAATCCCAATAAAACCACTGGATGCTGTTTCATTATTATATGGAGGCTGCAAAAAGTAAAAAAATTATTGTGTCAAATACTAAATTATTGTGTTGTGCGTTGTTGCAAAACATGTATGTATAATACGTATCAGGACCCACAGTGTGCCTCGACTAAGTTTAACGCAAAGGTCTGCCCACTTCCAATTTGTTTCCAGATTTTGTTAAAGTGGTGTGGCCTAAGTAATTTAAGCCTAAAATATTCCTAGATCCATAGTTTGAAAAGAAAACTTGATTTTCCTAATTTTTTTAAGGTTAAGGCTTTATTTTATGAAAAATAGTAGTATCAATCAATTTTTTAAGGCGTTTACGCTTTTTTCAAGTCCTGAAAAATATTAAATATTTCCACTAAGAATATATCGTTTTCAGGACTTAAAAGAATATTATATGAATTAGAAAATTTTGATCCTACTCTTTTTCATAAAATAAAGCCATACCTAAAAGAAAATTAGTAAAATCAACTTTTCTTTTCAAACTATTGATCTAGGATTTTAATTTTGGGCATGAATTACTTAGCCCACACCACTTTAACAAAATCTGAAAAGGGATTGAGTTATTGGAAAATTACAGAGCACTTACACGATTATCAACATTTTTCAAAATGATTGAAAAAAAAACTTTTAGATTTGAAAGCTTGTTGAATAAAAACAAATTATTATCTGCTTCGCAAGATGGTTTTGGAAGTCATTCAACAAATACAGCAGCGTTCGATCTAATTCAGTTTATTTACTTTTCACTGGACAAAAATTTATATGCTGTTGCTTTGGTTTTTGACTTGATGCAAGTGATTGTGTTGATAATAATTTCCTAATTAAAAAACTTAAAGCACTTGGCTTCAGAGGCATAGTGAACGACCTACTAGAATCGTTTCTTACAGATTGAAAAATTATAGTTAAAATAGGCGCAACCAACTCAATTTCATCATCAGCATCTTCTTCAAAATAGTGTATTGTCACCATTACTTTTCTTATTATTTATTAAACTCTTATACTTGGGGATAATTCGATTATAATTGATATATGAGCAAATCTGATTTGGAAAACTTTTCTGTTTGATGTAATAAAAATAATTTAATAGTTAACGATTTCATGATCTGGTGAGGATCAGAAAATGGCAAGTAATTCTTTTGAATTTTTTTACGTCGAAAAATGAAATCTCCAGACCCCTCTTTGGTACCTAATAACTCGAAAACAAAACGTCAGATCGAAAAACGGATTCATAAGTGAAACTTTAAAATCAGAAATACTTTTTTTCCAATACATTTTCCTAAACCTAAAATCAGTGGAAAATGGAAATATTTGAAAAAAACTGGAAATTTAGATTTTTGACCCAAATATTTCACGGTTTTTAATTTTTTGTGGGGTCAAAATTGTTCAAATTAAAATCCCATATTATGTACGTCATCGGAAAAAGCTCGTCAAAGTATGTCATCAATATTTTTTAGTTTCTTCTCTGTAGGAACGGAGCAATCGCCGATTAAATTTTGATTTTTTACTTTTTTTGCCCTCGACATCGGTACATCTGAATCACTCTGCATTTTTTCCTATCTATTTTTTTCCCAATTTTTCAACACTACCTATCTTATAAAGGGATAATCACACTGTAAAATGAATATCTAATGGGTCATCCAGTAGCGTATATAATCGAATTTTCTTGATTTTTTCCGACAAATCTTATTTTTAACCGACATTATTCCACACTATTTACCTTATTTAGTGATTATTTTTGGGTTTATTTTATCAGTTAATTTTCTAATACCTCCCACTAATTTAAATCCCTTATTTTTTCGTTAAAGTTATAAATAAATAGGTTTATTTGCATCTGGGACATATAAAATTTGAAAATTTTTGAATTTTCGAAGATTGCCATGAAAACAAAGAATTGCAGTTAATTTACTCGAAATTATTAAGATGATATATCAAAATTTTGCAGAAATGCCAATTTTTGTTGCAAAATTGAAAGGTTCCTAGACCGATTTCGGCTTGAAGTAGGTATATACATGAATAAGATTTTAGGAACCTTCTACTTTAAGTGCAGGGATATTTCATTGAATGAGTTACGCATTAAATGCCATTTTTATTGAGATTTCGATGACTCTACAACACTGGAATTCGCCATGTACTCATGATGAGTTATAAGTTCACTTTTGACGACACAGCCAATGGGATCACTTTTTACAAGTTTCGAAATTCGCGCGAAAATTTACACTATAAAATCCGTTTTTTTGTTAATAAAGACCAAAATAAATGGATAACAACAACCGCCATAAACATTTAATTTATGTAGAGAATATAAAAAAAGTATTTCAGATTTTTTTGGGTTATATGATGCATACTCCCTATTATGAGAACATGAAGAGATGCGAATTTTGTAAGTCGTTCGTTTTTGTTTAAAAAAGGTATGGAATATCGAGAAGTGCTTTTCGGGCAATGATTTTCTATGATTAAAGGGGGGGGGGGGTTAACTTACGATTAAAGTCGCCAAAATTTAGTAGCAGCTTTTGGCGATATTTGTTCTTCGTTGTTCACAGTAATTTTTTGGTTTCGCCAATTCAAACGTGGTAGATGTAGGTTAGAAGATGAGCCGAGACCAGGACGACTTGCGGAAGCCGTATGTGCTGAAAACATTATTTCCACAGAAAAGCTAATTAGGTAAATCGAAATATCAGCCATATGGAGATTCAAGAGAAATTAGGCATTGGACCATCTGCAGTAGATACCATACTAGACGTCTAGGTGTAAAGAAGCTTGTGAGTCAGTGGATCCCACAGTGATGAACAAAAACGAGCTACAGATTTATGATAGACAAATTCGATGCAGGTTTCTCAAAACAGGTATTTAGTGTCATTATGGGTGACGAATCTTGGATATATAATTATGGTCCCGAAACAAAACAACAATCTTCTATTTGGGTCTTTGAAACCGAAGAAATGACAACAAGTTATTCGCGGTAAAATTGCAAGCAAAAAAAAGAATCGCTTCTATCTTCCGACACAGTGGCCCTGTTGCTGTAATACCTATTGAGGATCGTAGAACTGTCACTGCTGATTGGTATTAAGAACTTAAGAAGTGTGTCTCCCACAAGTCTTCGAAAAATAATGCAACGCCACACACCGCCGCGAAAAATTTAAATTATTTACATGAATTTGGGGTCCACCTGGTCGGCCATTCTCCTTACAGCCCCGACCTAGCACCCAATGACTTTCTTTCCGACAATAAAAAAGCAAATGAGTGGTAAGAGATTTCCTGACGCCAATGCAGCAGTTGCGGAATTTCAGCGAATTATTTTCGAGCTTCCAAAAGAAGAGTTTTCTGCCTGTTTTAATAAGTGGTTTCAAAAAATGAATAAGTATATTATAGCTAATGAATACTATTTTGAAAAAACAATAAAGTCTTTTTAAATACTCGGTAATTTTTTTGTAACTAAAATTTTCACAATAATAATATTCTAATACCAAATTTTTGATTATCGGTATATAAAAAGAGTCCTCATTATCTATTCTATGCACTTACGTTATCATTAACTTGCCAAACAATATTAAAACTATTAACTCCCTTAACGAATTTAAAAATAATTTAAAGAGCTATCTCTTGGAGAACAGTTTTTATTCTCTTCAAGAATTTCATAACAAGCAATGATCATTTATCTTGAATTATTGATCTAATATGCCTGCCCTTCTAGTTTGTGTTTATTTATCATTCACGTTAAATAAACACTCAAAACATGCCTCCAAATTATTTTGAATGTTCACAACAATCGACAAATCAAATACTGGTCGTCGGCACGAAGTTGCCGAAAGAATTTCTTAGTAATTATTTGCGCGGGTCACAACAAGCCCAGCGGACCCCCAACGTGCTTTGAAGTGCATGCAGCTGTTTAATTGAAAATCCATGAGCGGCGTGCGTGAGTTTTTGTCGACTTCCTGTATTTATAGGATAAATTATTAATTCTGTATAAAACATTTTTAAATATCTATCACGCCGCCCATGCATAACAAAGAAATCACTAACAGTTAGTCGAGATTTACTTTGTATGGTTATTCAAATCAGAATAGATTAACTATACCTATTTGTTAATTTTAATAATGATTTTACTCCGTATTTAGTTTTTATATTTAGGATTTTTTAATTTTCTTGCGTTTTTATTATCTGTTATTATTTATTACTAAGTATTAGTTGTAAAAAATAATTTCCGTAATTATTCGACAATGCTAATACTTTGTAAAGTCATTTAGCAGTAAATAAATAAATATGATATAAAATAAGTACTAGTACCTACCCCCAAGCCACTAAATGCAGGGACAAAATAAACGCCTCCATTATCCTCGATGTTATTTGCAATGGCACTTAGTTCAGTCGGACTTGAAATTAACCCTAAAAATGTTTCAAAATGCAGATCATTTTACACGAGTTTAACGAAATTCAAAACATTGTAGCGCCATTGTTTTTTAAATAGTATATCCAATACGAAAAAAAGTATAATTACAGCCAAACTTCATCTTTTTTCTTCAAAGTGCATTGCCTGTTTTTTAGCACTCTAGATACAAAAAAGTCATTATCAAGACTATAGTCCAACCTATAGCAATTTGGAAAAAGAAAAATTGGAATTATTTAGAACAAAGCTTCAGATGTTATCTTTGTTTTATTACTTTTATTTATTTTAGAATAGAAATAACGGTAGCGATAGAAAGAACAGAAAATGAATCAACTTGTGCGTTAATGTTAATTATAACAACAAAAAAAACACCTGTCGCGAGCATCCACTCTGTAAGAGCTCCAGCGTCTGAACATGGAACTTCTGATAAATACACTAATTTCTTTCTAGTTCTCCATCCAACTAATGGGTACATGCCATTTAAACTGCCTTGAATAGAAGTGCCTGTATTGACGTCAAGAAAAGCTCCTGTTCCCAAAGTTAATTTAATATCACTTTCTTTAAAGCTACATGAACCATACATTGAAGCGGATTGATCAGCCATCTAGAACAGGTAAGCATTATCAGAGACTAGAAAGAACTATCTCTGATTACAATAATCTATTACAAAATTATAGTACAGCAGATCTGCTGTGGCAGGTTACAGCTGCCTTGTAATTATTTCCTACACGATTTTGAAAACATATTTATATCTATTATATCATCTTGGCAGCAGTAGACGGATTATAATGTGTGCCCTAGCCTACCGCATAAACTAATTAAACATGAATATAAAGTAAGTTTTTCTAATTTTGACATTTAAAGTGACACTTTGTAAAACTGATTGACGTTATGAAACGTCTTACTTTTTGTAACTAGTTACATAAAGTAAAATTTTATGCAATTGGTGACGAAAAATGTATTTCAAAATTAGTGACAAAAAGAATTATTCTATTTATTAAACTGTTATAATACACGATAACAACATAAATTATAAATTAATTAATTATTATAAATATTGATAACACAATTATTGCAATTATTTAAATTAATTCCCGACGACATACTTTTTTCATTGCTCGAACTTGCTGTTATTTGGGAGACGACGCACGTTGCATTAGATGTTTGACCAAATATTTCTTGCGCTATAAGTTTTTTATTATTCATGGAATTTTCAACATATCCCTCCGCAACAGAGCTAGATTTCCAACCTCCGTGCCTCTTTAATTTTAAAATATCAGCGCCACTGTCTGCTAGGAAAGTGGCAGAGCTTCTTCTGAAGCAGTGGCCAGTATATAGAACAGGATTTGAAAGACCAAGAAATTGTGCAATAACTTTTGGCAGACTGCTAAATGTGTTAATTCCCACAGGATTTCTGGTACATTTTCCATTCGCATATTTTACAAAAAATCTGTTGTGTTTAAGAATCTGGGGACGCAACTTAACATATTTTCTTAATATTTCAACAAGATTCGTATTTTCAATGTCTCCAGTGGTAATTGCAAACTGCCGTATAACTTTTGTTTTTGAAGGTGGGATATCAACACGAAAATGGCTTCCTTCGTCTATAACATTTTCAACTGGAAGAAATGTTAATTCTGCTTTTCTGCACGCTCCTGCCATTCCAATAATCATTGCAACCTTAGCCATTAAGTATTCTTTGTCATCAGCTTCCACTAAAAATTTGGCAAAATCTTCTTTACTAAAAACTTTTGACTTTTTAGCACTGTACCCGTCCGCTCGCCTTTTAATATAATGCTACCAAATTTGTATATTTTTTAATATCAATATTCCTTTTCAGATTTAGTTCAGACCTTAACATTGAGTAAAGTGTCCATAATGTGGAAACTTTTAGATCTTTCTTACCCTCAAAATATGCAAGTAAAACTTTCTCATTAACATGTTTAATTTTCTTCTCATCACACCACGTAACAAATTTTTCGTATGCCAAATCATAAACTGCCTTTGACTTTTTGGGAATTACTGATACTAAAGCATTACCTGCTGCCTCTTCAATATCGCTTGGTAGCTCTTCAGATCCTGAATCACTCATTTTTTAAAAATAAAACTAAAAATATATCAATCTCGCTAAAAACCTTCCGTTTAGACTTTTTTACAAAATGTCAAACTGACAACTAACATGAAGTAACAGCAACAAACTAGATTTATGTTTTAAAATTTTTATCAATTATATTAAACTTTATTTTTTTATTACTTTCTTCAAAATTAGAAAAAATCTTGTATGCAATACGTTACGAAATGAAATTTTGTGTAACTTGTGAGTTTTTGCGGAACTCACTTCGTTCGTTCCGCAAAAATCTCACGCGTTACACAAAATTAGGCATTTCGTAACTGATGGCATAAATAGCTATTATTATCATATCTGAATTAGGTATTCTTTATGCTTTTTTGTATGAAAGTATGAAAAGTATTCAAGGCTTATAATTAGGGAGCTAGTGGCAATTTCGGCATATGATTTCTTCGTTGTTCATATGTAGTAATATGTAGGTAATGTAGTTTACAACTACGTGGGTTAGAAAATCATAGTGCTGAGCTTAGATGGCGCTGATCTTTTGTGAAAATAAATTTTGAAATTGAAAAAAAATAAACTGTCACAAATTATATTATCGTGTCTGCTATGGATATATTGTATTAGGGGCGCTATAGAGATAATAAATTTACGGAAGGCAGACGCCCAGATTGTTGCATTTTTTATAATAATTACAAACATGGAAAAAACAACTTTACTAAATCGTTTCATCGTCTTTTTTATTGATGTTTTTGACTTTAGTAGAGTTTCCACAATAATGTAAAAAAGGAATTCTAAAAAAAATATTCACAGTTTCTATTTTCTAAGGTATTATTCGAATATAATATTGTATTCGAGATATACACAGGTATACACAGTCACAAGAGGAGAGAAAAATCTAGCAATTATTTAAGAAAATATATTAATAAATTTGGTAAAAAAATATTTTGGCTAAAAAGTCAATATCTTATCTGTCTGATTTCGAATAATCAGCATTGAAATTGTCTGCCTGTTCTATTTTTATGTTTTTTATAATTAATAAAAAAATTAGGCTTAAAGGCAGGCACGATTAAATGATTTCATAGTTTTTTTAAAACAAATTTGTATATTGCAGTTTTCTAATGCAATGCTACCTAAGTGGCAGAAGTAACTTTTCGTGCTTTTTATAAAGTCATTTTAATAATTAAAGCAATCTGTCTGACGATAAAATATTTTTTATATATTACGTCATAATAATTGAAAAAAAAATTATTCTTAAACGCAGTAGGAAAAACTTCCAGTTACATTTCTTTTTTCTCTAATTAAGGCAATTTTATTACAGCAAGAGGCAGACGCAATAATATTATTTACATCACAAATTTTTTTTATATCTTTTACAAGCTCTCATTTGATATCGCAACAATAAATTAAAGGCAGAAGTTACTCCTATTGTTTATTTTACTCAGTTCTTTGCTTTAGTCAACATATTCAGTCAAATGATGAAATCATTTAAAAATTACTTCCACCAGCTCCCTAACTATTATTTATTACTTTGATGGCATAGCGACATAAATTTACTTTTTTTCAAAATATTTTTTTTAATGTCTAAAGACGAGAGAGTGTACTTATATATGTTCTGTATTGTTTAGAATAAAGTTCGGAAGTTAGGTAACTTGTACACCGAAGTTCTGAACTTTGAAGTAGGCGCAATTTTAAAGTATAATAGGAATCCTTAATGATAATACATTAATAAATTGTTAATAAAGAGTAATATTTTTAGTTATTTATTACTGAACCTAATGGTCAGCCTAATTGCGTTCGACTTTTAGTAATTTGTATACAAAAGTTCTAAACTTTAAAGTAAACGCAACTTCTTACTGATTGTTTTTAAATTATCATTACGGATCCTTATACTGTGAAATTGCGCCGACTTCGAAGTTCAAAACTTCGGAGTACAAGTTACCTAACTCTGAAAAATATTAAATTTACCATTAACCACAGTTATAAATACGTAAAAATATTATTTCATACTTTTTAGTGCTTTTCTTTTGTGAAGTCGGTTCAGTGTTTTGAAAAAAAAATTATTACCTTATCATGAATCTTTCTAAATACCCTCGGCAAACGAATATATGACCCGTAATTAAAAAATAAACAGAAATTTACTTTTAAGCTAGGTCTGCTCTTTAAAGTTGTAACAAATTGTTACGCCATTTTATTAGCTGTATTGAAAAAATGTTGAAAAACTATCAGTGCAAACACCAAATACCTGGCCCTTAACGTAAACCCTAGAGCATAGCCGTTTAAAGGGCCCAGTTGAACGGTGTGACTTTATTTAGAGGGCATTTATAAAAGCTCAATCGGGTCCGGAGGGCCAACGCTAGTGATGTAAGGATACGAATCCAAAAATCCGTTGGATACGGATATTAAAAGAATCCGGATTATCCGGAACCGGCCGAGAACTTGAATACGGATTCGGAATCAAAATAAATTCGCATCGGCTGTATACTAATGCAAAGTGCAAAGAGAAAACGGAATCGAGTGTAAGCGAACAACACGGTCTGCGATGTGGCATATTTGATCTTATGCTTTCTCTTTCTGATGACCTTTCCTAAAAAAAGATAGCATAGGTATCGGGGTAACGGGTATCATATGGGATGAGACCCATTGGTTAAACTAGGCCCGCCTCACCCGAACCGAATTCAAACGAGAACGAACGACGCCGACGGCGACGGTGCCTTCCTATCCCTAACCTTCGACTTCGAATGATACCGATACCGCATCGACCTACCTAGCCGTGTATCCGGATAGAAAATGTTTTTACCGTGGTTTTAGTATTGCATGCATACGTATACATGATCTGTCGCGCGGGTCAAGAAATGGATTCGTATTCGGATAATGGATACGGATATTAGCTGATTCCGATTCCGGATTATCCGGATATCTAAAGAATTCGGATATTTACAACACTAGCCAACGCCTCTGGATTCAGGCTTGAATTTTTTTTCTTAAAAACTGTAGAAAAATTATTCACTGACTTTTGTGACGTTTGTTAAATGTCAATAATTCTTCTACAGTTAAAAAAATCCGAACTTTATTCTAAACAGTACAGAACATACTCTCTCGTCTTTACACTCAAAAAAAATATTGTGAAAAAAAGGAAATTTATGTCGCTATGGCATCAAAGTTAGGGAGCTGGTGGAAGTAATTTTTAAATGATTTCATCATTTGACAGAATATGTTGACTAAAGCAAAGAACTGAGTAAAATAAACAATATGAGTAACTTCTGCCTTTAATTTATTGTTGCGATATCAAATGAGAGCTTGTAAAAGATGTAAAAAAATATGTGCTGTAAATAATACTGCTTCTGCTTCTTGCTGTAATAAAATTGCCTTAAAGAAAAAAGAAATGTAACTGGCAGAAGTAGTTCCTACTGCGTTTAAGAATAATTGATTTTTTTCAATTATTATGATATATAAAAAAATATTTTATCGTCAGACAAATTGCTTGGGTTATAAATCTTTTCAACCTATTGGCGACTCAAATTAAGGAAGCTAGCGTTGCCACCGCTGCAAACAGCTGATTTTTAACGGGGAAGAAGGGCTCACTAGACGACAAAATTGGCACAGATGCCAAATAACACAATAGGGAAAACAAAGACGAAACGAAAACATTTCCCACTTAATGGTAGTTAGCAACTCGGCTGATAACGCTACGTTTTTAATTTTAGTCGCCAATGGTCTTCGATATGTACCTACTAATCTACCGAGTGCAAGCAGTAATGTTTCAAACTGTTTAATCTACTTACCACAGTGCCAATTTTTATGGGTATTCCAAAAATGTCATCTGACGTCGTCCCAAATTCATAATCATTATCTACAACAGGTGGCAATATATTTACAGGAATGTTAAGATACTTTGGAATAAAACTCCAACAAAGAGCAAAAGGGTCATACATTCCAGTTGCACTAGCATTTGATATATCACTGACATACGTTTTGCCCCCGGTGAGCTTATAAACCAGCCATGTTTCCATAGTGCCAAACATTAAATTGTTGTCTAATAGAGCTTGTTGAACCTCCTTGTTATTTTGAAGTAGCCATAAAAGTCGAATAGTTACCTAAAAATATGCTTTAATGTAATTCCAAGGTGTTCCATAATTTTTTATCGAGAAATAAGAACCCATCAGAATTCAATTAAATTTTAAAAATCCAAGATATGACGTCTGATGGCTTAGGTCAACGAGCGACGGTTTACGTCTGCAGTTTTGCAGGAGGGTAGCTTTTAGAGTCGCATTTGAAAACTACGCTGTTCACTGGTATGACTGTCACTATCTTGCGCCCGCGACTTCGTCCTCGGTATAACAATTTTACTCCATTACAAACTTTGAACCCCTATTTACTCCCTTAGGGGTTGATGTATTAAGAACTGTAAAACACGTGATTAATCATTTATTTTTTGGACTACTTCTATGAAGTTTCAAGTTAATCGGACCAACTAATATTTTTTCTCCATACAAACTCTCAACCCCTTTAGGGGTTGAATTTTGAAAAATCCCTTCTAAAATATAAAATAAAACCAAATTTCATATTTATAGCTTCAGCGGTTTCGGCTCGGCGATGATGAATCAGTCAGTCAGTTAGGACATGCTATTTTATATATAAGGACTAGCTTTCGCCCGCGACTTCAGCGTTATATACGTGATAATAGTGTAGTATTGATGTCGCGATTCTGAATACGTGAAACATGAGTTATGTTAGGTTAGGTTCGATATATTTAGAGACCGGACTTCAATATTATATGACGCAAAAATCGGGGACGGACTCACGTAACTGATAGAAAAGGTAGGTAAATGAAATGAAATTATTATTAGATTTTGTCAGGATGCATTTATGAATTATTGTTAATAAAAAATATATCTTTTTTTTTTTCAAAAAAATGAACCAACTTCACAAAAGGCAAAGCACTGAAAAGTATAAAATAATATTGTTACCTATTTATTACTGCGGTTAATGGTCAACTTAGTTTTGTTCATTAAAAAAAAAAAAATTTTTGTGCACTTATTCTTCCCCTATCCCTTCATCTTTTCTCCCCCTCTTTAAATTTGTAATGTCCATGTTATATTAGATTTTCTGACCTTAATTTTTTTTTTTTTTTTTTTTTTTTTATTGATAAAGCCTGCGGCGTTTACTGTTATTAAAACTGGTCTGCAAGACCAACCATTAATTTTTCTCTAAATTCTTAAAAACTAAAATCCTTATATACTAAAGTTCACCCAATGGAGTCCTAAAGGTTTATCTGTTGTGACTCATGGCCATGGCACTTAGCACTCACACACTTGCGCACTGTACTATGTTTTCAAAAGTCTATACTAGTTCAAAGGGCTTGGTCCTCTTCAGCCTTCTAACTAGGTCCTGGTTGTCAAGAAGCCTAATGGCTTCGACGTTAACGTGCTGATGGAGTCGAGACTCGTGCTTGATGGCAAATCTTCTAATTTCACTAGCGACATACGGGATACCAAGATCGCGATGTAGGTCACTATTTCGTATGTACCACGGTGCACTAACTATGTTCCGTAATACTTTATTTTGGAAGGTTTGGATGCGTTTGATGTGGTTCTCCTTGGCACAGCCCCATAACTGGATGCCATAAACCCAGACTGGTTTTAAAATCTGGTTGTATACCATGATTTTACAGTGTATTGACAGCTTAGATTTTCGTCCCAAGAGCCAATACAACTGTCTATATTTGAGCCCTAGTTCAGTGCGTTTAGTTCTGATATGTTCCTTCCATCTTAGTTTCGCATCTAAGGTCATCCCCAGGTATTTGGCAGTATTTGCATAGGGAACTATGATACCATTTATGTTAATTGGTTGATGATTGCCTATTCTTTTGTTGGTAAAGTTGACACAAATAGATTTTTGCTCATTAAGCTTAATCTTCCAGTCTGTGGTCCAATTGTAAATCTGGTCGCTAGCATGTTGGAGTTGTCTGGTTACTGCATCTAGGTCTGTTCCTACTGCTAATACAGCAGTGTCATCAGCGAATGTAGCCACAGTTACATTTTCTGTTTGTGGGAGATCACAAGTGTACAGTAAATAAAGGACGGGTCCCAAGACGCTTCCTTGAGGCACACCTGCTTTAACTTCCTTCAGTTTGGAGTATTCATCCTCCTGTTTAATTCTGAACACTCTATCTGTAATGTAGGAGGTTAGCAACTCTACATATTGTTTTGGTAACATTCTGTTTAATTTGTTAATTAGCCCTTTGTGCCAAACTTTATCAAAAGCTTGAGCTACGTCAAGGAAGATAGTTGAGCAGATTAGCTTTTCTTCTAGTGCCCTTTCTATGATGTCTGTTATTCGATGGACTTGGTCTATCGTGGAGTGCTTGCATCTAAAGCCAAATTGATGATTTGGGATTAGGTTACTGTTCTCTATTATAATCTTAAGTCGTTTTAAGAAAAGCTTTTCAAATAATTTTGAAATAATTGGTAGTAGTGATATGGGCCTGTAAGATTTGGCTTCATTCGGTGGTTTGCCTGGTTTTGGTAGCATAATGACTTCAGCCACTTTCCAGACGCTAGGGACGTGTTTTAATCTAAGTGCTGCATTAATTAGGTAAGTCAGCATAACTATACCTTTTTTTGGTAGTTGTTTTAAAATTTCTCCTGTTATAAGGTCAAACCCAGGGGCTTTTTTGGCGCTTAAATTGTTTTTGATTTCGTTCGCTACTTCTTTAGGAGTGACTAGTGCTATTTCATTCTCTTGGATATTCACAGACTCTTCCATATTGACATTGGACTGGATATCATTTGGCTGAAAAATTTCGGCTAGATGTTCTGCAAATGCTTCAGCCTTTTCCTTATTATCTCTTGCCCAAGTACCATCCCTTAATTTGATGGGTGGCATTTGGGTGATTGGCCTTTTGAGTTTTTTCGTTGCCTTCCATAAGGAGAAATCCTTGTCTTCATCAGCTGATAAATTTTCTAGGTAGCTGTTTATAGATTCTTCTCTAAGTTTTTGTATTTCTCGTTTAAGTTGTTGAGTTTTGTTGTTAAGAATATTTTTGTCCGATGGATCCCTAGTGTGTTGCCATCTCCTTCTGGCTCTTCTCTTTTCTTTGACAAGTTCTCTTATTTCCATTGGGTAGTTGTTTCCCATTGTTTTTTGAGTGTACGCCTTTGTGTTGTCCCAGGCTATTTTTTGTATGATGTTGTTGAACTTTTCAGCTGCTACTTCTAATTGTTCTTTGGTTCTTAATTGGATTTTAAGGATAATTTTATTTTCCAGTTCATTTCTAAAGCTTTTCCAATCAGTAGTTTTATTAACCAAAGTTGGCCTATTTTCTTTTCTAATTATTTTCTCGCTCAAAGTTAAGATCACAGCTGAGTGATCGGAGTCTAGGTCAAAATTATCTTGAATATCAATAAAATTGGGTGACACTTTTCTTGATATAAAAAAATCTAATAGATCTGGAATTTTATTAGTATCTGTAGGCCAGTATGTTGGTTTACCAGTAGTGTGAAAGTTGCATCCGGTTTCCCTTATAGCTTCCCTAAGTTCTTTACCTTTTGTAGTTGTTAATCTGGATCCCCAATCCATGTGTTTCGAATTGTAGTCACCTCCCACGATGAATCTGTCTCCCAGATGCTGTAGAAAGTTTTTATAATCCGTTTTCTTGAGGTTATACCTTGGTGGACAGTACACTGCAGCAACAGTCAGTCTCTGTTTGGTTGTGTTATTTGTTTTAATTCCTATTGCTGTTAACTGAACTTCTGCACTCCTAATAGGGCATTGTTCATAATGATTAATGCTATTCTTTATTATAACAGCCGTTCCCCCACGTGCCTGATTGTCGGGATGAATCGTTTGGTATACTTGGTAACCCTTTATTTTTAGGTAGGTCTCATTTGTTGAATGTGTTTCTGAGACCAGACACACATCAATACTTTGTGTGTTGAGAAATATTTCTATTTCTTGCATTCTGTTTTGGATGCCATTAGCATTCCAAGTTGCTATTCTTAGATCTTGTTGATGCATTATGGTTTTTCACGAGTTTTGGTTTCCAGTCTGTCTAACCTTTCTGAAAGTTTGTTCATAAGGTTCATCATATTTTGTAGCATTAGCATCATGGACTGTTGCTCATTCGGAACTGGTGCAGGTTGAGATTTAGGGCCATGTGCTGCCTGTGCATAGGATACCTCTTTGGTAGTATTTTTAGATGTGAAATTTTTTGGTTGTCCATTTTGTGGTTTCCTTGCATTGTTTGCGTTATTTCGTCTTTTCTGCAGTTCTTTTGCTACCACGCATCCACGGTAGTTTGCGGGATGTGCCTCTCCGCAGTTTGAACATTTAGGTGGTGTTTCCCTTGGCTTGGTGCATTCGGAGGTCAGGTGATTCCCAGCGCATTTGACACAAGTGACTGCGTGTTTGCAGAATTTTTGTGTGTGCTCATATCTTTGGCATTTTTTGCACTGAGGTATCAAATTATTGCTCCTTATCGCTTCAATTTTAACTTTCATATGGCATATATACTGAATTTCGTATATTTTTTTGATATCTTCCGAGTTTTGGAAGGTTAGCATAAATAGGGGTAGGGGGATTATTTTAACCTCGTCCTTAACTTTTGTCTTTTTTATTTTGTTTACGACTTCAAGGATCTTAAAGCCTCTGCTCAATAAATCATCCTTGATGTCTTGTGGATCACACGAAGGGTGTAGGTTTCTCGCCATCACCCTTAGCGGCCTAGTCTGCTTACTTTCAAATGTATGCCATTCCATGTCGGTGCTATTCATGAAGGCAGTGAGATCTCTATATTCAATTTCGGTGTCTACATTGATTTTTAGCTGGTTATTATTCATTAAATTTGCTTTAAATTTAAGATTCTTTGACTCTAGTGTCTGGTTTATATTTTTATAGCTTTTCACATTGCTTAAAATCACAGGTGGTGGTTTTTGTGATTTTGGGACAACTTGTTTATTTTTGGGTGTGGCTAATTTAGGTTCGGAAATATTATCATCTTTTTCTGGCGAGCTAGTGGCTTTTCTTTTTCTTCTCTTATTTTTGGGTAGGAGCCATGCTGTCTCCTGGGCTACTACTTCTTCTTCCTCGTCTGAATTGACTGGGGAATAAGTTTTTTTGGGCTGCAAAGAAACGATTATTTCTCTAAGCTCTTTAATCTCATTAAGTGCTGCATTGAGCTGAGATTCTAAGGTTTTAATTTTTGCTGACTGTTCATTTTGAGGCGAAACAGATGGTCCTCCGCCGTCCTTCATGTTGGATTCCAACCCTAATCCTATGTTTTTATTATAACTTTTTAATTGGAGCGCATTGTCCTTATTTTGCAAATTTGCAACTTTGTCGACAGTCAATGTGAAACGACGAACGTTTGAACTTGACATAGATTTCGCGATAGCTTACGACAAGCTTGCCGCCGGTATCACTCGCGATGATGACACCACTTTTTGTTTTGATTTTCCGATCGATTTTTGAGCACGTCTGCACTGTTCGAATGTTAGCGAGTAACTGACCTTAATAACCCGAAAAATAACATATTAGTTAACATTTTTGAACAAATTCCAACCATATTAGAACATCTTGGACAAATTTATAGCCGCTTCTTTTTTATCCCCCAAGGTAGTTTATTACACCAAATTAGATTTTCTAAAAAGTTATAAAACATGTAGTTTATTTTTTAGAGCACTTTTACTTAGTTTCACGCTAAAAGAACCGCATAATAATTTTACTCGATTACAAACTTAGAACCCCCATTTCACCCTCTTATGGGTTGATTTATTAAAAACTGTAAAACACGTGTTTAAACATTTATTTTTTAGGGTACTTCCTATGAAGTTTCGATGTAATAGGACAATCTGATGTTTTTCTCCATACAAAGTTTGAACACCTATTTCACCCCCTTAGGGGTCGAATTTTGAAAACCCTTCCTTAGTGCCGCCTGCGTTATATAAGGAACCTATGTGCAAAATTTCAAGTTTCTAGACCCAGCGGTGTGGGCTGTGCGCAATGACTTCCATACTTGGACTGCTGATATTTAAAGTTCCATTCATAAAATACATAGGTTGCGCAGAACTATTTAACTCCCCTATGGGCGAAATCTCTGCCACAGGAACGCATGCGCAGTATACGAATAGTCTTTTTCCCGAATTCATCAACGACAAACCGATTCCAGTCGGTCAGCGCGCTCTCCTTGATTAGATAACGTATTTAAAAAAAGATAGTATTCTTAACCACGAGACGGGTTCGTCCGCCGGTAAATTCAAATCAACACAGCTTTATGTATGCAACCGAACAAATCTAAATCAGGAGCGGACCAGCAGCCGAAGTCCGTTCTCGGTCTGCTTCGGTTAGCTTCGTACGGGTTGCTTGCGTGGGTCAGTGTTGCCAGATTTCGGTTATTTCTCCCGATCCCATGAATCAAGTAGTGATGTAAGGATTCGTATCCAAAAATCCGTTGGATCCGAATATTAAAAGAATCCGGATTATCCGGAACCGGCCGAGAACTTGAATACGGATTCGGAATCAAAATAAATTCGCATCGGGTGGTTACTAATGCAAAGTGCAAAGAGAAAACGGAATCGAGTGTAAGCGAACAACACGGTCTGCGATTTGGCATATTTGATATTGTGCTTTCTCTTTCTAATGACATTTCCTAAAAAAAGATGGCACAGTTATCGGGGTAACGGGTATCATATGAGATGAGACCCATTGGTTAAACTAGTCCCGCCTCACCCGAACCGAATTCAAACGAGAACGGCGCGACGCGGTGCCTTCTTATCCCTAAACTTCGACTTCGAATGGTATGATACCGATACCGCATCGACCTACCTAGCCGTGTATCCGGATAGAAAATGTTTTAGTCTGTTGCATGCATACGTATACATGATCTGTAACCGCTTTCGCGCGGGTCAAGAAATGGATTCGTATTCGGATAATGGATACGGATATTAGCTGATTCCGATTCCGTATGATTCGGATATCTAATGAATACGGATATTTACAACACTAGAATCAAGTACCAAATCTCACGATTTTTACCTTTATAGAAATATCAATCAGCGAATCTCACGACATTGATCTTTGCAAAGTGCAATTTGATTGCAATTGAGGTGTGAAACTCTGTTTCTATTTTCACATTGCACTTTCTCAATATACGTAGTTCAAATAGTTCCAATATAATCCAAATGAAATCCAAAATCTGAATAACGAATGGCGAATGTCAAGATCCCACTAAACAATTTTGATAACGATACCTACCTTGTTGTTTTGGAAAAATATTCATTAGTAAAAATAGCAGATGACTCTCTAAAATTTGCGGGTCTTTAGATTTGTTTTGGAGATTTTGTGCTTACCACACTCGAAAGCAGCAGTAGAGAGATTTTTTCAAATTTTTTAAATAAAAACTCTACGCAACAAACCTAAAGTGAAAACAATAGAAGGCATTTTATATACCAAAAATTTGTCAAGAGACAAAAATTGCTACGATTTTTGAATCACAAATAATACGATTAAAATGTTAGGTTGTGGTCACGTATTTTATTCAGATAAAAATAAGATAGGAACTTCAGTGATACAGATGAATAACTTCTTCCGTTTTGTTTGTTTTGTGTTAATTTTACACTTTTATTTATAAAAAAAATATTTCGTTTTTTATAGCACACAGTGATAGATATTTGTTTAAGTTTGTAAATTTGTTTAATAATATTTTGATGTCGTAAACTTTTTTTGAGTTTTAATAAAATAAATGATAGTAGAAGAAGATTATTTAATCCTATTATTTTTACTTCCCATCCCATGCAATCATTACAGGCTCGCGATTTATCAGGAATTTCGGCGGTCCATTCTTACGTTTTGTTTAACGTCTTCTGGCAACACTGCAGGTAGCGCGTCGCGTCTCGTTAAACCAGTGTTGCCAAGACACGGCAATTGCCGTGTTTCACGGCTTTTCAAACCGAAGGTACGGCCACGGGTTTACTGTACTGACGCGCATATAGAAACACGACTTTTTCGTTTAAAAACTCCAAACGCATACTTGGCCATTTATGCACGAAAAAGGCTAAATATGAAGGTAAAAAAATGAGTAGCATTTTAATTTGCCAAACAATCCGCCCGCCAAGTAGATTTTGAATCGCTCATTTTTCCGTGTGGACAGTTGACAATGTATGAATGAAACTTCGGTTATTCACCTTGAACTGTTATGTAGTTCAAGTTTCCCGTTTGACTTTATATGCTTTCGTTATAGACGTTAGTCACTAGACTAGATGTTTATGCGTAACAGAGTGGGACTAGCGTGAGTAACAATACGAAACTATGTTTTACTGCATGGTAGATTTGTCACCCGTCATTCTTTGCTAAGGACAGTTCTTACTTTGACCCTTATGTCCTTCCATACTTACTTCAACCGAAAATGTCCTTACGTCACTGTATTCGATAATGTAAATTAATAATAGGTACATGCACACTAACCCTAGGTACGTACAATCCGATAAAGTCGCCCATTGAATATGGACTTTTTGTTTAATGAAGTTTCTCTAATTGTGGAAAATTAGATAATTTTAGTTTAAGCGACAGATTTTTTTTAAACAAATAAGTACTGCTAATAAATGGAAATATATGTATATTTAATGAAGTCGGAATTTAAAATTCAAAAAACATGCTAAAAATCACAAAGGTATTTTAACTGCCGCTGAGTCGAACAAAAATACGTGTTTAAATTTAAACCGTGAATAAACCGGGCTTTTATTCCCGGTCGGTTGGCAACACTGCGCTAAATGCTATAGCCGAGCTATAGCGTGGCTCGTGCCCGTGTCTCGTCGTGACGTCAGTATCATTCAGAAAGGGTGCATCGAAGGCATGTCTCAATTTCGCGTCACGAAAAAACCGTGTCGCCGTATTTCCACGTAAACATAATATTTACTTTGTTGAATCTAGACTGTAAAATAAAAGGGTTCTTGGCGGTGTGTGGGCCTTTTCGCTGATGGAAATCTGCTAGCAACCTTTATTTCGCTTTGCGATTGCCGGATCCATACAGCCGGCTTTCATAGTTTTAATTTACGTGGGTAACATCCATATCTTTATGAAAAATATTTTTTAAGTTTTCAACCTATTACAATAATTATTTCTACATGGACATCGGCGTATTAAACTAAAAATTTACTAACTCTTTCATAAATATGTGTTCTATGTGAACTGATATACCTACCACCATACACAAATATTAAGACCCGTCCTGTAACCTATTAACTGCGCATGCGTTCCTGTGGCACTGCGCGCGGTCGGAGAAGGAGGCATTCTTGGTTCAAGCGTTGTTAGTCCAATTTAATCTGTATGTCGCTGGCTGTGCGTTGATACGTCAGTCAGTCAGTTTCTTCTTTTATATATAGAGATTTGCGATCACAACGGTGCTTCGCACGGTATAGTTTGGATCGCAATCCAGTTTGTGGATTGTTTGGTTTATAACCTCTTGTGTTTAAGTTATACTATTGCGCCGTATAGGTGAAACTTCCGCGTTTGTTTAGACTGGGCTTATTTTGTTTTTTTATTTTCTCAAAAAATACTTAACGACGGAAATTTTATTTTCGTTGCTCTATACAATAGCACCAAAATAGAATCTGCGCTACCATGAAGTGGTGAAGCGGTCGGGGGCTGTTGTGTGCGGTAAAAGAAACTTTAAAAACTTATACTTACATGATTGCTGGCAAATTTTAGTTTACTAACCATACCAAATTTTAGGTGTCGTGTTAATATATAAGCCAAGTAGGTGCCCACGTGAAGAACCTAAAAGTAATATAGTGCTGAGCGATTTTTTAAATAATTTTGTATTAATAGACTTGCTGTGGCTATGGCGTGAATATGTTAAATAATAAATTAATTGCAACAAAATGGATTTATGCTAGCTCCACATACTGGGACCAACGTTGGCGCAAACAACGTTCGTCCAATGTGTGGAGCGGCAAAACAGTGTTTGGGCCAATGTTGGAGGTTATCCGGTTATCCCGTATCCGTCTTGTGTCGGTTTTCGACGCCACATCAAACATCAAAGGAACTGACGCCAATAATCGTGTTGCCGGCCATACGTTGGGAAGTTGGACTTCTCCTCAGTAAATCTTTGTTTACAGACTTTGCAGGATGAGTGTGTGAATGGTGAACCTAAATAATGTCTCAGATCGTGTGGTCTAATGAAAAATACTTGAGTTTTTGGAACTCTATCAAGCAGAGCCAGTTTTATGGAACTGTATGGTTAGAAACTTTTATGTCCAACATGTTGACGTTAGCTCTGCGCGGAAATATGCATGACCAAGATTTTAGGAACCTTCTACTTTAAGTGCAGAGATATTTCATTGGATCAGTTACGCATTAAATGCCATTTTTATTGATTCTTCGATGATCCTACACTGGAAAATCTCCATGTACAATCTCCAAAACACTGGAATTCTCCATGTACTTATGATGAGTGATAACAGTGACACTTTTGACGGCACAGCCAATGGGATCACGTTTTACAAGTTTCGAAATTCGCGCGAAAGTTTGCAGTATAAAATCCTTTTTTTTTGTTAATAAAGACCAAAATAAATGGATAACAGCAACCGCCATAAACATTTACATTCAGATTCACTAAGAAGGTTTAAGATTTAGTACTGGTTTAAATTAAGATCTTATAGTTGACAGGCGCAGCCCGTGAGTTTTTTTACAGGTGGGTCAAAATTTTGTGGGCAACTAGTGATATCAACGCAACAAGCTAAATGCACTTTTTTAATTAAGGGAGGTTTTCTAATAATGTGCCTGGTTTGGCCAAGAAATTATTTATCCACAAATAAACACCGCAAAAATGATAAAACAGGTACTGTTGTATATTGACCATTGCTACTCTACATGTTTATGACCTTTTCTATGTGTTTTAGTGCTATAGATTGTTAGCGGCTTCCAGTTTTGATACGTTTAGCGTTTCCTCAATAGAGGTCGCGCCTTGTACTAAAAGCCCAGAATAAATGGATGGTGTTTCTGTTTATTCTGAGCTAAAAGTATGATTATTCGTTAAAATAAAATTAGGAACGCTGCCGAAACCCCGTTTTCTTTAATAAATACAATACTGCCGCCTAGACATAGTAATACGATCTTTGTCTACGCACGTGTAGGCTGCCAGCTGTTGTAGATATGAGATTGCCAATAATTTTAAAAATATTTTATCTAGGAACAAGGGCTAACTTGTTGCCAATACCCCTTTTAGAGCCGATCTAATTTTTTAAATAACAAAAATTTTTAAAACAGTCTACCCAAACACAGCCTCGAATCCACGACTTCTTGGTCAACTCGCTGAGATTCTACCTCTGGATTACTCTGGTAATGTAAGAAAATCGGTCCGATGCCGTTATATTTGATGACTAGCACTGGCGTGGCTGAGGTCGTATTTATAAATTTTTATGTTTAACTGCTAATTAACAATACATTAATACAATGCAAATACATTGCACATATTAGCTACCTAATTAGTTTTTCTTTTCCAAACCAAATGTTTTGAAAGAGTATATTTTACGGGGCGGTTTGAGTGTATTTCCATAGTGGGCGTGGCGCGATATTATTGGTGGGCCGTCGACAAATGGTGTCTCTTTTTAACTTCCTAAAGCGCGTATGTCTGCTTCTCTCTTACTTTTAATGAATTTATATCGTCCATTTAAACTTATGGGCCAATTTAAAATACGACCCAGCCCGGAGCAAGCTTCGACATCTTTCGACGATGGCTTGGCTTGATTCTTTCTTGGGGAGTTTTCGCATGGAACTTGGACTTTTTTGAAAGAAAAGTTTGGTTTTAAAAAATAAATTATTAGGTGGATCATTGAAAATAAATTTAGTGCAGAAAATGCCTATAGATAAGATAATTAATTCACTAAAAAGGCCAAAACCGTCCGTGAACAAGCAGTACTGCAAGAAATAAGGTTATGGTTAATTTTCGGTTTGTTTCTAGGTAACCGAAAATTTCAGGGTTCAACCCAGAGAGAAAGAAAACCATACTGGTAAAAGTGTCCATTACTGTTTGGTGACCTTCAGAACATACCTTTAAAATGATTTGCCGTGGAACTGGGACAAAATAGAGTGCATTTTTTGGCATAATTGGCAAATTAACATTATCTTAAGACCGAAATTTACCTATGTCAAGTTTTATCTCTATACTTCTAATATAATAGGGTCTAATATAGGGTTAAAATTTTAACATGTAAAACCCTATGGTCCGCTTTTAAAAAAATGCGCTGTATATATTGGTAAAGAACAGCAAGTTGAGTTGATTGCTTTATTCGCACGGCCGATGGCTGGCGAATTTTTCTGTTCATTCAAATTCACCATAAATTAATTGCTGGCTTTAATACAAGACTTACCCAAATTTTCCATGATTTATTCACCTCCTTTATCAGGTCGGATGC
The DNA here is from genome assembly GCA_963971165.1 of Philopedon plagiatum. NCBI lineage: Eukaryota > Metazoa > Arthropoda > Insecta > Coleoptera > Curculionidae > Philopedon > Philopedon plagiatum. The sequence continues at coordinate 31,485,486 of OZ020195.1, read as the reverse complement.
TCTAAGGTCTTTCCACGTAATAAAGTTATGAAATGGTTTTCCGTTATCTTTTCGCCATGTTATGAAAGTTGCTCTTTGGGTTGAGATGCCTAATGATTGAACATCTCGTACATTTATATTTGCATCTAAAAATAATTATTCCTTATTTTATCTGGCTAGTTTGCCTGTATACAGGGTATTTCAAAAAACATGTGCCATCGCTTAAAGGAAGATTCTTTGAAAGAAATTAAGGCAAAAAGTTTATATGAACATGGGTCCGCAGATGCTTTGTTTCAAAGATACAGGACGTTAAATTTTTAAATGGTCTTTACATGTTAAAACCGATGGCTGGGAAAACTAAACCAGTAAGAGTGTTAATAAAATTACATTTTTCTCCTAAACGAAATGAAAACTGAAAAAATATGAAGAGATAAGTTTGGTTAAGAATTTAACATACTATTTGACCGATATAACAAAATGTGAAAAAATCAGTGGCGTACATGTGTTTATTGGAAAAATATTGTACCGTCTTCTCATATGTACGCCCCTGGAGGACCTGTCAAAGTCTTTTCATTGTCAGAATTATGCTTAATTTAAGTACTTTCCACAGTGTAAATTTCATCAAAATTAATGCAGCCATTTTGAAAATATTTTAAAAAAGTTAACACCCTGTATCTTTGAAACGAAGCATCTGCGGACCCATGTTTATATAAACTTTTTGCCTTAGTTTCTTACAAGGAATCTCTCTTTGAGCGATGGCACATGTTTTTTGAAACACCCTGTATAATCCAATATATCGTTAATACCGTGTGGCGTTTTGCACCATCATGGAGTTTAGGGGCGCAGCTATACTGCGCAGATTGCAACATTTTAAGTTTACAATAAAGATCAGAAGGGCCCGGACCTAGGATTATTTGACTATTTTATATAAAATTTTTAATAAGTTTTATATACTTGATAACTTAAACTAAAAGATTTAAGTGTTCTTTAGTATACGCGTTACTGCGCATGATTAAAAGCTGCACGCGAGCGGTAAGAAGTTTATGCCGGGAGTATTGTTTCATAGGCCGGAGACTCAGGCCAAAACAATTACCTGTGTTTATTGTTTTGGCTGTGTTTCTCGCCGTTTTTTGCACTCTGTTAGTGTTTTAAAACCTTCACATATATACGTGTTTCTGTGATATAATGGTAAGTATATTTTGGCGTTTGTCTCAAACAGGGCCAGAAAGATGGTGGACGATCATCTCAAGGCAAGTAAACAATAACATTTCATTGGCGTTTTCTGTACAAGCGAAGCTGGCTAAATACCAAACATGTGTAGTTTTCACCAGGAATAAAAATGCTTTGGGTTTCACCTTTTCTAGGAATAGCTATGCACTTTTTCGGATATGTCGAAGTTATACAATAAATATTACATTACTTTTTAGATTTTCTGGTAGAGAAAGGCCGTTACTGCTTCAATTATTTAAGTCAGAGAAAGGAAGGGAGTAAAAAATTGTAATGCAAAAACTGTCATTACAATGTGATTTTATGTATAAAACATTTGTATCAAAGCCGGTAATCTTGCATGGGTCTTTGTCAAGATTGGGGGGAGGCAAGTGCCCCACGCCTAGTAAAACTGTAAAATAATATAATAATTATTTAATTTAGTATCTAACATAATCCTATATAATAAGTACCAAACCGCTCTTATAAGCTACCCCTAATTAAATTTTCTTAATAAACTCGTACTAGATGGCGAATGCGCTGGCCACCACGGTGCTTTGATTACCAATTACATGTGTTGTCCGGCTATGAGTCGGAAATATTCATTTTGTATACTTTTCGCTTTCCGTCTTGGTTAAGCACGATGTCGTCGCTGGAATTCTACATTTATTAAAGATAGTGAAATTTTAGGCATAACAGATACATGTTTTTAAATAAAATTGGTTCCTAGTTCACCTATCCAAGTGAGATGCGAATAGCGATGAAAAACAACTTAAAAAAAAATATCACGGAACTGCTCATTTTTCAGCTAATTAATCGTAAAAAATAAATGAACTTCTTGTTTTAAATCTGATCTATTTGTGTTTTATTATTAAGGTTTTACCCGCTGCCACTGGCACGTAGAGGTGGGCCAGTCTGCGATTTTTAAGGAGCAGTGACACAATGCGACTGCTCCGGCTGTGTCACTGTGACAAGTAGCAGTGATTTTTCGGAGCAGTTGTCTATCGCAGCGAAGCGCAAGGCGTGCTGTTTTGCGTGACGTAAAACAGAAATCCTATGATTGTTTATAATAAATTGATGAGTGTTAGCTTAGAGAAGACGCGAATAGATGGCAGTCATCATTGCGTGGTTTTTGTTTTCTTTATTTTTTTGGTAAAATATTCTTTTGTGTAATAGATTTTTTTGTTTTTGTGCAATATATGTATAAAATAATCTAGAAGAGAAAATAAAGCTATATTTGTTTATAGATTTGTTGCCTTTATGAATTATTAATATTATTTTATGTTAATAAACTAAAAATCATTAGTACCTATCTATTAATTATTTATTTCATTAATCAGACTTTAAATAAAAGCCACATTTGTTTGTTAAGAACATAAATTTTTGACAGTTTGGCGAAGTTCAAGGCAAAGGACAGACCGAAAGCGAGAATAGGATATACTACGTTTTATTTTATATTGCGATTGCCAAGCGACGCCGACGTTCACCTAAATTTCAACGGCTCCAGCCGGCCGACATCCTCCAGCTGCTTGCACTGCTCCGCTCGCTAACTGCTCCAAAGTGCCGATGCCGGCCGCCGGACAACGATTGTTTCAGTGGCAAGTGTTTATAAAGAGATCGTCGTTTGTTTATAAACAACGTTGGTTGGTTGCCTTCCCTTACCGGATTTTTCTTTATGGTATGGGACAAACAATCGCCCTGCTTTTGATATTGGTGTCACCTCTCTTTCAGGCGCGGTCCATGAAATTTCAAAGTTGCATATCTCTGTTGCTACTTATGGGACCCATACCAAATTCAGGTTTTTTAATAGTGAGCCTACTAGGAATGTTTTGGTACAGAAAAAAAATATTTTGCAATTTGCGAAAAAAAGTTGATTTTTTGAATTGACCCACCTGGGTAAAAAATTAACACGCTTAGATATTTTATTTATTATTTTTTCTAAACAAATTTTACATCATTTTGTCGACAATTCTTAAATTTTAAGAGAAAAAAATTACGAAAGTTATAGTCATTTGAATTTTTTCAACCGAAAAATAATTTAAATTTTCGGTTGCAAAAAATTCAAATGACTATAACTTTCTACTAACACATTTTTTTCTCTTAAAATTTAAGAATTGTCGACAAAATGATGTAAAATTTGTTTAGAAAAAATAATAAATAAAATATCTGAGCGTGTTAATTTTTTACCCAGGTGGGTCAATTCAAAAAATCAACTTTTTTTCGCAAATTGCAAAATATTTTTTTTTCTTTACCAAAACATTCCTAGTAGGCTCACTATTAAAAAACCTGAATTTGGTATGGGTTCCATAAGTAGCAACAGAGATATGCAACTTTGAAATTTCACGGGCCGCGCCTGCTCTCTTCTTCTGTAAATAAATATTCCATCGGAGGTCGTAGACTTATGTTTTTCCACTGGATGAAGTGCCGTGGTCACGACTATAAGAAGTTACTTGGTTCCCTTGTTCGAATATGTAGTGTTATTTTTAACAACTTTCTTGACAGAATGACGAATATGTAATTTACATGCTTTAGCTTTTCAACCATTGCGTTCGCGAGCTTGGCGTTCCAGCATTCGTTATGCTGAACTTTCCAGAAATGATGCCGTCTATTGTTACCCTGCTGCAGGAATTTCCTAACATTATCTTGATCAGTCTGACTATTTTTTCGGGAATCTCCAAACTAATCAGGGCATTATACATTTTATTTCGATTGATGGAATCGCATGCCTGTTTAAAGTCTATAAACTTTAAATGTAGTCCTAGGTTTTGTTAGTAACTTTTATTCATTATCATCTTGAGAATAAGAAAAATATATGTAAATGCATTAAAACTAAGAGAGAAACAAACATATGCGTTTTAGGAAGTTAAAAAGAGACAAATATAAAGACGATATGGTCGACAGCCCACTAAATAATATCGCTATCGGCACGCGTGTGACCGACCACGCCGCCGGTTGTCCCGGGCCACTATAGAAATACACTCGAACCACTCCGTGAATATACTATTGCAAAACATTTGGGTTAGGCAAAGAAAAGCTAATTACCTAATATACGCATTATATTTGCATAAACTTTTGTTTATATTTCATTACCGCCGCCACTTTTATTATTAGTTTAATAGGTGTTTCGGCTTTCCTAATTTTGTTGTGTAATATGTTTTTGGCTTGGATATTATTTGATATTTGTGTTGTGTCCTTGGTGTAGTAGTGTAGTACTAGTACTTGAGTACGTGTATTGTGTTAACAATTGCTTTAACAGTGCAAGAACGTTTGCATGCAATTTTAAAAAAGTCACAGCAAAAATGCAATTTTAGTATTTTATGTTTTTTGCGGTGTTTATTTGTAGATAAATAATTTCTTGGCAGAAATAGACGCATTATTAAAAAAACCTTTCTTAATTAAAAAAGTGCATTTTGCTTGTTACGTTGATATCACTAGTTGCTCACAAAATTTGTCCCACCTGTAAAAAAAAACTCACTGGCCGCGCCTGGTGTTATAGAATGTAAATGATTTCATAATTAAATTTAATATATTAGTAGTCACATAAAATTGGGCATTTTATAACAAAAATTGTAGATAAATAGACTACATGCAAGACTCAATCCTTGTTATATTTCTACTGCTGTTATTTATGCAAAACGATTGTGGGGTAGTTTTTGTAGCGCAAAATAAAGGGCGGTTTTATTTGAGTGCTGGTAAGGATGCTGCGTGTGCTGTGCCAAGATAAGTGGCAATATAATGTTCTGTAAATCATATTTATCCAAAATATCAGATATGTTTGATATATATGTCAAAATATTGATATACTCGTATATCAATCATCATAATATTGATATTAAAAAAAAGAATTATAGGTGGGTATTCTGATAAAAGTGGTTTAAGGGCGGATTTACTAATATAAAAGTTCTGGCTAGTCATAAATTGTCATGATATAATATCGTTAGCCAATAATGCATTTAAAACCTAAAGGCCGTCACCTACGTTAAAATAGTTTTACTTGACATAAGAGATGTTTGGCCAGTTGTACATTGATGCATTCACTGCCGGCGCCCGGTGGCAGGTGTGCATTTGGCTCGATCGCTGCGTGAGTGTGTATAGTGAGTGCCTATCGTTTTTATGGGCGTTTTTTCACTCGAAAGCGGGAGAACAGACGATTCCAATTTTGCGTGTACTTAACCTGCAATTCACGAATATGTACTTGAGCAAATTTAAAATTTGATTATTCTGTACCTACTAATATTCCTATTAAATACTTGTACCTTTTATTGCATTTTTTATTTCACTAATAATATCAGTCCATAATTCTTCTGGATTTATTTCTACTGAATTAACATCTGGATAGTGTAATTTAATCTAAAAAATAGTAAAGAGTTTTTTGAATTAATATTATTCTAAGAAATATTTACATAAACTTGAACAACACGAATTTATCTAAGCTTATTTGAAACAACCCGATCATCATGTCACAAAAGTAAAGAGGGCCTTGGAGACCTTTATAAAAAAACATGTCGATCTGTTTGCAAGTGATTTCTTTAGGCCTTTTATCCCTAAATAAACAAGTTGTCATTATTTTTGTATTTGGTTTTTTGAAGGACCATTATGAGAATGGCTTACCGGCCATTTGCCTGGTGATCTAGTTCAGTTCGGCTCTAATCTCTCTTGCATTCTGTGGGAAAAGGTGTGATGATAAAGGTAAATGTGTTATATATGCAATGCACTAGTAAATAATGTGTATGCGCATATAAAAGTTTTCTATTTATTTCATCAGAAATCGACGTGTCTATTTTATTTTAATTAAAAATATATATACTTAATGGAATACAGTTAGACCAATAAAAGTCATTATTTCGGAATAATAATTTGAACCGAGCCTAGACCTTTTAAAATACATTTTAAATACATAAAAGTAAAAGTCTACCTCATAAAATCGTGAGCTAATTTCTTAAAGTTGTAAAAACTCAACTCGTTTCACCAATTAGTGATCTCTACCGGTAAATGGACTAACATTAAATCGTTAAATCGTAGTTGCGATCCATCAGCGCAGCGGTATTATGCCTGTGTGTGTATTACTGTGTATCGATCGGATTCGTTCGGCGAAACGCAACGCGGGGCTTCCCCGGTAGATATTTTGGGTTTTAAACAAAATTTTACGAATTTGTATGACTTATTTAAGTTTTTGTGCTTTTTTATTATATTTATGCTATAAATACACTAATATGTTTTTTAATAAGATTTATTATTAACGACCCACTCTCCTTTAGTTTTAAATCTAGTGAAATTTTAGCTAATTTTTCAAGCACTATCTAGTGATCTTTTAATTTTTGACCTGGCGACACTGCGTTTGGTAACCTGTTTCCACCGCAAAGCATGTCGATGTGTTGACACGGTGCAGCCGCGTGTCGCGACCGCGACACATCGCGGTATTTATAGTTCCGGCGCCTATTGTCCGGCAATCTGATTTACGAACCCTACTTTTCAGATTTCTCTTGACAATACAATTGCATAGTCTGAATTCATTTTTTCTTAAATTCCTGTAAATAATATGATGATGAAGGATGAAGGAAAAAAGTTAGTACTATTTAAATAAATTTTTCAATAAAGAACATTTTAAATACGTTTTTAGCCACTCACTACATGCAGCAAGGTAACTTCTTTTGAAATCATTTTGGTTATTTGAATTCCTTTATGCCAAAGAAAAGTTATAACAATATTTATTATAACACGCGAGCGCGCAGACTCCAGTTGCGCCTGAGGAGCTTGGCCGACTCCTCGAATTGGGGCGTACATTGCAAAATTCTTTGGAGAGTTGGTTTGTCAAAGTTTTATACACGTTTTTTGTGTAAAATTTGAAAACTTAAAAAGTTATTCCATAAAAAAGTCAACACACAAGTTACGATGGTCGACTTTTCACATTACCTTCTTAGAATATTAAGGAACATTTAAAAAGGTCCACTTTGTTTGAATTTTTGTTTTGTGAAAATAACTGTACTTCACTGACATGCATATATGAACTGTAATATTTTAAATGAACACTCTGTATATTATTCAATTTTTGAATTCCTCGTTATATTCAATATATAGACATATAACACACCATATGCCTAAGTTTAATAGTTTTCGTAGTATTGCCATTAAAAATTACATTTTTGACGGACTTGTAGCATTTTAACAACTCATTTTAAAGAAAAGACTTTGAAAATATCAAAACATCAAAAGCGCATTTTTTTAAATGTCAGTATCTCGAAAACTGCGTGTTGTATTGTCAACAATTACAATGCCAACCATGAATGTGCAAAATTGACTTTTTCTACCTATCATTTTTAAGCGGGTAGAAGCCAATCATTTTCAACGCCAAAACCATGATTCGGTTACTTCAACAGTGGCATATTATTAAGAATTTAATTAAAAAAAAACTAGTGAGAGTGAGAGTAAAAGGTGGAAGGACTCACTTTAAATAAATAACATAATTATTGTAAGTTTCTCCGTTTCTCCACACCCTTAAGATGATAACTAGGCCGCGGGATCCCGCATCATTAATTTGGCGGCCTGCGGGATCCCGCACCAGCTATGCGGATCCGCATACCCATAAAAAAGCCGTAAACTCAAAAAATAACGCTAGAACGTGTATCTGGGAAATATCCATGGTATTATAATATGAAAATTAATGAGACTGCTTAGGTATTATAAGCAGAGTATTCTACCGTGTTATAAGTATCTTACTTACCTTACAATCAAACTAATGTGATTTACTATAAAAACTAGTAAGACTTATTACCTCAGGTATAAAAATAATAAACATTTAAAGTTCATTTGCCCACAGTTACTTGTTACTTTAAGTGATAAGAAATTTGACTGATTTATAGTCATAGTAGTATAGTTAAGAGAGCCTAGACTTTAAAATACATAATTTTTTTGACTGACATACTGTTAATTTTTAATTTTTATAATAAAAAATTAAAGTTGATTTAATAATAATTAATGAAATAAACGTTAATTTATCGAATTTTATAAAATTGAAAATAAACATACTTAATAACATATAAACATTTGAAGTTCATTTGCCCAATGTTACTTTAATTAAGAAGAAATTTGATTGATTAGTTGGTTAGTTGTTGATTTTTATAATAAAAAATTAAAGTTGGTTCAATAATTAATTAAATAAACATTAATTTATCGAATTTTATTAAATTAAAAAACCTCCCGCGGGATTAGAACCAATCCCGCAAATGCCGTGCGGGATTTAAAACACTGCGTGATTGCAATCACTAATGATAACGTAATTTCCACAGCTTAGTCTGGTCGCGTAGCAAATATTAAAATTTAAATTTATTAGTTTTTTCGCGATCGATTTGCACTTACCTTACAACGGGAACTTCCTATAGAATTAGCCTGTTGATTAATAATCTGACAGCGAAGAGTAGTAGTTCCTATATCCAGAGCAACAATGTATCCTAAAGAATCTCCAGACATTTTTTTCAACTACGTTAAAGTTATCTGTGAAGATCTTCAGTTGGTCTAAAACAAAATTATGTAGTTAATTTAAAGACTAATAAAGAGTTGCCAATGGTGAATAATCCTTTTCTAATATGCCATTTGCCTATAGGCCATAAGTTTCCATCTCTTTCAGTGTTTAGTAGCTACACTCACGGACAACCAGGCTACTACGGCCAGGTCGACGCGTTAAGGAATGTTGTTGATAATAAAGGTATTGTTGTTAATGATAATGCTTGTAACGCAGTTGACGGCGCCGGCAACGTTGTCGTTCACCAACTTATGTTTAAAAAACATCATACATTCACATATTACAACCTTCAGTCGCTTTAGAATCCATCTTCAATTTAATACGCTCTAGCACTAGGTTGACCAAGTTCAGCAACTCAAAAATGTATAGTTAGCGTCTTTTTTTTGTTCCCTATATACGTCCCCGTACGTTACCGCAGCCGTAGCTCCAACAAAACATAAATTCGAAGATTGTTGCCGAGTATTTTATTATTTATCGAGATATCCCAAGATATCCATTCTCTGTTTTACCCATTATCAGCACGGGGAGATTATTTATGAGCGCCCCCAGGGGGACCGTGACCCCCCCTGAGATTGTGAGATTATCATACTTCGTACTTTTTGTTGGACGAATTGCCAGATATCTATTATGTTTTTAATAAATAATATTTCTTTTTATGATAAATGTAGTCTATTTTTCTGATGTTTGAACATCTTCATAAACCAGGTACTTAATAAGTTTACCGATTTACTAGCATCAGTCACGTAGTTCAGTGGTAAAGAATCCGCTTATTGACCGAGATGTGTTGGTTCGAATCCGTGCTCGGCTGCATCTTTTTTTCATTTTTGTCACTTAAAATATTATAAAAAATTAGGAAATCGGCTCTAAAAGGTGTATTGGAAACGGGATAGCACTCCTTCCTCGATAAAAATTTTGTTTTGTCTTTTTAACCTTCCATTACTGGCGCTCTTCTTTTTAACACGGTTACTGGCTGCGGACTAAGGCTCCGCATACTCATGTGGGTGATTTGAGGATGTTTATTTTTTATAAATTTTAGCTTTCATTTTTGGGAATACAGAAAAGAGAATATTTTAAATTATATTTATTCATATATGTCATTTAACAATTCCAAAAAAACTTCTAATCTAGATTTAATGAAAAAACTTTTTAACCTACAAAGCTACAAAAAAAAGTGCTGGAATAGGTCGGAATTTTTTTCTTCCACACAACATAAAGTTATAATATAAGAAAATGAACAAATTTCAGCAAAAATCTTATTGGGAATAGCATTCTTTACAGATACATGTTCAAGACACATGAATTTACCAAAAGTTTTACATGACAATCGTGTTGGTCTATTCTTTTTTCTGTCGCAGTATACACATCGGCCTCTAACGTTCTGGCGATCATTTGCTGGCTCTGGATCGTCTATTCCGAGTATTTCTTTTATTCTTAAGGTTATAGTTTTGGGGATATTAGTACTCTGAATTTCTCTAACACGTTGATGATTTTCGGCCAATTTGGAAGCGAGTGAACTCAAGATTTTTCTTCGTGGTTGTCGCTGCTCCGGATTTTGGTGATAATACAGTACCATAGCGTTTACACCAGCTACATTGAGAAGTGAATAAAAAAGTACCATCGGCCATCTTTGGGTATTTCTACTGCAATTATAAGCTGCGCACATTTTATCTAGGGTGTCCACCCCACTCTTAGTACCATTGTAATCTATTATCAAATCTGGCTTACCGGATCCTAAATCAATTCTATCATCATGGTGAAGAGTTGATATTAACAATACTTTTTTTTTCTTTTTTGGGATGTATGACACCAACGTCAAGTCCTTAGTGAAAGCAAAGATACTTGAACCTAATGGTCTTTTGGTGGGATGCGAAAATTCCAAAGGCAACTCCCGCTTATTTTTCCTGATGGTACCCGGAAAAGTAAGTTTGTATTCACTTAGTAACCTTTGAGCAAGAGGAATACTAGTGAACCAATTGTCACATGTTAAGTTTCTTTTTGAATTTCTAATTGGTTCTACTAGTCGTTCAACAACAGAAGATGCGGAATTATTTACAGCAAAGGGACCTCTTGGCTGTGCACCAACATGAACTTCCAGGTTGCAAGAGCAAAAAGTTTTAGAATCAACCAATGCAAAAACTTTTAGCCCATACTTATTGGGCTTGCTTGGTATGTATATGCGAAAAGAGCATCTTCCCCTAAAGGCCTCCAATTTTTCATCTATTGTAACATATTGGAATGGTGTATAAGCTGATTTACACTTCTCGACAAATAAGTCGAATATGTCTCTGATAGGAGCCAAATTATCAAGTGTTCGTCTTTCTTCACGCGTATCTATATCATCGAACCGTAAGTGCTGCAACAAGAACTGGAAACGAAATTTTGACATTGTCAGCCGAAATGGTTCAATATAAGTCCATAATTCTACAGTGTTTAGACGACCCGATTTTAGAACCCCTGCTAACTAAAGCAAAATAATCAAAGCCTCGATTTCAGCAATATCGGTTTCTCTCGAATTCCTATCCCGGGTGTAATTTGCTTTATACTTCTCAATGTGTTTGTTGGTATACTCTACAATAATTCTGATCATATCCAAACTGAAAAAGTGTTGCCAAATATTATAAATATCTTTTAATTTTTTTACTGCATGTTTCGTTCCCGGAAGATGATTAATCAAGTTTTCGGCTCTAGTTTTAGTAAAAGGGGGAACATGCTTTGACCATTTAGATGATTTATCTTTCCCAACAAAAATGGGCCCCCTAGAAAGCAGCTCATCATTCTCTTCGCTATCCGAAATTCCCTGTTCTGTATCAGAGTTATGGTCCTTTACTTCAAATCTATCTACTTCATCTACGTCTTCATCATCATATGTGTCACTTGCTATATCTTGTACCGGCTCTCCACCTTCCAACAGACATTCCAACATTAACTTAAGAAGTCTTTCCTGCTCTTTCTCATATGACTCCATCTACAAATATGCAAAACTGAAATAAAATCTAAAAATCTAGAAAAAGTATATAATTTACCTTTCAAATCCCAACAAAACCTTTAAAAAATATCCTCCCATCAAACAATCAAAAATAGTGCACCACTACTGGCGGCGGACTCTGACTCCGCCCTCCGTACCTTAACCTAAAAATTATGTTTTTTTTTGTTGTCCAGAAAATCTAGCGAACGGTGGATCGGAGGGCACCCTAAGGTCGGAACAGGGTTAGCACCTGGTTAGGGGCCCTGACCAGTCTTTCCTCGCAGGCGAAGAGGGATTGTTCCTTCCTCTGCGCATGCGCAAACCCGGGATAAAAAAAGCCTCTATCCCCTAGACTCTTGTTTTAAACCCAGTCTTAACTCGATGCAACCGGCAACCAAATTACTACGAATTTTCAGCCGGCATGTGTATTTTATGAAGAAGTTTTTAACATGTGTTTTTTAGTGTTCCGTGCTAAAATTAGCAAAATGGAATCACTTCGGTGTCCATCCGTCCGCGTCACAGACGATTTTCTCTGAAACTATTCGACGTAAAGATTTGAAATTTAGCACAGAGATAGAGTGTGGTGGCCCAGTTATTGACATAAAATATAAAAAGTGGAATTTTGATTCTGGGGTTTAATTTTAGGCAGTAAATTGGGAAATGGAAAAAAAATTTCAAGGGCACCGTATAGAGTCAAATGAGAGCTTATTGAAGCACAAATTTAACAATATAATATGATGTATTTTTTTATGCATTTTTTTAAACATTTTTCATGAGAAACGCTTAAAAATTGCTGTCCCCCACCCTCATCACCTAAAGAATCGCTCAGAAAAATCTGAAAAAAATCATGAACATTGAGAATTAGGTGTAGATTGAGCCAAAATTATCAGAACTGAAAAATTCTAGTGCGATTAGTTGTTATAAACAATTTAATTGTTTATATCCTTATAACTGCTGAACCATTGATTTTGGAGAAAAAGTTTTTCGACAAAAATATTTCTCACAATGTAAGGAACAACTTTTGTCCTTACATATTTTTCAAAATTTTCAGTTTGACTCTGTCGAAACGCTCCCCACTCAGCTCCGCGCATACGCGATGTGATACGGCGTTGGTGGTAAGTAGGGGCTGATGGCACGGAACACTAGTAATTGTGCAAGTATAGCTTGCACTGGACCGAATTTTTCTGTTTTTAATTGTTAGTGTATTTGTGTAAATCACTACAAATAAAATCTTTAAAAATATTTTTTTTTATTCAAAAAATTTGTCATGTTTACTTTTCAACCATTTATTACTATATTCTATCCAATTTAATTTGAGAATGATGCCAGAAAAAACAATTGACCAAGAATTCACCCCAATGGTCAGTTCCATGGACAGTCTACACCAGAACATATTTTAGCGATCACAGTATTCATCTTTTCTTTCCTGATAATCACGGAGGAATCAGATTTTTTCTATCAGTGTTGGCAAAAGTGCATTAAAAAAGGCAAATAAAAAAAGAATATGTTCAAATTTTTATCGTACCTTCTTTGCTTGTGGAAGTATTGCTGGTATATACTTCAAAAGATTAGTCATCGCAAAATCATTTTCTTTCCTGACAAAACTCCCAACGGAATCCGATTTCTTTCTATCCTTGTTAGCAAAAGGGGGCATTAGTAAAAGACAAATAAAACCGATGTTGTTGCCAATAAAAAAGAATAATCAAACATTTTATCACAGCACAATTTAGGCTAAAGAAACGGTACCCAAATACATTAACAGAAATGATCCTTAATTAAAATAAAAGATATTTTGTGAAGTCTGTGGTATATTTATAGTTCTGTAGCTTTAATCATTATTAGTATCATTACATTACGAACTGTTCAACGCATTAGGCCCGATACTCGCCATTGGCTTACTGTTAAAAAGTAAAGCAAACTTATCCGCTCTTTGCTATTGTTATTTCATTATCCTGAAGACAACTTGGTAAACTTTTATTTTGAAATCAAAATATTGATATCTAAAAATGTAGTAAAATAGTTATTGGTCGACGCAATAAGTAAATGAAAATACGGATTTGTTTTACCTTGATCGTTATCGTCCCTCCTATTCTGCGGCGATTTGATTTTTAAAATATATTTTAGTAATTTTTTTTATCTATATTGTCGGTTATTGGTTAAACAATCGTATTATTAAAATGTATAATGTATTAATGCAAATTATACTTACCTCTATACTCGATTTGAAATTGGTTGATAGTAATAAATCATTAAAATCCGTCAAACACGTACACAGAGTGGTCCACCTAAATTGCCAAGTTTTAAATAGTATATACATTGAAAGTCTAGACCCTTTTGCATTTATTAAACTTTCCATTCCTATAGATCTGATAAGGGCGTCGAATACAAAGCTTAACCCGAGGCTCGAACAATAAGCGGTAGTATTCTACCTGTGATGTTTTGCACTCATGCACGTGCTTTCGGGTGGGTTTAAGTTTATATTAAACACAATAATTATATAATTTAGTGAACATTCGGATGTGTGGCATAATTTGTTACCCTTGTATTTGAATAAATATAATACTAATAACAATAAAGCAACTAATAAACAAGTAAATTTGGAAAAATGTTTCTATTTGAAATTCTATAAAATTTATAGTAAGTCATTACAGTTCTTCGCTTTAAATTAATCATCATCAGAAAATGAAATATCTGAGGGACTGTCTTCTTCCCCTAAATTGATAATAAGTGGTTCGACCGTTTTCTCCAGTAAACTATCCAATTGCCACATTTTTTCCTCCTCCTTTAGTACATGCTCTATACATCTTTGCCACTTCCCCGCGTTGACTTCTTGAAGCGCTTCTTCAAAGAGTTTTTGAACATCACTCATTTTATAAGTGGTATTTTTTCTAGCCACATAACCTTTCACATGAGCCCATACCAGTTCGATCGGATTTAATTCGCAATGGTAGGGGGGGAGCCGAAGCACTATTATATTTTGTTTTTTGGCCATTTCGTCAACAACATATTTTTGAAACCGATGTTTATGGGTGTTTACAATTGATAGCAACTCCTTTTTAACCATATTGTCCTCAAATTGTATTTGTTTCTCCACAAGCCACTCGATAATTTTTGCTTTTCGCCAAGCAGTTGTAGGCATCTTCTCCAATCTTCTGGAGTGATACGGAGCGTTATCTAACACAATGACGGAGCCAGGTGGAATCAGCTCTATCATTTGTTCGAAATACTCCTCAAAAACATCAGCATTCATATCCTCGTGGTAATCGCCTGTACGAACTGATTGGAATGATAATAGTCCACCTTCTAAAAATCCATTGGAGCTACCGATGTGAGTTATAATTAATCGTTTTCCTTTTCCAGAGGGCGGATTTATTCCTGTTGATAGACCGTCTAAAAATGCTTGCCGGTGAGAAGTCACATTTTTGTCTGTCCATATTTTTCCAACTGTGTAGCCTTCGTTCAGCCATGTTTCGTCCAAATAGAAAATTGTTTTGTTTTCATTGCGAAATTTTCTTATTTTTCTCAAATAATTGTCTCCAACATACTATTTCATCTTTTTCGAGCAAATGAGACTTCCGACTATGTTTTTCCCATCTAAAATTCATTTCTCTTAGAACTTTCCATAGTTTATCTCTCTTGATTGCAGGAAAGTCTTCTTTTACTGCCCCTAAAACTCTATCCAAAGTAGGGATCTCCTTATTGAAATAGAATGAATGCACCTTTCGTCTTATGATGGCCTTTTCGTCCTCATCGATCGGTATTGTTCGCCTTCGTGGAGATGGTTTTGGTGGCGTCACGGTTCCTGTCTTTTCTTCCCGCATCAGCCTGTAGATGGTTGCTTTTCCAATACCTGTCATCTTTGAACAAAGTTCCACTGCAGAATCGATACTTATTGCACTTTTTTGATATCTAAGTGCATTAAATACATTAAGCACAATAATCTTTTCACTAATGCTTAGCGCTGATTTCGCAGCTCGCTTAACTGGAATAAATCCTGAAAGACTCTCCATTTTCAAAAATTACCCAAATGTGTGTCCTAGAATACTCGCATTAGGTTTGTTCGCTCTTAAAATGACTCACAGTTTTATACCAATAAGTAGAGGTACCTAATTTTTCGTAACTACCTGAAAAGTAACATTGTGTATTAATTGTTCCCGGAATTCTCGGCATAATTATTTTTACCTGTTATGACAATAATGATTACTAAATTATTCGGATAAGTAAATAGGGTTCAAACCGGCACGTCAGGTAGGTGCGCCTATGGAATCGGCTGCTAAAAATGATTTATTACTATCAACCAATTTCAAATCGAGTATAGAAAGGTTGTATGTATTCACCAAGAACCTGCCGGAAAGTGGCACGAACGAACTCATAGCATACGATAGATTTTGGGGACCATGACCATGCATAATAGATCAGTTTCGATAAAGAATCCAGTGGCGCGATAAACTTGTTTTTCGGCGCTCAAGCATTTTAAAACTGTTTTAATAGATCATGTGACCTTTTACTATTAAAACAGTGTTCTGAAACTCGTTTGCAACTGTGATAGATTAGGGACGAAAGAGGTAAAAATGTTTTTTCGCCGATCGCGATCGTTCAAAACTTTTGACATTTCTGACAAGAGTTCTTATAGAAAAGTCAGTATTACAGTTAATACATCTAGTCGTTGTTAGACAACGAAAAATAACTGTTAGAAAATATTGATTTCTGTAAAGGAAAATTTATCGTCACTAATTATTTTGTACTTTTTCACTAGATTCAAAGTATGTACAGTCACTCACAAAAGTCTACATACACCCTTAAAATTTGTAATATTTTAAAGCTAGGTTTTCTTTTAGGAATGTTATTTTTAGAGAATATCATAAATACCAAATACCACAAATAGAACGTTTAAAAAAAAATCGAACTCTATAAAAATATGTAGTGCAAAAAGAACTGAATGTTAAATACCATCTCACGAAAGTAAACACAAAATAATGTGATTTAAAAACTACCTTTTTATTTTGTTGGGCCATCTTATAAATCTATGATAAAACTAAATTCTCAGTTATGCTTGGGGTACTTTCAGCCCAAGCCGAGTGCAAAGCATTTTTTAGTGTCTATTGCTAATGTCATTTTCATACTCTCCGCTCTAACTCATCAGACAGGTGTTCTATAGGGTTTAGATCCGGCGGCTCTAGAGGTGAATGTAGTTGTTTCGGTACGTTATATAGGATCCATTCCTTAACAAGTCCCGCAGTGTGTTTAAGAGCATTGTCTTGATGGAATATCCATTGTGATCCTAATCTCAAACGTCCAACTGAGGGCAATATATTTTCACACAAAATATTCAGGTACTGCCCTCAATAAAAATTAGATGACCCACCTCAGCCGCCGCCATGCAGCTCAAAACCGCAGCTTTTCACCCAGCAAATCCAAACCATAATATTCCCGTCTCCATGCTTTACGGTGGGTGCTAAATTTTCGGGTTTCAATTCTTTATTAACCTGCCGCCATATTCTTCCCTTACCGTCTGGTCCAAATATGTTATATTTACTTTCATCAGTAAATAGGACAGTTTTCCAAAAATCAACATCCTTATCAATGTGTTGCTTGGCAAAGTCATGTCTATCTCTGTGCCAAATTTAAAATTTTTACATCGAATAGTTTCAGAGAAAATCGCCTGTGACAGACGGACGGACGGACACCGATGTAATTCCGTTTTGCTAATTTTAGCACGGAACACTAAAAAAACATGTTAAAAACTTCTTCATAAAATACACATGCAGGCTGCAGAAAATTCACAGTAATTTGGTTGCCGGTTGCATTAAGTACGACTGGGTTTAAATAATATTCCTAATCCTAATTGAATTTTTTGTACGTGGCTTTATAAAGATGTTCAAACATCATCATCTATTGAGGAAGAATCGTTACTATGTTACCTATCAATTCATTCATTACCTATTCAATCATTATTTACCAGGTTTTATACACTGCATTACTTTTTTTTCTGTATATCTTTTTTGTATCTTGGCATTTGGTAAATAAAAATAATTGTTTATTATTTATTATTAATATAACGCTAAGCAGCGATACGAACAATAATGTTTACCCCTTCCTTGTTTTTAAATATCTGGATACGGGCCTTCTTAAATGGAAACGTGTTTATTTTAACTTTTTTTTGGTAACTTTTTGATCTGGAGGGTATACATATATTTGGATTTTTTGCATAAATTATATTATTTCATATAACAATACCAATACGCATACATTAAACTGGTTGGAGAAGTTCACGATCAACATGCAGAAATCACTAACCTTTACCTTACTCAAATTCATCGTATAAACTCATTGTATAATATTTTTAAGTCAAATAAAACGTTGTGTGAATAATATATTTTATCTTAATTTTTTTTTAAACGTCAGTTTTATAATAATTTGATCCAAAATATTCAGGTATGTAGGTATGCGCATACATTTGACAACAATGTCCCATTTGTTTGAGGTAGATTAACAGCTTATTTATTTTCTTATCAAACTACTACGCTTACAGCAACATTCTTGGCATCTTGGCCTGAGTTGAATATAAGTCAGCAAGTCCCTTTCAACGAGTGCTTAAAACTATACGGAGACAATCTATCTGTACTTATTTTAATTGGACGGTATTAGCTCGGCCTACTGTCCTAAACAATTATTCTCTAGGTAGGTACGGTAAGTGTACTTCTTTTTGAAAATTTCTCACACGTGCATTTTTTAAAATTCGATGAGTTTTTCTCACAGCTACTAAATTACTAAAATTCCGTTTTTTTAAAGACATGAATAAAAAATCTTAAGGTTAACTGGTTACACTTGTACAAAAAACAATGATGTATCGACGTTACTATTCAGGCGAGGTTTGTATCTTCGAAATTAAGCAGATTCAGCAACGTTCTGAGTTCTTTCGCAATCTCAAGAATTCGAACCCAGATAACAATATAAACCAGAAAATTTAACCTTCACTTTAAAGTTAAAAAAAACGGCGATGTCGATATAAACGTAGATACTGTACGATATCAATTGTTTGTAATATAATAATATTAATATAATAATTATTCAATACACAATAATCAACAAAAAAATTAAACGGCAAACTTACCTGAAATTATTTAAGTTTACTTAATAATTTAGTATTTAATTGAACACATTATTAAATAAAACTTTTAACAAGCATGTTCTAAACAATTAAAAAGCCAACAAAACAATAACACTTTCCTGCATAGCGTGTTTATTATTGTACAGAACCGGCCTTTCAAGTTTTTTTTATCATTTATTGTATTTACTGTTTTCAATCCACTTAATGATAATATTGTTTGTAATTATTAGCTTTTTAATAAGATAAATATTTATTATTTTACTTAAATGTATGAGGGGTTCAACGATTTTAGAGTTCGAATACTTTTGTATTAGTTTTACCAATTACCTACCAGGGGCGTACCATAAAATGCACACACATTAAAATTTGTTATACACCAAATTTATTCTACAACATGATGCTGGAAAATTAGTTTTCTACAATTTAAGGTGAATTTTTGTCCCATCAGCCTGACAAAATAGTTGACGAAAAATGATTGCCTTGATAGCATAATACAGGGTGGCCCAAAAGTTCCTAGGTGATTCAAAATCTAATAACTTTTTAAAGAAATTTTATTCTTTTAAATGGTATTTCTAGAAAGTTAGTACATTAAATGGAGTGTATTTGTAACTAGTGACGAAACACAACATCCCGCAAATGCCTTCCATTTTCAGCCCCACACATTCTTACTCTTTCTTACGTGTGTTCCATGACAGACATTAAAATGTCTTGCTCTAACGGCCTTATCTTTACCTACTCAAATGTTGTTCTTTAGCTACTCGCGGGTTCGAGGTTTATTGACGTAAACCCTCTCGTTTAAATAATCTCAAAGACAAAAGTCAGCAGGTGTCAGCAGCCCTATTATCGAGTTTAATAGAACGTTCCCTCAATGTATGGAAGATACGATTGGGTGGTCCCTAGCAACATCACTGGCGAATGCGTTCCCTGATTTCAAGAATAGGGACTCGGATAAGGCGAACGTGGGGAATATGGAAGTTTGAACCGCCTTGAAATTATTTGTTCAGCAAACATCTCTGTTAGCAGCTGTATTGTTGGCCTGATCGTATTAGATGTGGCTCCATCTTGCTGGAACCACATCTCCGGCCTATTTTATAAGGCTGGACGTAGAAAATTTGGCAGCATGTCTCTGTACTGCTCAGTAATTACAGTCAAAGGACTCCGTACTTCCGTCTTCATTCTCAAAGACATGGGGCCCGATAATTTCGTGAGCTGTCTATTTTATGGGATGAAATTTTAGTTTTCTTATTAGCAAAGCCATTCAGATGGAAGTGGGCCTCATCTCATCATTTATAATTAACCGGTTAAGGAAATTGTTTTCTTTTCTACAAAGTTGTTGAAAACAAAGAGCGTACAGAAGTCGACAGTTTAATAGTGAGTCTATGCATAATAAAACTCCCGAGTGATTAGTTTCTGATTTTGACAAGAGAATAAAAATAACAACTACGACAAAGTTATTAATTTTTTTAATCGCCCAGGAACCTTTGGGTCACCCTGTACAATCGAATGATGAGGTACTATAAAAACTTGAAAGAAAATGCCCACACAAATACGCCCTACTAGATAATACTTTTACGTTTTTTATTATTACACGAACATATCTTAAAAAAGTAAGTATTAAACCATTGATATGTATGTCGTCGTTGTATTTTCTGTTTCGTTACCTTTATGTGTGAAATATGATCAATAAATAAATTTTATCGAAAGTAAAATAATTAAAGATTAATAATCATATGTATCGTTTATTTTCGTGTGCAGTAAAATTGTTTTATAATAATTATTATATATTTAGAGGGTTGCCATTTTTCTAAAAAAAAACCTCCAAATAAAATTGCTTTTGTGAAAAGGTTCCAATTTTGGGTTCCAATAAAAATAACTGCCTATTCTATTTTCGTAATCATCAACAACTGTTAAGAGATATACATATATTATACATACACTTTTTAGTTAGTTATTTTTGGGGTATTATTTTTTATTATTATTTTTAAGAACTTCCATAACCTTTAACAACCACACTAATGTATCGCCTCCTATCTGTTTTTATAAGAAAATATTTTTTTTTTATTTCAGTAGGTTTGCTCAGATCTATTAGTGTTTTTTTTTAAATAAATTGAAGACCTTTCCCATTCGTGTCTTTTTATATTTATTATAATTATAATTATAATTGTTGTGGAAAAATTAATAATTTGGTCAGGAAAAACCTGGAATTGTCCAAATGAGAAATGTTCTTTAACTCTAATTTATTTTTTACAAATCCCATTCCACCATTAAAGTCGTATATGCTAAATTTTTTCGTATGGATGTTGGTTAGGCAAGAAAAATACAGCCATAGTTCATGGGCGCCCGCAGAATTCCACAGATTACCACAGTATTCTAATTTCTTTTTTTAAAGCTCCTTGTATTCTTCTAAAATATTTGAGAATTCCCCAGAACCAGCGAAAGGGTATATAAAGAGACCGGCTTTCGTTGTTGATTTTTAGTGTAATCTCAGAAACGTAATCAATTTTTGTCAGTAAAGTGATTATTGTGACAGTAAAAAAAGGTCATTCTCAGTCAATAAAGATTGGAAAACCAAAGGTCTATTTAGTGTTTCGGCCGTCCGGTACAATATTTTTACTTCCCTCCCTAGAGAAAGTCTTGTATTGATGAAAAAATCACTTTTTGATATTTTTTAGATCTATAGGACTTGGGATATCTCAATCTCCAGAAATACATGATTTTCTATTACCGTCGGCTTGTCTATCGATCTGTCTGTTGGTGCAAAACCTTAAGACTTACTATTATTATTATTAATCAAAAAAATAAAATTTTGCATATTATGTAGATTCGATTTTGCCCTGTCTCGAAACCGGCTACACTTCCGGTAAAATATATATATATATATATATATATATATATATATATATATATATATATATATATATATATCTGGTGTGCAGCTTGAAAAGAATTTCTATTTTTGTTGTTTTAGCTCAAAAACGACAAAATTTTACAAGAAAATATAAAATAGCCTTGAAAATTATTTTTTTTTGATTTTGATCTAATTCAAGTAGGTAGTATTTCTCTAAGGCAGATATTACCTATTCAGTAGTTGTGTTTTACATAAGTGGGTTGTTATTTTATGAAATTGCGTTTGAAAAAATTATTTGGATGTGTCGTGGCCAAAAAAAAAAGTATGGACTTCCAAAAGCCGGTGTCAAAAATGTCTAGCTTGGTGCAAACATAGGTACCTAGAGCTAGAGATGGAACATTCTCGAGAATTTATTATTGGGAAATAGTCTCCGAGAACAATGAGAATTTATCGGAAATTTTGGAGAATTTATGTTATATGTTGGAGAATTTTATGTTTTGACTGCATAAACTGAAAGAACATATTTTTTTTTTACCAAAAGTACAATAATTTTATCTGAAAAAATAAAGAGATGTAGAGATGCAACATTCTCGAGAATTTATTATTGGGAAATATTCTCTGAGAACAATGAGAATTTATCGGAACTTTTGGAGAATTTATTTTATATGTTGGAGAATTTTACGCTTTGTTTGACTGCATAAATTGGAAGAACATATTTTTTTTGCCCAAAGTAGTTTTTGCAATAATTTTATCTGAAAAAATAAAGAGATGTAGAGATGCAACATTCTCGAGAATTTATTAAGTATTGGGAAATATTCTCTGAGAACAATGAGAATTTATCGGAACTTTTGGAGAATTTATTTTATATGTTGGAGAATTTTACGTTTTGTTTGACTGCATAAATTGGAAAAACATATTTTTTACCCAAAGTAGTTTTTGCAATAATTTTATCTGAAAAATAAATAGATGTAGAGATGCAACATTCTCGAGAATTTATTAAGTATTGGGAAATATTCTCTGAGAACAATGAGAATTTATCGGAACTTTTGGAGAATTTATTTTATATGTTGGAGAATTTTACGTTTTGTTTGACTGCATAAATTGGAAAAACATATTTTTTACCCAAAGTAGTTTTTGCAATAATTTTATCTGAAAAATAAATAGATGTAGAGATGCAACATTCTCGAGAATTTATTAAGTATTGGGAAATATTCTCTGAGAACAATGAGAATTTATCGGAACTTTTGGAGAATTTATTTTATATGTTGGAGAATTTTACGTTTTGTTTGACTGCATAAATTGGAAAAACATATTTTTTACCCAAAGTAGTTTTTGCAATAATTTTATCTGAAAAATAAATAGATGTAGAGATGCAACATTCTCGAGAATTTATTAAGTATTGGGAAATATTCTCTGAGAACAATGAGAATTTATCGGAACTTTTGGAGAATTTATTTTATATGTTGGAGAATTTTACGTTTTGTTTGACTGCATAAATTGGAAAAACATATTTTTTACCCAAAGTAGTTTTTGCAATAATTTTATCTGAAAAATAAATAGATGTAGAGATGCAACATTCTCGAGAATTTATTAAGTATTGGGAAATATTCTCTGAGAACAATGAGAATTTATCGGAACTTTTGGAGAATTTATTTTATATGTTGGAGAATTTTACGTTTTGTTTGACTGCATAAATTGGAAAAACATATTTTTTACCCAAAGTAGTTTTTGCAATAATTTTATCTGAAAAATAAATAGATGTAGAGATGCAACATTCTCGAGAATTTATTAAGTATTGGGAAATATTCTCTGAGAACAATGAGAATTTATCGGAACTTTTGGAGAATTTATTTTATATGTTGGAGAATTTTACGTTTTGTTTGACTGCATAAATTGGAAAAACATATTTTTTACCCAAAGTAGTTTTTGCAATAATTTTATCTGAAAAATAAATAGATGTAGAGATGCAACATTCTCGAGAATTTATTAAGTATTGGGAAATATTCTCTGAGAACAATGAGAATTTATCGGAACTTTTGGAGAATTTATTTTATATGTTGGAGAATTTTACGTTTTGTTTGACTGCATAAATTGGAAAAACATATTTTTTACCCAAAGTAGTTTTTGCAATAATTTTATCTGAAAAATAAATAGATGTAGAGATGCAACATTCTCGAGAATTTATTAAGTATTGGGAAATATTCTCTGAGAACAATGAGAATTTATCGGAACTTTTGGAGAATTTATTTTATATGTTGGAGAATTTTACGTTTTGTTTGACTGCATAAATTGGAAAAACATATTTTTTACCCAAAGTAGTTTTTGCAATAATTTTATCTGAAAAATAAATAGATGTAGAGATGCAACATTCTCGAGAATTTATTAAGTATTGGGAAATATTCTCTGAGAACAATGAGAATTTATCGGAACTTTTGGAGAATTTATTTTATATGTTGGAGAATTTTACGTTTTGTTTGACTGCATAAATTGGAAAAACATATTTTTTACCCAAAGTAGTTTTTGCAATAATTTTATCTGAAAAATAAATAGATGTAGAGATGCAACATTCTCGAGAATTTATTAAGTATTGGGAAATATTCTCTGAGAACAATGAGAATTTATCGGAACTTTTGGAGAATTTATTTTATATGTTGGAGAATTTTACGTTTTGTTTGACTGCATAAATTGGAAAAACATATTTTTTACCCAAAGTAGTTTTTGCAATAATTTTATCTGAAAAATAAATAGATGTAGAGATGCAACATTCTCGAGAATTTATTAAGTATTGGGAAATATTCTCTGAGAACAATGAGAATTTATCGGAACTTTTGGAGAATTTATTTTATATGTTGGAGAATTTTACGTTTTGTTTGACTGCATAAATTGGAAAAACATATTTTTTACCCAAAGTAGTTTTTGCAATAATTTTATCTGAAAAATAAATAGATGTAGAGATGCAACATTCTCGAGAATTTATTAAGTATTGGGAAATATTCTCTGAGAACAATGAGAATTTATCGGAACTTTTGGAGAATTTATTTTATATGTTGGAGAATTTTACGTTTTGTTTGACTGCATAAATTGGAAAAACATATTTTTTACCCAAAGTAGTTTTTGCAATAATTTTATCTGAAAAATAAATAGATGTAGAGATGCAACATTCTCGAGAATTTATTAAGTATTGGGAAATATTCTCTGAGAACAATGAGAATTTATCGGAACTTTTGGAGAATTTATTTTATATGTTGGAGAATTTTACGTTTTGTTTGACTGCATAAATTGGAAAAACATATTTTTTACCCAAAGTAGTTTTTGCAATAATTTTATCTGAAAAATAAATAGATGTAGAGATGCAACATTCTCGAGAATTTATTAAGTATTGGGAAATATTCTCTGAGAACAATGAGAATTTATCGGAACTTTTGGAGAATTTATTTTATATGTTGGAGAATTTTACGTTTTGTTTGACTGCATAAATTGGAAAAACATATTTTTTACCCAAAGTAGTTTTTGCAATAATTTTATCTGAAAAATAAATAGATGTAGAGATGCAACATTCTCGAGAATTTATTAAGTATTGGGAAATATTCTCTGAGAACAATGAGAATTTATCGGAACTTTTGGAGAATTTATTTTATATGTTGGAGAATTTTACGTTTTGTTTGACTGCATAAATTGGAAAAACATATTTTTTACCCAAAGTAGTTTTTGCAATAATTTTATCTGAAAAATAAATAGATGTAGAGATGCAACATTCTCGAGAATTTATTAAGTATTGGGAAATATTCTCTGAGAACAATGAGAATTTATCGGAACTTTTGGAGAATTTATTTTATATGTTGGAGAATTTTACGTTTTGTTTGACTGCATAAATTGGAAAAACATATTTTTTACCCAAAGTAGTTTTTGCAATAATTTTATCTGAAAAATAAATAGATGTAGAGATGCAACATTCTCGAGAATTTATTAAGTATTGGGAAATATTCTCTGAGAACAATGAGAATTTATCGGAACTTTTGGAGAATTTATTTTATATGTTGGAGAATTTTACGTTTTGTTTGACTGCATAAATTGGAAAAACATATTTTTTACCCAAAGTAGTTTTTGCAATAATTTTATCTGAAAAATAAATAGATGTAGAGATGCAACATTCTCGAGAATTTATTAAGTATTGGGAAATATTCTCTGAGAACAATGAGAATTTATCGGAACTTTTGGAGAATTTATTTTATATGTTGGAGAATTTTACGTTTTGTTTGACTGCATAAATTGGAAAAACATATTTTTTACCCAAAGTAGTTTTTGCAATAATTTTATCTGAAAAATAAATAGATGTAGAGATGCAACATTCTCGAGAATTTATTAAGTATTGGGAAATATTCTCTGAGAACAATGAGAATTTATCGGAACTTTTGGAGAATTTATTTTATATGTTGGAGAATTTTACGTTTTGTTTGACTGCATAAATTGGAAAAACATATTTTTTACCCAAAGTAGTTTTTGCAATAATTTTATCTGAAAAATAAATAGATGTAGAGATGCAACATTCTCGAGAATTTATTAAGTATTGGGAAATATTCTCTGAGAACAATGAGAATTTATCGGAACTTTTGGAGAATTTATTTTATATGTTGGAGAATTTTACGTTTTGTTTGACTGCATAAATTGGAAAAACATATTTTTTACCCAAAGTAGTTTTTGCAATAATTTTATCTGAAAAATAAATAGATGTAGAGATGCAACATTCTCGAGAATTTATTAAGTATTGGGAAATATTCTCTGAGAACAATGAGAATTTATCGGAACTTTTGGAGAATTTATTTTATATGTTGGAGAATTTTACGTTTTGTTTGACTGCATAAATTGGAAAAACATATTTTTTACCCAAAGTAGTTTTTGCAATAATTTTATCTGAAAAATAAATAGATGTAGAGATGCAACATTCTCGAGAATTTATTAAGTATTGGGAAATATTCTCTGAGAACAATGAGAATTTATCGGAACTTTTGGAGAATTTATTTTATATGTTGGAGAATTTTACGTTTTGTTTGACTGCATAAATTGGAAAAACATATTTTTTACCCAAAGTAGTTTTTGCAATAATTTTATCTGAAAAATAAATAGATGTAGAGATGCAACATTCTCGAGAATTTATTAAGTATTGGGAAATATTCTCTGAGAACAATGAGAATTTATCGGAACTTTTGGAGAATTTATTTTATATGTTGGAGAATTTTACGTTTTGTTTGACTGCATAAATTGGAAAAACATATTTTTTACCCAAAGTAGTTTTTGCAATAATTTTATCTGAAAAAATAAAGAGATAGCACTGCACAATACCTAATTTAGAAATTATTTAAATTGCAAATTAACGTGATTAGGCATCTTAGTCAAAATAAAGACACATTAAATTTTGATTTCGATTATTTTCAAGTAACTTTATTTATAAATAAAACACAACTTAGAAAACGCATTGTATAAAATAACATGTCTAAACAAGTTGTTTAAAACAACACAGAAAAGAAATAAAGATAGAGATGATCCAAGCTCCATCTATGATACAATAGCGGCATTAAAATATCTTACCTTAAATTTCTGTAAATTCTCATAAATTCTCCGAGAATATTAATTTTCCCGAGAACATTCTCGTTCTCGGAAATATTATCGGTAATTTTACAGTAATTTATATTTTTTTCAAAAATCATAAATTCTCGAGAATTTATGCTAGGAAATATTCTCGGTAATTTACCGTTCTCCGGAAATATTCCCTTGAGAACATGGCACATCTCTAGGTAGAGCATGGACGAAGTCACTCGTGTCCGCAGTTAAATGAATCGCGTGGGAATATTTTTTTTAGATACACGTTAGATACAGAGCGGGCAGAGCCATTTTGACAGAGCTCGATAGTTTTTGGCCGTCACCGCAGTTAATACGACCATAGACAAATTCGTCCTGAAGATCCCTGTGACTAACGTGTATTTAAAAATAGAGTTGGGAAAATCGATGAATTTAAATAATCCAGTTATCGGTACTCGAGTGATTTGAATAATCGAGTGATTTTTTACTCAGAATTCCGATGTAAGCATCGCAATATCATTCGAGCGATTCTTCATTTGTCTCAGTTTCTATTCGATGATCATCGACGCTTCTAATCATTGAGTCAACCTTTCCTTGAAACCTTCAATTATTTTCTAATAAGCAAGTCAAAGATGAACAGATTCCGACCAGAATAGGAGTGTATTTGCTTGCGACGAATTCGAGAATCGAGTGAATAACTCGGTAGTCGGCATGGATTTATTATAATAAGGATTCGATATCCGTATACTGTGAGCGTATCGAACGTGAAGCCTTATATTTTGTTGTTTGTTATTCTCTTGGGGGAGCAGTTTACGAACTACGAACATAGACAAGACTACGAATTACTACGTAATTGAATCAAGAATGGCAGTAGAAAGAGATAAAATAGCATTGGAGTGTTGGAGCTCAGAAGTGTTGCTGTCTGTTATGGTTGTTTAGGAAGACGGCTGAACCTCGGTCTGAACACTCGGTTACACGTACGTCTTTGTCTAATGAACTAGAAAAGAAAAAGTGCGACGTATAGATTTATATAGATTTATAAATGACTCGGAGCGACTTTAAATAAACACCTTTAGAAATAACATAACCTATAAATAATAAAACCTTTTCAACTTAAATTTATTATTATTTAGCAGAAAAATAAAATATTTTAGGGCTTTTATTACTTTTAGTAAATCTTGTGATACTTCTAACGTATTTTTTGTACAAAAATACAAGGTAAAATAAGATGAGGCCAATGTTTACAAATTGTGTTTACAGTGTCGTTTAGAATGGTTTGTTTTGGTTTCAAAGAATGTGAACTCATCCCGTATCCAGTCCTAATAAATCCATGGTACTCGGTATATTTCGTTGGCGTTAGGTGGACAATTATTGTATACGTGTAAGAGCGACGATTTTCACTCAAACTTATAACTCTAGTACTGACTTCAATAATCGAGTAATCGCGTGATTTTTCACTCGACTGATCTAGGGCTGCCAGACATCCCGATTTAGGCGGGAGTCTCCCGATTCCTAACTGAACCTCCCGCCTTGTAAACTAAGTCATCAAACTCCCGATTTTCACTAAAACCTCCCGCGATACTTCATATTTATAAAAATCTACACAGCGTCTTGTAATTTTGCATTGATACAGTGAAGCTAGTACATATCAGTTTAAGTATCGATAAGTCTTGAACATTCCTACCTGAGTTATTAAACTATAGCTCCTTGAATTTTTGCCGTATGTTTAGTAAACATCCTGTATATTATATATGTACCTATTATTATACCTACTAGTTTTAGCACATACTTCGTTTTCTTATATTTACGATAAATAAAATTTCTTTTCGAAAACCTCCCGCTTTTTAATTTAAAAAATCTGGCAGCCCTAGACTGATCCCCACACTATTTAAAAACAGTATTCCCCAGTTCCCTATGCGATGATTTAACTGCGGACACGAGTGAATTCATCCATTCTCTACCTATGTACGCACTAAGCTGAACCTTTCTGTATAAAAATAATTATGGATTTTTGGTGTGTTAGGAAAACGATGTTGTCTAAAAATATGAATGAAAATAATGTAATATTAAACTAAAGTGTGTAAAAAGTGACTAATTCTAATGACACACATATGTATATTAAATCATGTTTTAAATATTATATACTTGTAAAATTTAACGGTAAAAACCACCCTTTGGTTACGTAAATATCAGATTTTTCTTTGAATTGCGTAGTATAACACGTTTTGTTAGGAGCTACATAGTACATATATTTAAATAATATATTTACCATAGTTGGAAGTTGGAATACGAAAACACAAAACAGCGGAAATTGCAGCGGGGTAAAAACAACTCCGTAATACTATTTGAAAACACTTTCTCAGGAATTGCGAATATAATTACAATATTAATTGTGCTATTCTCAAATCTTACATAATAAGTAATAGACAATTTACCTGTTTGTTTGTTTGAAAGTTTGTTTGTTTATTTATTCTCTTTCACCCTCAAAGGATTTTCCATTGTTTTAGATACGCTTGAGTACGTAATATTTTTATATTAGTTTTAGTCCACAGCTAAAGAAAACTTTCGTATAAATCAATATATTACATAAAACATTTTACTCAGACTTGCTGGAGTACACTGTACATACTAAGCCTGTGCTGACATTTATTTCTATTAAAGGAAGTATTAATTCGTAATTCTCTTCCCTAGGTGTTGGTGTAAATAAAAATGCAGCTTTATACGGACCCCTTTCATTATTTACAACAGGAATGGAATATCGTTATGTAATTAATCTAAGAGCTAGCGACAGATTTAGTTCAAAATGAGTAGAAAGACCCTCGCAAAGGACCAAAGGCATTGACTAGGGACAGGTATTATATTTAAGCGCGGTCGGACATAGCAGCCCGTTAGCCTCTAAGCTAACGGACTAAAAATGCATTACTTAGTGAATTTCAGCACGTCAAATTACATGTCAATTTTACGTTTATTTATCTCATTAAAAAATATTGTCAGACAAAATGGTCGCCGGAAAATTGTTAGCGACGATTATAAAATTGCATAAAAAATACAACTGCCTATAAGTTATAGCAGCAAAGCTGAAACTTTTATATGATTTAAATTACATATAACTTTCCGCCAGACCTTCTCCAAGTGGGAGCGTGAGTGCGAGTAGGATAGCGTTCCGTAGACGCGCGAGTGCGTGAGCGTGCGTATATGGAGTATCTATTCGGGGGAGAATCGTTCAGTTATTTTGTCTATTATTTTTGTAATTTTTATATCATTTTTTCCTTTAAAAAATCTATTTGATGCTTACTATACTTAAAAAATATTTGGATGCAATAATAATTAGAAAGAAGTGAAAAATGATATATTTAATAATAATTAATAAATTACACGTAAGAAGCTTATTAACAATAAACTTAATAACTCTAGTAACTATTCCGCAGAGAAACTTCTTCTCTATGAAGTGAAAAGGCTGCTCAGTTCGGCCGCGCTCGAATGTAAGCCTTGCCCTTATCTATTCAGTATCTTTACAGGTGTGTTTCTACTAATTTTTTTTGCTAAAATACCTAACTTCTATTTAGCAAGTTGAATATATGAAATAATCATAATTACCACAAAAATGTTTGAACTCCTGCCGTTCTTGAACACGGACCTATGTCAATATGTCCACAATTTGGGACGCCCGGTATAGGAGTTTACGAGTCTTTCTATTTTTTTCTTAGAATGGACTGTGAATATCGATAAAAATACAATTGTGGCACTATACAAGATTAGATCGATATATTTTATTACTTTAATTTCATTTCCAACTCAGCCGATTGAAAACCAGTAGCGTAATTCTTAATAGCTCTGTTCGCAGAAGAATCACAAACCAGTCAGAGCCAACGAAATTACTGGAAACCAGTTGGCGAACTGTCATGTTACCAAATAACTGAAACTTGATTGGCGCTGATCGGTTTGTGATTTCTGTGCGAACAGAGCTATTACAAAGCATTGAAAAAACGTGAAAACTATCTCGAGATATCGACTTAAGCTTCACATGACCGCTACATTGGGGGAGGTTAGACCCTTCGGATGGGTCTGGCTTGTCGGATAATATCGTTAAATAGTCGCCCGAATAACATATAAAATTCAGATTTGATACTATAAGGTAAATGGCACGCTTATTAATAGAGCTTAAAAGCGTCTGGCGGAAGTTATGACCCATGAAAATCATCTGGCACTTGTTAATATGCGTTTACAATGCCGTCCTGTTGAACATATTAAAAAATTAGATTTGTTATTTTAACGTTTTACTCTTACATTTTTTTACACCTTTAGTACCTAGTACCTGTTACCTACCAAAGCCCCCTGACTCAAGTTCCAGCATCCAAACTAGTGATGTAAGGATACGTATCCAAAAATCCGTTGGATCCGAATATTAAAAGAATCCGGATTATCCGGAACCGGCCGAGAACTTGAATACGGATTCGGAATCAAAATAAATTCGCATCGGGTGGTTACTAATACAAAGTGCAAAGAGAAAACGGAATCGGAATCGAGTGTAAGCGAACAACACGGTCTGCGATTTGGCATATTTGATATTGTGCTTTCTCTTTCTAATGACATTTCCTAAAAAAAGATGGCATAGTTATCGGGGTAACGGGTATCATATGAGATGAGACCCATTGGTTAAACTAGTCCCGCCTCACCCGAACCGAATTCAAACGAGAACGGCGCGACGCGGTGCCTTCTTATCCCTAAACTTCGACTTCGAATTGTATGATACCGATACCGCATCGACCTACCTAGCCGTGTATCCGGATAGAAAATGTTTTAGTCTGTTGCATGCATACGTATACATGATCTGTAACCGCTTTCGCGCGGGTCAAGAAATGGATTCGTATTCGGATAATGGATACGGATATTAGCTGATTCCGATTCCGTATGATTCGGATATCTAATGAATACGGATATTTACAACACTAATCCAAACGGTCTTACCTACTATAGTGTACACCTACAGAGAAAATCTTAGGCTTGATACTATAACGTATGTCTGACGGTCGCTTGCTCTTAGTCTATAAGTATTACTTGTGTAATGCTTTTTTAATTATAAATTTATTATTGTTGTTTGATAATGAGTAATGAACTAATGAATGACTGATATTTGTATAGGCTACAAGCATTGTTAAGACTTTCTCGCAAATAAAAATAACTCGAATACCCTTATCGTCGCCTTTGCGCTAAACCGCGATCTACAGAAATAGAGAAATACGTCTGGATACATTTATTACCGTATCCGTAACGACTACAGCCGTTTTCAATTTTTTTTGCTTGTGTAGCACCGAAAAATTTCACAGAAAACCTGAATTATTTAACGCCGACTTAAACAAAAAACCCTTATAACTCCTGCCAGTATGTAGGTACAGGGTCTGATTTTCGGAACGAGTGGTTTTTTTTATGTCCGTTCTGATTAAAATATTTAATATTGTGACAGCTATTTTTATTAAATTTTAATGTTTTATCCAGTATAATTTAACTTCAACCTGTTTGAAACATACACTAGGTAATAGAGGTAAAATCACCTTGAAATCCTTCAAAGTCAAAAAATTTGACAAATTTACTATAATATTGCCGAAATGAAATATTCATTAGATGAGAGATTGCAGATTGTTATCTTGTTCTAGAAATGCCAAGAAAATGCAAGAGAAGCAAGGAGAAGATTTATTGCAAATTTTCACAGAAATATATCCGTCAATACTATTCTAAGGATAAAGAACCTATTTGAGGAAAATAAAACATTACATGACAGAAAAAGAATTCCAGAAAGGAAAAGAAATCGAGACCGTGCCATTGTGAATTATTTTCGACTGAATCCAACCAAATCAATTTCGGACGCAGTTCGGGACGTTCAATACGGCGGCGGTGTAAGACGGCAATATTATAGTAAATTTGTCAAATTTTTTGACTTTGAAGGATTTCAAGGTGATTTTACCTTTATTACCTAGTGTATGTTTCAAACAGGTTGAAGTTAAATTATACTGGATAAAACATTAAAATTTAATAAAAATAGCTGTCACAATATTAAATATTTTAATCAGAACGGACATAAAAAAAATTACTCGTTCCGAAAATCGTATAAAAAAAGCTATGTTCCATTTAAAAAACACCTTATCCATAGCGTAACTCTTTTGTTTCTGGTTCAAATAAATTTTTGGTTTCATTTTTGAATTCTGCAGGAAAAAGTACATCGATTGGCTATTTTAGATTTTTCTTTAAATACAAGGAAGCTCAAAAATGAGCCCCTGTTCAGTCCTCGTTGGAAGACCCTGTACAATTATTGCAAGTATCCAATTATTGTGATTGCTACTAACCTTCAATCACTCAAGAAAATCTCTTCTAAATAATATTGCTAAAAAAGTTTGGTGTCATCTTGGTTTGTAAATTCCATGAATTCTCGTAGTTTTCAGGCTCAAGCGAGCCCCGTTTTCTCTCACTAATAAAGGATGTACAGATACAGATACGATCTCGTAAAACTAAGCTCCTTTTTTCTATTACGACTTATTTTGAAGTTACTTTTTGAACCTACAACTTACCTGAATTTTAATGACTTTTTGACAAATGTGTTAGTGTTTATACTGTTTATCCAATAAATTTACGACGGATATCATTCTTATTTAAAGTTTCCTACGAGTATACTCGCCTATAAAAAATCGGGTCGCCTCATCCGATGTACATTGTTACCAGGAATATAGAGGCAAGGCAATGCCACGTTGATAAGTGAGCGACAACCTTATTTTTCACAATATTAGATCCGTTCTAGGTTTGAAACGTTTTAAGAATATCGGATTGGAAATGTATGTACATATATGTTAAATTATCTCTGTATTTTTTATTTCATCATACCTGTTTTACATACGCAGAGTAGAACTGGGTGTAGACCCCCAATCGCCATCACCCCCCCCCCCCTCCCCTCCCTGAAGGAGATATCACACTCCTTCGGACTGATGATCAAGAATAGACCGCCGAGCTGTTTCCGACGAGGTATATGGAATTTTGATTTGGATCCATTTTGTTCCCAAAAAAAAAACTAAAAACCCTGGAAAATTTGGGTCAAAAATCGAAATTGCTAGTTTTCCCCCAATAAATCCATTTTCCAGCCGTTTTAGGTATAGGTAAATGTATTGCAAAAAGAAAATATTTGAGATTTTAAAGTGTCACGTATGAATGCGTTTTTCGATACGACTTTTCGTTTTCGACTTATTAAGTACCAAAAAGGGGTCTGTAAATGGCATTTTTGACCTAAAAAAATTTTCAAAAAATACTTGCCATTTTCCGATACCCACCAATTTCAATATGGTTCTGAAGCTCTGGGTCCTCTACAACCTCCGAAAATTTAAATCGATTGAACTCACTTTTGCGACCTGTAATCGATCCCATAGGAAATCGCGTAAATTTCGACTTTGACGTGTAATAGCTCCGAAACCGCACACCTTGTATAATTTTTGTACCGACACTATCTCTCTATTAATCCACAAAATTCTATTGCTCCCCTCCGACCGTTTTCGATAAAAAAAAATTTAAATGCTAAAGGGGTCAAGACAGACAACAGACACACATTTCCTCACTAACGGGGAAGTATATAGACCGTAGATAGGGTGTAGACCGCCTAATCGGCCCCCGAGAGGCCTATAATGTCAGCGCTGTCATCATTGTCATGCACTGACAATTTCGTGTTTCTAGACCCTGTATTAGTAGATATCACGTAATGACCTCCCCCCAACTCCCTTTAGCACGCATGCTTTACTCCCCCCTCCAAATTCCTTATTTAAAACCAACGCCGCGCCGATACCTTGCCTTTCCGCATTATCATCTTCATAAGAGAAATACTATCAATACTATATTCAGCATTCAAATATGCCATTTTAATATAATTTTGTAGATTTCTGATATTTTTAACTTATGATTATGATTTATGATCAAAACTCGAAGTTTGAGGTCCGATATGTGCCTTGTCGTGGATATCGTTTGAAAACTGATTTTTAGATAAATAAAACTCTGAAGGCTATTCAAGACACTACAAAGTCTATTTTTTTTCGTTATATAAAGTGTGATCTGTTTTACAGAACCATTATTTCACCTTGTATATAGGATCACATTTTCAAAATTCCTAACAATCAATTAAACTATAAAGATATACATATTTGTCTGTTAGTTACCTGCTTAGATATGTCGAGGATTCCTGTTTAGATAAAATCATTGTTTTATTTTTCAGTCCTCCAAAACTGGCTTTCAATTCAGAGATTTCACACTGAATCAACTTATGTCTATATCCTTTTCAACTAAAACGGTATTCAAGTAAACGTAGTTTGCTGTAAGTATCTAATACGCTAACCAAACGAAAATAGATCTAGGTTGAGACGTCGTAACCTTCACATGGACCCGACGACGACGGCTCTTACGACAGCCAAAATCAAGAGAAAATAGTTTGTTCCCGACCAACAGAATGCCCCGGCGCCGTTAACTCCCTTTCTGTCGAAAACGCGACTCTCGGATTACCAATAAAGCCTATTCCTGCCGAAAATCGAATCTAAAGGTGAATTACGTATTATTATTTCTGCCATAATTGACTGGAAACAGTGGCGGAGTAATGGTGCCATTAACTGTGAAGTGCACAATCCGTGATAATGACAGCGCAATATTTCATAGTTAAATGAAATATTATATAAAAAGATATAAATGTAGCATTATATAGTAATTTAGTATAGGCAATTTCTCATAATTTTATTACTCGGTTGCACGTCATTTTCTTTTTCTTTACCAAGTCTTGTTATCTTCTATTTTATAAAGCACTTATATTTTGAATTTATTTTTAAATAAAAGATACAAATTTTTGTTCATAGCGATAACTGTAGGTGCATGAGTTGTGTGATTTTTACGTCAATCTGTCAAAATCGCCCCGTCAAAACAACATTTCGAAGAAATGTAAAGTTTTGAAACTTTTTAAAACCTTCAACAAATTTGGAAAAAAGGTTCTTAGCACTTGTGTCATTTTAATGTAACGCAAAAACATGTGTTTTTAAGACGTGCAAATATTTATATTTTAACTTTAAGTACAAAACCTCCGATTATAATGTGGAACACGATATCTGGTAAATGGCCGCCTCGGCTTCTGAGAGAAATGTCCATCCTTTTGAGGAAGTTTTGCATCACATTTACGCTTATTTACAGCTCTATTTCCCGAGTACCAACTCGAATATTGACTTTGAGGGATTCGATTGTTTGTGAACTATTGGAACAGACGTTATCTTTGACGTAGCCCGAAAGGAAAAAGTCCAGCGCCGTCAGATTACACGATCTAGGTGGCCAATTTACGTCTCCATTTCGCGAAATAACACGTACAGGAATTTTTTCTCTTAATACTGCTATTGGTATGGCCTACATTGGACGATATGGACATAGACGATGTTTATTTTCAGCAAGATGGCGCTACGAGCCACACAAGCCGTCAAACAATGGCATTATTTAGAAAACAATTTTCTAGACGTGATATTTCGCGAAACGGAGGCGTAAATTGGCTACCTAAAACATGTGATCTGGCGGCGCTAGACTTTTTCCTTTGGGGCTACGTCAAAGATAAAGTCTATGCCACTAGTCCACAAACAAATTCGAGTTGGTATTCGAGAAATAGAGCCGTAAATATTCGTAAATGTGATGCAAGACTTCCTCAAAAGAATGGACATTTCTCACAGAGGAACCGAGGCGGCCATTTACCAGATATAGTGTCAAATAATCGGAAGTTTTGTACTTAAAGTTAAAATATAAATATTTGCACTTTTTGGAAAGAAAAAACATGTTTTTCTTCAAACGTCAATAAACCTGTCATTTTTCTAATTTTTTGATTTTAAAGTTTTGCTTTTTTGTCAGTAGGCGGTTGCTATTGGCAGCGGAAGTAAAAGTACTTTTTCTGCCGAGGATAGCGGAGCTAAAAGTGTGACTGTGTGCTCATGAATAAATATATGTTGAATAATACAAGAAAGTTGTTATAAAAAAATAAATAAAATAAATAGTTTAACATTTTAATTTGGAGTAAGTGTGGTTTTAAAAAATGGCATTTGTAAAAGAGTAGGTAACAATTAAAGAAAGTTGCTCGCAATAATATACACGGACACTTGTCAAATCGAACGACGTGTCGGTATCAAACAATACAATAATAAATCCATAGCAACGCTAGGCCCACTCGAAACTCAACCTTTTTAAATGAAAAAATTTTAAAATTTTATATTTTTATCACGATACACTTACAACGGTATGCTACGCTATGACGTCACTTCGAGGAAAAATCCTAAATTGACTTGACGTTTGCACCCCTTGTACATAAGTACAGGTCAGTTTATTGTCGGGTAGTGTGTTGAGTTGACGTTTATTAAAATATTATTAATTAGTTTATTGTCGGACAGTGGGTTGAGTTGACGTTAATTAAAATAGTATTGCCATATTTCATTTGCTCAGGTAAGTGCCTAGTCAATTTAAGATTTTCCCTCGAAGTGACGTCATAACGTAGCATACCGTTGTAAGTGTATCGTGATCTTTATTTTTCTATATTTAAACGACGTTTGAAGAAAAAATAGTCGTTCAAATTCAGTAAGAGAGTTTAAGATTTAGTATTGGTTTAAATTAAGATCTTATAGTTGATCAGTTATGTTTTGACAAGTTTTTGTCCCGTCATTGTTAATAAGTCGTCATTAAAAACTTATGAATTATTGTGATATTTCAGCGATTTACTTGGTTTCCAAATGATTTTCATTTCATTATTGTTGAAAGTACGTACTAAAATTGTCCTTTTCTTGATAAATTTGCGAAAAAGCTCATAAATAAGTTAATAGTATAAAACTTAGTTGTCTTATTCTTACACTTGTCAGTTTAAAACTTTTGGTTGTCAAATTAGATCGGCTAGCATTGGAGAATCTGGCTGAGTATGTTTTATTCGTAGTAAAAGCAGCTTCTTATGACTGTAATTGCCGGACGAACGAAGTGAGTCGTACATACTCGTCATAAAAGTATCGCTTTTACTCCTAATACAACAATATACTATTTTGCGTTACATTAAAATAACACCTCCTAATGGAAAACCGTTTATATACAGGGTGTTTTCTAATTGAAAGTCAATATTTAAGGGGGCGATTTTTGGGTCCATTTTAAAAAGAAAACTGCATATGAACGTATGTCCTAAACGTCTTAACTTTTGAGATACAGGGTGGTAATTTTTCAAAAATAAATAGTTTTTTATTAATATCTGTAATACCACTTTAGATATTTTAATTAAAGTTGGCATACATGTACTAAGTATCAAGAGGCATTATTTAGCGTACCACAATTTTTTTTATTTCCACCAGTGGCGTTCGTACGGAATTTCACCCGCCTATTTTGGCAGACATTAAAATTATTCCTGAAATCCCCAATCATTTCTAAGCAAATTTGATCTCTTGAATTTGTTCAATCCGATGCACGGTTTTCGCTTAAAAAAATAAAAACCTTTTCTCTGCTTGATCATAACAATATCGTTAATATGACAATATCACCATGCAGATAAATAGATTTTATTTTTTAGATCAAATTTGCTTAGGCCGGGTTTATCCAACTTCTTAATTCTTAATTCCTAACTCATAAGCAAGTTCACAATGTACTATTAAGTGACACTGATTACCCAGTTTCTTAATTCTTTATTCTTTATCCTTAATTTTTAAGAACGACCTTGAAAGTTGCCAATTTTTAACTTTTACGAATTAGGAATAAAGAATTAAGGAAATATTAAATGCGCATGCGGCTTGTTCAGCTGTTTTAGACAGATCTTGACAAATGACATTGTTATCGGGGTTAATTTGACGTTTGGTGATGGACGACAGTCTTCATGATTTTTGTATTTAATTTTAATATTGAATTTAACTATTTATAACACAAATAAACAAGTTGTGTTTATATTTCCTATGTCAATTTTGACATGTATTGTCCAACTGTCAAGAGCTGAAAAAAGAAGAATTGGAAAAAGAAGAGATAAAAATTAAGAATAAAGAAACTGGATAAACCTGATCTAATAACTCACTCAAATTTTACGAAATGCTTAAGAATTAAGAATTAAGGACTAAAAATTACGAAGTTGGGTAACCCAGGCCTTAGACGTGAATAAGGATCTCAAAATTTAAAAAAATTATTCATTTCTAAGCAAATTTGATGTAAAAAATAAAATCTATTTCTCTGCATGGTGATATTGTCATATTAACGATATTGTTATGATCATGCAGAGAAAAAGTTTTTATTTTTTTAAGCGAAAACCGTTCATCGGATTGAAAAAATTCAAGAGATCAAATTTGCTTAGAAATGATTGAGGATTTCAGGAATAATTTTAATTTTACGAGAAATCAGTAGCGTACCATCAATGTCTGTCAAAATAGGCAGGTGAAATTCCGTACGAACGCCACTGGTGGAAATAAAAAAAATTGTGGTACAGTAAATAATGCCCCTTGATACATACATGTATGCCAAATTTAATTAAAATATCTAAAGTGGTATTACAGATATTAATAAAAAACTATTTATTTTTGAAAACTTCACCACCCTGTATCTCAAAAGTTAAGACGTTTAGGACATACGTTCATATGAAGTTTTCTTTTTAAAATGGACCCAAAAAGCGCCCCCTTAAATATTGACATTCAATTAGGAAACACCCTGTATAATAATAACATGTCCTGACTGACTGACTGATTCATCATCGCCGAGCCGAAACCGCTAAAGCAGTAAATATGAAATTTGGTCAGTAGTTTTATTTTATAATGTAGAGACTCACTAAGAAGTGATTTTTCAAAATTCAACCCCTAAAGGGGTCATTGACAGTTTGTATGGAAAAAAATACTAGTTGGTCCTATTAACTTGAAACTTCATAGAAGTACTCCAAAAAATAAATGATTAAACACGTGTTTTCAGTTTTTAATAAATCAACCCCTAAGGGGGTAAAATGGGGGTTCAAAGTTTGTAATTTAGTAAAATTGTTATACCGCGGACGAAGTCGCGAGCACAAGCTAGTATAATACAGGGTGTTTCATAATTGAATGCTGATCCTTAAGGGTGATAATCCTTGGATGATTTTAAGTAAATTTCTTTATATGAACATAGGTCCGCAACAGCTTTATTTCTGAGATACAGGGTGTTGAAATTTAAGAAAAAAATCTGTTTTTCTTCAATATCTCTAAAACCGCTTTGTATTTTTGTTTTAAATTTTGGTAGGTGCAAAGTACGCGTAAAAATACATTTTCTTCAGGATAAAGGTTTTTTTAATTTTCATCAGTGGCGTCCCTGTTAACATGCCCTGCAATATTTTTAATCAAAAAAATGATACGCCACTGTTTTTTTTTAAATAAATGTTATTTTTATAATTGCCTTCTATCTTCTCATAAAAATGGTCTCTTGACTTTTTTTTATCCGGCGTACGGTTTTCGAAATAAAGTTCATTCATTTGCTTGTCCCTATGTGATTTTATGTAGTAGTCTCAATTTCACAATTTGTGGTAACCTAAGCATCTAGGCTAGATTTTTATATTTTATAGTAACTATTATTTAGTTCTAGTAATTAAAGCCGTTAAAGAGTGGGATTATTTTGTAGGCTAGAAACATCTAGTATGCTAACAACACATTTCGTTGTTTTATAAACGCAAACAGTTAATTTAATTTTGGTATATTTTGTCCAAAATGGTTAAGTTTTTACAAATAAAAAATGTATTTTTATGCGTGCGTATTATTAGAACTAAATAATAGTTAGTTACTATAAAATATAAAAATCTAGCCTAGATGCTTTGGTTACCACAAATTGCGAAATTGAGACTACAAGAAAAAAATCACATAGGGACAAGCAAATGAATGAACTTTATTTCGAAAACCGTACGCCGGATAAAAAAAAGTCAAGAGACCATTTTTATGAGAAGATAGAAGGCAATTATAAAAATAACATTTATTTAAAAAAAAACAGTGGCGTATCATTTTTTTGATTAAAAATATTGCAGGGCATGTTAACAGGGACGCCACTGATGAAAATTAAAAAAACCTTTATCCTGAAGAAAACGTATTTTTAAGCGTACTTTGCACCTACCAAAATTTAAAACAAAAATACAAAGCGGTTTTAGAGATATTGAAGAAAAACAGATTTTTTTCTTAAATTTCAACACCCTGTATCTCAGAAATAAAGCTGTTGCGGACCTATGTTCATATAAAGAATTTTTCTTAAAATCATCCAAGGATTATCACCCTTAAGGATCAGCATTCAATTATGAAACACCCTGTATAAAACAGATGGAGCAAACAAATACATTTTTGTCTAAAAATGTATAAGCATTTTTCGTTTTATTATTATTTTATATGATGCTAAAGAGTGACAAGTGTGCGATCTAATTAACAAATACAGGGTGTTTCCAAAAACATGTGCCATATCGCTCGTAGGAAGATTCCTCGCTCAAAAGCAAGACAAATAATTCCTATCAACATCGATCAGCTCTTCGTTTCGGAAACGCAGGATTTTTTTTTTAATATCTCTCAAAAGCTTTAGCAATCTGAATAAAATTTGGGTTATAAAAGTACTACAAATAATACATATTTTAGCAATAAAGAGTTGTGGACAGCTTCACTAGGGGCTTGCGTACGGGCTGGCACCGAAATAATTTTGAGGAAAAAATATGTATGTAAGCCACTCAATTTTTACTTTTTGATAGAACAGTTATGTAGACACTTAAATTATATCTTTTTTCCTTGAATTCGGCTTCGTTTAAGAAATTTTATTATATAGCGTATGCACATTTTATGGGATCGTAATGATCATATTCGGGTAAATTTAAATAATAATTAATTTATATAAACTAAAGC
This sequence comes from Philopedon plagiatum, assembly GCA_963971165.1. Lineage (NCBI taxonomy): Eukaryota > Metazoa > Arthropoda > Insecta > Coleoptera > Curculionidae > Philopedon > Philopedon plagiatum. The sequence goes on along the minus strand of OZ020195.1, from coordinate 31,443,408 downwards.
CTTTTGAAAACGTACGTTACGTAATAAAATTGCATTGCTCCTAAACAAAGCCCAAATCAAAAAAATATGAAGAGACGGCGTTTATTAAGCATTTAACACTGTCATACCATATAACTGTGGTATTAAAAAGTAAATGTATTTTTTTTATAAAATTATTTCATTCCAGTCCGTACGCATGTCCTTGGCGAAGCTGTCCAAAAGCGGACCTGTGTTGATAGGAACTATTTGTCTTCTTTTTGGGTGAAGAATCTCCCCACAAGCGATTTCACATGTTTTTTGGAATAACCCGTTTAAAAATTTAACTAATTATAAGCGCAAAGTTAAACAAAGGGCGAGTTAATTCCATCAGTGTGTTCTCTTCTTTTCTAATACATTAACAGAAAAATGACAAAACACAACTGATGTCATCGAATGCATTATGCGCTGAATTTAAAAACTCGCGCGATGGCTATTGATATTTTTAAAATGTGCTGAAAATTTTTCACTATCTAGTGGCTGTAATAATTTAATTATTCTGACATTAATATTTTAGGGGCCAACTACGATTTATATTTATTTGACGAACTGAAAAAACACAAGAAGCAACCATGGATCCCGAAGCATTTCTTGACATTGCTAATCAGGTGGTTAAATTAAAAATGTTTCCATACTTCGATATAGCTCACTGTACTCTGTGCGCACTCTCAGTAAGGGAGGATCTCGGAAGCGGTAAGTACTACGCCGAGCTTTAGAAAATGTTTATTTTCTTTGTCAAAGCTACAGTATAAGTATTTGTATTAAAATTAATAATTTTATACTATGTAGTCACTTTGAAGTCCGCGAAATGTCGGACTTTTTTACAATCGGTCTTAAAGCATTCAAGCGTGGTGGAAACAATGACCCGCGACTGGCTCAGCCAGCAATCGAGCCCTACGGGCTTAGGCGAGCAACGGCAAAGGGAGGATTTAAAGCGCGACAAGCAAGTGCGCGGACTATAATATAGCTATTACCTTGGCTGCAAAGGCAGTTTAAATTACCAGCGTTATCAGGGCCACATTTACGCGCACCACAAAGGAGCCCATACCACAGAAAAACTGTTTAAAAATTTTAATTTTGGATAGGCTAAAATAAAAAAATCTTTATTTTAAAACTAGGGTTATAATTATAAAAGACGTCGACGTAGTTATTTTGTGTGGACTAATTCCGCTGAACGCTTCAGTGGATAGCTGATATACGAGTTGAGTCAGCATTCAGGGGAGTGGAGCAAGATAAGAGAAGGCTCGTGTTGAATACCTTAATGATTTTTAATTATTTTTATTATCTCATCAATTTAATAATAAGTACACTTTTAATGTTTCCTTTTAGATTTTTACTCAGAAAATTGCTCTAAGATGCCATTTTTGCAAGTTAATTTTCATAATATATTTCCCCCGGTAGGGCCCGCACCACAGGTTCAGCCTAGGGTCTACAGATCCTAAATACGGCCCTGGGTGTTATGTGTTAAATTTTGATTATAACAGCCGTTATGGCACTGTGGCATAGGTACAGTGCATTTCAGATGGCATAACATCTTAGGAAAGTTAAGACACTCTGTATCGAAAAAATTGTCAGATGTAGCGACTAACTCAGTTGAATGTAGTAATAAACGTACTTACAATTTTAGGGGTTCAAACTTTCTCTCGAAAACATCCTTTATCATGTTGGCTTTCATATATGTTGGTAGTATTCGCTGGAGGAATGGTCGCCAATGGACTTCTAGCAGAACCCATATTAGCACCACTTAAAAATACACCACAAGTTTTAGTGGCAACAGCAGTTTGGTGAGTAAATTATTGTAGGGCACTCTGAAATTTCCACTGTTTCGGAGAGAAGATCTAGATAAAATAAAAATATTAATATCTCAAATAACCACGAGTTAAATATTCTTTAGTAAAGGCTTAACTTTAAAAATAAATATTACAAAATTATTTCCCTTCCCCCAAATAAGTTATTGGTTCTAAGTTTCTTGGTAAATTCGATAGATAGCCACAGGCGTAACTAGGGGGGGGGGGGGGTGGGGGCTTAGCATCGCGTTGTAGATGTAAAAAATAAACTATCACTGAACGGTGCCAGATCGTGCGTTATAAAACAGGTAAAGCGTTCTCGCTATCGCTAAGATCGGTTTAATTTGACCATCAAGGTTTTAAATTGACGAGTAGTCGTATAAGAAGTTTTGTATTATGAATATATTTCTGACTTTTTTTGCAAACTCATAAAGTGGAAATTTAAGTACTTCTGTATTTTTTCACAGTAATAAAACTAAATTCATTTTAGCAACAGTTCCATAATAAAAATCACTAGGAAATCAACCTAGTCGCTGAATTTTTTCTTTATCTTCTGACACCCCACGAAGACCGAAGTCTAAGTACTGTGTACCGTGGGTGTACTGGGGAATCGACTCACACATCCAGAGCTGGAAACATCCGTAGGGATTTCACCAGCCCTTTAAGAGGATGTGTGGGGTGGTACCACCTCGGTCGAGGAAGAATTCCTCTACCACCTTCCTTATAGAGAAACTCATATATCTAGGTTTTCAAAGATGCCATATAAACAATGACAGGCAAAAACCTAACTGATCAATTAGAAGACCTAAATTCAAACCAATACTAACAATAAGTCATAAACCTTTTTAGGTAATCCCGGGGAAAATCTTTTAGGATTTTTGTGTATTTTGTACTATAATCCATTTTATTTTTCCGTAGGTATGTGGTTTTTTATACTCCCATGGATGTTGGATACAAACTAGCGAAATTTTTACCAGTTAAAATTGTTTTCTCTGCTATGAAGGAAATATATCGTTGTAAAAAAGTATATGATGGTGTGACACACGCAGCTAAACTATATCCCAATGCTTATTTGATCATGATTATTATTGGAACATTAAAAGGCAATGGAGCTGGGTTTACAAAACTCGTAGAACGACTAATTAGAGGCGTGTGGACTCCGACGGCAATGGAATTTATGCAACCCACTTTGTAAGTATTAAAGCCTGTACATTTTTTAAAGAAACAAGTTAGATTTAAATTACACACAGTAAATTGATACATCCTATATACAACTAATTGCAAGCTGAATAATGATAATAGATTAAAAGCCTTATAAATTGATAAGAGCCTTTTTTTGTACAGATTTAATGCTCTGGTTTATTTAGGTTTGCTCATAATCTTTTCCTGAGCAAACCTGTCAAATCGCACACACAACTGCATAGTTTTGCTGAATTTGCCCCAATACTGCTCGGGCAATCTCAGAACACCCACTCTGCAGACTTTGCCCATAATATATACACCATAAAAACAATCTAAGAAATCTGGGAGCGCTGTCAAACGGTTGTCATATTAAAATTCTATTTCGTGTGATCATGAAATGGAAAAATGTTCATTCATTACAGTTATTTCATTATTACCTTTGGAATCCCCCACGACGAATATTAGAAAGAGTTCTTTTCTGTGCCTTCGTAAAGTTCTGAGCCTGCGAAAATAAGCAAATTTAACTAACACAAGGACACGGTTATTTAAATGTTGAACATATTCGGCCGGATTAGGTCGCAAGCTTTTATTCGCTGTATGTATTATTTGTATACCCGCCTAAAACTGAATTTTTATGCCCTGAAAGCACACAAGCGATAGATAAGCCTTAAGTATCCATATTAAAAAAAAAACCTATTAACTAATTCTTGAGCTTATTTTAAAATGTTTTGGTCTTAGTAAGATCATAATATTTGGCTTTTACGCAAAAATTATGTATATACTCGTATGTAATATAAAAATTTAAAAAAGGAAAGAAAAATTCCAATTGAGAAAAATGCATTGGTTCTCACAATACCTCAAACAGTAGTTGCTTATTAGAGAAAAATATAAATATATAAAAATACTTATAAATATTTAGAAAAATCTAAATTTATAACTTTATTTATATTAGCTAATAAAGTAGTTTAGTTTTTTTCTGGTTACTTTAGTCACTAATATAAATAAACTTTTATTATAAATTTAGATTTTCCTAGATATTTATAAAGATTCTTGTCTATAAATAAGCATTTTTGCGGTATTGTGTAAAAATAAAACTAGTTCTTCCAGTACTTACAACCAACGCCAGAATTTTTCTCATAAAATTTTTTCATAAAAGTCAAATACATACAGGTAAGTGGTAGAGGAGCTTTTCCTCGCCCGAGGAGGTACCACCACTTGCATTCACTTGGAGCTGGTGAAATCTTAGCGGATGTTTCCAGCCCTGGATGCGTGAGTCGGTTTTTATTTCCCTTTCCCCTTCCCATTGTCACTCTTTCTCCTCTTTCTCTGGCACTTCTAATCCTATTCTCTTCTAACTATCCACTAGGGGTAAATAATTCTGGAAATAAGCTACCCCTCCATTCGGATCTCCGGGCGAGGGTTGCCCAGGGGGGACTACCAGAATTCCAAAAGAAACTTTTGCCAACATCTGCGGGCTTAATTCTAATCTGGACTCTGTCCACCTATCAATTATGCAAACACCACATTCTTTTTCTGACCGAAACCCCAATCAGTCCCAAAATCTCAACTAATAATCTTCTGTTTCTGGGCTATGAACTTCTCTCATCTTTTCGTCTTCATGGTGAGGTATGCGCCTACGTTGGCAACACTTTCTTGAACCAGACTCCCGGACCTGGGATTAGGCAAGCCCGATGTCCTCTGCTTAAATCTTCCACTAAATGTGTCTGTTGCATCTGCCGCTCCCCGTCAGAGAACTCCTAAAATGAGTTCTTCGACTTTCTCTTGGCAAGAATTGACTTCGCTGAAGTTATCGTCCTAGGCGATTTTAACGTTCATAGCAAGGAATGGCTAGGTTCCACAAAAGCGGGAGCGACCCAGAAGGCAGAGCGACAGAAAACTTTGCAATCAGCAACTTGTAATCAGGGAGCCTGTACACTTTTCCCGCGTTTCTATCCATAATCCAAACCCACTATACTGCACACCTGTATCCCCTTGTCCGATCAGATCATGGCCTCATTACCGTCTCTGGTCACATATATTCGGAGTTCGTTGAAAACATGCACAACGCACGATCTGGCATTAAAATTCTGCCGACTGGGATGGTTTTCGAAGCTTCTTCTCTGATTTCCCTTCCCCGTCTGTTTTTCATTTCCAATCCCTCCGATATTTGCTCTCATACCACACATATTATTCAAGTTTTTTTATCTTTGGACAGCCCACGAAGGTTTAAACCTAAATACTCTAAGTACCATGGTTGTACTATAACTGTCCTACTCACGCATCCCGAGCTGGAAACATCCGTATGGATTTCACCAGCCCTTTTAAGCAGATGGGTGGGGTGGTGCCTCCTCGGACGAGGACGAAATCCTCTACCACCTTCCTTGTTTAGTGCGAGACACGGCATTCCCAGGCGGTCACCCATCCAAGTAATAACCGTGCCGAGCGTCGCTTAACTTCGGTGATCGAACGCAGTGGCTCGACCATCAAAGTTAAACGTCGCCACATACCCGCAAGAAACCTAAGCTCCACCATCAAAAGTCCTGCTGCATATGTCCTAGATTGTCATGCTAGACATAATATGCAGCAAGTTGAGAGCTCGGTTCTATTGAATCCCGGGTACTTCTGGAGGTTTGTCAAAGAACGTCGTAGTAAGGGTAACTATCCTAGTTTTATGTATCTAGATGACGAATCCGCAGAGAACGGTCAGGAAATAGCAGATTTATTTGCTACATTTTTTTGCCAGTGTTTATGATGATACAGTCTGCACCCCCCAGCTTTGGATCCTCAGGGGTCCCACATTTCTGTCTCACTCAGTAAGTTCTTACTTTCAGAGGTATACCCAAAAATTTCCCTCCTTTCTAGCAGGACATCTAGTGACCCCGATTCCATTCCTGACTTCTTTTTAAAGCGATGTGCCTTTACCATAAGTAAACCCCTGCTGTTACTTTTTAATCTATCTATGGAAACAACTACCTTTCCAAACATATGGAAGCACACATGGATTTATTATATTATAAGGATTCGATGTCCGTATACTGTGAGCGTATCGAACGTGAAGCCTTATATTTGTTGTTTGTTTTCCCCCAGGTTTTTAGTTTACGAACTACGTACTTGAATCAAGAATGGTAGTAGAAAAAGATAAAATAGCATTGGAGTGTTGGAGCTCAGAAGTATTGCTGTCTGTGCTCGTTGCTTAGGAAAACGGCTGAACCTCGGTCTGAACACTCGGTTACACGTACGTCTTTGTCTAATGAACTAGAAAAGAAAAAGTGCGACGTATAGATTTATATAGATTTATAAATGACTCGGAGCGACTTTAAATAAACACCTTTAGAAATAACATAACCTATAAATAATAAATCCTTTTTAACTTAAATTTATTATTATTTAGCAGAAAAATAAAATATTTTAGGGCTTTTATTACTTTTAGTAAATCTTGTGATGCTTCTAACGTATTTTTTGTACAAAAATACAAGGTAAAATAAGATGTGGCCAATGTTTACAAATTGTGTTTTCAGTGTCGTTTAGAATGGTTTGTTTTGGCTTCAAAGAATGTTAAATCATCCCGTATCCAGTCTTAATAAATCCATGGAAGCAAAGCTACATTATCCCTCTCTTCAAATCCGGGAACTCAAATGGCATTAGTAACTACCATGGTTTGTAATCAGTGTGATGTTGCCAAACTTTTTGACAGCATATATGATCAATTAGTGTGGAGGTGAAAAGGGCTGATTAGTGAATCAAGCGGGGTTTTCTAGGGGGAGATCAACTACTGACAATTTGATTCTATATGAGACTGACTTGTTGGGGGCCTTCGATTATAGGACTCAGGTGGATGCTATCTACACGGACTTTTCGAAGGCCTTCGACAGGGTCAGTTTCAAATTACTGTTGGCTAAATTGGAATGGCTGGGATTCCACCCACTACTCATTGATTGGTTGGAGAGTTTCCTGCAGGGAAGAACTCATGGTGTCAAAATAAATAACTTCATCTCCAAAAAATAAGAGTTACCTTGGCAGTTCCCCAGGGCGCACACTGTGCCCTTCTCCAATTTAATCTCTTTGTTAACGACTTGCTAAGTGTCATGCACTGTGCCACCGCAAGTATGTTCGCTGATGATCTTAAATTGTACAGAGCTATAAAACGATGGGAGGACGCTGAAGACCTCCAGGACGACCTGGATGCCGTCTGGAGCTGGTTTCAAACTAATAATATTCATCTTAATATCAAGAAATGTTACATTGGTCTTCATAGAGGTGTGAAAAGGTTTGACACAAAATATAATATCAATAATAAGCCTCTCACCTATGTCAAAGTTGTTATGGACTTAGGAGTATGGTTCGATGAGGAGCTCAGTTTCACTGAAAGTATTGCAAAAATATCAATAAAGGGCCTAAACACTTTGGGTTTCCTAATTCGCAACAGCACGTATTTGTCCCATAATATAACTAAACACCTCTACTGCTCACTGATAAGATCCGGTTTGGAATATTCATCAACTGTCTGGTCTCCCCAATACCAGACGCACAAGGACTCTCTGGAAACGGCGCATAATAAATTTCTCAGATACTCGGCTTATAGAATGGGCATATATTTTGAAAAATACCATAGGTCAGATATGTCGACTAGAATGAATTCGGATTCTCTGGAAAATAGACGCATTCGCTTTGACTTGTTTTGTTTACAAACTGATTCATGACTTAATAAATTGCCCTCGCCTGCTTTCGAAAGCTCAACTTAATGTACCTTGTAGACAACTGCGTAACTTTTCTCTGTTTCATGTCCCTTCCCATTTTACCAATTACGGTCGGAATGCTCCTATTGTCAGGACGCTGAATTTATTGAATAAGACGAATGTAGATATATTTAGATGCACGTTGTTAGGTTTCAGAAGATTGATTAAATCATGTAACTTTTAGTGAAAGCTTAGTATGTTTTGTTGATTGTTGAGATGCTTTTATACATTTACTTTCGTTGCCTGATTAATGTTAATCTTTATGTTAGCCATATTGTAAAAATGTGGATTCCCTGTGAATTTAATAAATAACATATATATATATATATATATATATATATATATATATATATATATATATATATATATATATATATATATATTTAAATAAGTAACCAAAATGTCTTTGTAAATAATTTCACAATATTATCTATTCACCCAACTACACCAATGGATTTGTTACAAGCGAATATAATATTACTTACCTGTGAAAAGAAACTTCTGGGTTCAATTTTTCGCAAACTTGACACTGCCGTGCCTAAATGTTTTTTTCGCAAAATAATGTCAGCTTCAAAAATACTTAAACGCTTCTCGCAAACACACAACAAAATAATTCCACTCTCGAACAACGTCGCAATCGTCAACGAATTATATGAATGGCCCCTTGCTTCTCAATTCCTAGTAAAACTGGTAGTAGTAGTAAAAAGCGTTGCTACTTTTACTTAATAATTTATCAAAGTGAGAAGAAAATAAAAGTTTATTCGGCTATGATGCATAAAATAGAACAAAATGTATTACTTTTTTATTATTTAATACTTATGTATGCTAATTTCATTAGATGAAGATATAATCAAATAAATGTCGTGTAATACTGTATTGCTTGGATGGCATCAATCAGGACATTTTGTACATTTTGGCAACCGTCTGCAGTTGACCAGTCAATACCATCGACCAGTTTTTAGTGCAAATCGAATGTTGAATAGTAAATAACTTTGTCTTTAGTTTTTTTTAACGTTTATGGTATCAACCCTAAAAAGTTTTAAATAAAACTAGTAGAGAAATTATGAAAATGGTAATAACGGTTTTGGTCATACCGTTCATAACATTTGGCGAAAACCTAGTTTTCAGCATGACGGACAATGTACTCCATCCTTCGCCACGCCAACTTGCATTTACACATTCCTAAACAATATTCAAAAATAAAAACATTTTTAAATATGTTTGCAACATAAAAGTACCTATCTGCGGGCCTATTTAAAGATTAATTTTATAACACTTTTTTATGTTTTAGCTACACCAAAGCGTCATTAGTGGCGTCAATTATCTTTATTTTGGATAAGAAAACCGAGCTTATATCTGCCCCTCACGCACTAGTATACTTTGGTATCGTAATATTCTTCGTTTATTTCAAGCTATCTTCTATAATTTTGGGAATTCACGATCCCTTTATTCCATTTGAAAATCTTATGTGCGCCCTGTTCTTTGGTGGAGTATGGGATAGTTTAGCTAAAATTTTTGGAAAGGGACAGATGAAAGAAGGAGAAGTAAAGGATGTTAAGAAGACCAACTAAAAGTAAGGTTGGAGGTTAGTTATGTCTGTGACTAAGAATCTGTTTTTAAATTGAGCTATTAATTCCATCGCTGGCTTTTCTCACTTTTTAACTTACTTATCAGGCGCGGTCGGTGAAATTTTAAAGTTGTATATCTCTGTTGCTACTTATGGGATCCATGCCAAATTCAGGTCTTTTAATATTTTTGAATTGACACCTGGGAAAAAAATTAACACGCTTAGGTATTTTATTTATTTTTGATTCTAAGCAGATTTTACAACATTTTGTCGACAATTCTTAAATTTAAGAGAAAAAAATGTGTTAGTAGAAAGTCATTTGAATTTTTTTAAACCTAAAATATAACGTAAAAAAATTCAGATGACTAACTTTCTACTAACACATTTTTTCTCTTAAAATTTAAGAATTGATGAAATTTAAGATTGAAGAAAATGATGTAAAATTTGTTTAGAAAAAATAATAAATAAAATACCTAAGCGTGTTAATTTTTTTCCCAGGTGGGTCAATTTAAAAATTCAGCTTTTTTCGCAAATTACAAAAAAAAAATCTTTACCTAAACATTCCTAGTAGGCTCACTATTAAAAATCCTGAACTTGGCATGGGTCCCATAAGTAGCAACAGAGATATACAACTTTAAAATTTCACGGGCCGCGCCTGCTTATTATAATAATGACAGAAGAGTAGCCGTTACTCAAACGTTTATGGTAATTTTTTTCTTGTTATTTATATGTTGGACGCAAAGTCTAAAACGGTCACTGGTCGAAATATTCGACCAAACCTAGGAGTGGATGTTTTGAAACAGCCAAAGCCCAAAATGAGCATCGAGTTTGGGATTTGAACGTTTAAAAAGGACCTATTTTAAGATTGTGTAAATACTAACCTTATAAAGTTTTTTGATTCTTGACCCCGAGTAACGCATTATTATAATTGTCGCTGGTGTCTATTGTTAGCCATGAGTAGGTTTTAAATTGGACCATATCAGAAAGGAACTATATATATACGAGGCGCTCAGAACCAGAACGGCCCAAGCCACAAAATTACGAAAAATGAGTTTTATGCAGACTTAGAACTTCCAATATGTAATCTTTTAGGGCCAAATTGATCCAACCCACCTTTTGTCACTGGTACATAGATGGCAGCATAACTTTGTTCTGGCATTTATAACATACAACTATACTGTAGGGCCAGAGTGGCTTACCTGGTTATTTTGTGGGTTTTGTTTTGTTTGTTTTTGTTTATTATAGACTGTTCAAAGTGTGTTGACATTTATTCAATAAAAAAATCATATTAAAACCCGTTTAACTTCACGGTTTAAACCAGTCAAAAAAATCATTTTTCTTTTCTCATTTTCTCCATATTATCTTTTACGGGGTTGGGCCGTTCTGATTCTGATCGCCTCACATATTTAAACATTTTAACGTTTTAGTGATTTGTGGAAATCGCTACTTTTAGACTTTTAAAAACATATTCTGTATTTCAGGAAAGTATTAAATGAATGGTAGGTTTGATCAGTGCGGAAAATCAAATTTATCATTCCGTTACCAACCACGAGGCTACTCTATACGTATAAAAACGTCTGTAATTATTGTACCAAATTGTATTTTAAGATTTTTAATAAAGATAATATTAACAAAATAGTATATTTACTTTTTCTAATTTAGATGATGTCCTATAGAGTTCTTGGCAAACGAAAAAATTGTTATTTTTTAACAGAAAATGATATATATTTTTATAAAACGTCCTATTTCATCTAGGAATTTGCCATTCAAAACCTGCAATTTGTTATAGCTGCATGATGTAATAACAATAAAAGGGACTAATTTTTTTGTTACAAAGTTACAGGTTCATTTTACAATTTTTATATTAAATTGCCCATTTCATGTTTTTAAATTGCCCTTATAACACCTTACATATTATTTTGTTTTTATAGGGCATCAATTTAAAAAAATTCTAAAACTTTTTATGAAGGGTGATTTTTCCTAACAAAATTAAACCTAAATTTTTCCCTTCGGCAAGAACACGCTGCTGCTCTGTGTTCTGTACTATAGAATGTATTACCATTTTTGATAATTTTTCATTAAATCCTTTACATGACGTCGTTCCGTAGAAACGCTTTTATTATTATAACGCACTAAATCCTATTCACAGATTACATTTAAAGATAAAAAATCACTAGTTCTTTCTAGTTCACTTTCAGATAAGTTCTAGCATTTTATAGTCTGCAACACTGCTCAAAACACTAAACTAATTTGTTAATGAAGTCGTAGAAAAAGTTCACATAATTAAATGTTGCTGGTATAAACCAAAATCCATTAATCTGTGTTTAGCACTAAACAAACTCCTTGTAATATCCAGTGGCTAATATGTTCTGTAGTCCGTAAATCTGCCTCGAATACTAAACCGACACCCATCGCGTTTCTTCTTTGTGACGTGGTATATACTGGAGTTTTTAATGTATTTTGCAACTTTAACCTGAAAGCTTCTATTGGGACAACTCCAAGGACTGGCAACTTTTCAACCAAAATTTTCGGTGTTGATCGTTTAAGGCAGTTATTTTCGATGTCCCACGCTGCTCCTTCAAGGAATAATCCATGAACTAAGCAATTTCCCTAAAATAAAAAAGTCTTTTTGTAACCTAGATCTATAATAATAATGTTTATTCAAATATAAGATACATATATATATATATATATAAAATATTCCATTTTATGAATAAACTAAGAAATTTATTATTATTTATTTATTTATCTGAAAAGTGGTATTTTTCAAAATAGAATGAAAATAATTCGCAGTTAGTTATTTTGACACCAATTCGCTCTATTATGTTCAAGACAAGTATTTATATAAAAAAAATGACATATTATACCGTCTACAAACGACAAACATATTTCTGGTATTAATTTAACGAACGCCCTTTGTGGGTCAGTAAAGCGCGGAATACAGAAACTTCGTAAATTATAATAGAAAAGTTTTCAGTATCTAATATTACCTCTGCCTTAACGGAAGAGGTTGGTTACCTCTTTCAGAAACACAATTGTTTTAGTATTTGCAACTAGTAATGTGACGATAGCCGAACATTCGATAATTTTTCAATTAAATATTCAACCTTGCCGCCTTTTTTATTTAGTGGGCTTTAGTTGAAATTTGAGTACAGGGGTATTGATTATATTTGGACCAACAGATAACTTTTTTATTGGAAGAGATAGAAAAATATTAAAATTAGAAACATTTTAGATTTGTACAAGAACCATATAGGCTAAGCAATAGAGCAATTTGTCGTGACATTAATACTATTAGAAAACCGCCTGTGCCATCATCTAAAAGACGATCCGTAGATGATTGCTGTTATATTTCCAACTCTGAAATTTTTTCCTTTAATTTGTTATAAGCATTTTTAAGCAAAAAAGCTATTTTTTTAGTTTTTTGCTTATAAAATGGAAAGTAATGAAGCAATCTTAATGGTGTTGTAAATGGACGATTTGTAGAGAATAAAAATAAGAACAAAATGAGAGGTCGAACGTCCCGATAGGATAAGTAGCAACGGACAAAATCCGGAAAAACCGGAAAATTAGTTTTTTTTTCAAATTCGTAAATCGGCCATTTTTAAACGTAGAGGGCTCAAACTTTGGAAAAAGGTAGTAATTTATAGCTACTTTATGTGTGCAAAACCCCGACGCTGTCCGACGATTAGTTTTGCCACAATCGTCATTTTAATTTTTCAACACACTATTTTGCAACAGGTCTGGATGCTCTATGGATCGTCCGATTTTAATTATTGAAACATAGTTGAAAAGTACAAGTTTAATTGAACAAAATGTATATTTTAATTTTTCCATAAAATGCTACGAAACCGGTTGAAAATGCAGGTAAAAATGCGTGAAAATGGCCGAGCGCGAAAAACGGTCTTGTAGCGGGAGGGCAGCGGAGCGAAGGGGAGGCAATATTCGCGCGCTCGGCCATTTTCACGCATCTTTACGTGCATTTTCAACCGGTTTCGTAGCATTTTATGGAAAAATTAAAACATACATTTTGTTCAATTAAACTTGTACTTTTCAAATCCGTTTCAATAATTAAAATTGGACGATCCATAGAGCATCCAGACCTGTTGCAAAATAGTGTATTGAAAAATTAAAATGACGATTGTGGCAAAACTAATCGTCGGACAGCGTCAGGGTTTTGCACACATAAAGTAGCTATAAATTACTACTTTTCCCCAAAGTTTGAGCCCTCTACGTTCAAAAATGACCCATTTATGAATTTTTTTAAAAAACTCTTAATTTTCCGTTTTCCGGATTTTGTTCGTTCCTACTTATCCTATCGGGACGTTCGACCTCTCATTTTGTTCATATTTTTATTCTCTACAAATCGTCCAATTATACTATTAAGATTGCTTCATTACTTTTGATTTTATAAGCAAAAAACTAAAAAAATCGCGTTTTTTTTGCTTAAAAATGTTTATAACAAATTAAAGGAAAAAATTTCAGAGTTGGAAATATAACAGGAATCATCTACGGATCGTTTTTCAGATGATGGCACAGTCGGTTTTCTAATAGGATTAATGTCAAAAAATCGCTAATATTTTGCTCTGTTGCTTGGCCTAATAAGCAAACGTAACTGAAAAAACAATTGAACATCAAATAAGCGAGTTTTGACCCTAAGTTTTTTTCAGAGAGCTCGCCATATTATTTTTTAAATTCTACTGGCTAAGAGCTAAGTTTTATGTTAAGTTACCTATACCGATGTTAGACTGTTTTTCTATAATTTATAAAAAAATAAAACTATACTCAAGCAACCCTCCATACCCTTCGTATATAAGTTAATGCAAATCGTATAGGGTTTCTATGGAAACATTGATAATCTTTAGTTAAGTCATCGTCGATTAAAATATCTTTCGACGGTGGTTTAGTGATAGTTGCTCTAGCCAGGTGCTTCAGTCATTCAAAGAAAGACAGTTTATTATTAGTTTACTTATTATGGGTTAAAGGCAGCAACAAAAGGTTGATATAATATGTGCATCATAATATATAAAGTGCAATAAAAATAAGAATCAAGTCAAGGACACTATATGCAAGACTGTATGAGAACCGGCAAGTTCCAAGCCTAAACACCTTGATAAGAACATATACGAAAATAATAAATTCTCAAGATTTCAAGATAAAAAGAACAGCACGCTCACGCCAGCCTGACGAACACATTCTGCTTTATCTTAAATTTCAACTATAAACCTATAAGTTCCGTAAAGTTCAACAGCTTTCTGAAGAAAATAAACGCAAAAGACTGGAATTTTGTAATGTTATGCTAGAACAACTACACAGGGGGTGACACTTTCTTTGATAGGATAATATGGAGAGACGAGGCTTACTTTGTTACCAACAGTATCTATAATAGAGAAAATACCCAGCCTAACACAAGAAGTTGCCAGTGGTCCAGAGCAGGATGTTAATAAATAATTGATATCAGGGGAAGCTCCTACTTCTAAGTGTCCATAGTCAATTCATTCCTTTTCGACTTACAGAACTGGAGAAAATCTATGCACCACATAAATGGCAGGGCTAACACAACTGTTTCAAAGCAGTGCTCTACTGAAAAATTGTCAGGAAAAGCTACTATTTCTGTCTATCCACTCCTTGAAACACAGAACAAAGGAAAACCTATAGATATATAGTAACAGTTTTATAGAACAAGGGAAAATCTATAGATATACAGTATGTTTTCTAATTAAATGTCAATATTTAAGGGAGCGATTTTTGGTTCCATTTTAAAAAGAAAACTTCATATGAACGTATGTCCTAAACGTCTTAACTTTTGAGATACAGGGTGGTAATGTTTTCAAAAATAAATAGTTTTTTATTACTATCTGTAATACCACTTTAGATATTTTAATTAAATTTGGCATACATGTACTCTGTATCAAGAGGCATTATTTAGTGTACCACAATTTTTTTTTATTTTCGCCAGTGGCGTTCGTACGGAATTTCACCTGCCTATTTTGGCAGACATTAATGGTACGCCACTGATTTCTCGTTAAATTAATAATTATTCCTGAAATCCCCAATCATTTCTAAGCAAATTTGATCTCTTGAATTTTTTCAATCCGATGCACGGTTTTCGCTTAAAAAAATAAAAACCTTTTCTGTGCATGATCATAACAATATCGTTAGTATGACAATATCACCATGCAGAGAAATAGATCTCATTTTTTAGATCAAATTTGCTTAGAAATGAATAAGGAAGTTAATTTTTGAGATCCTTATTCATTTCTAAGCAAATTTGATCTAAAAAATAAAATCTATTTCTCTGCATGGTGATATTGTCATATTAACGATATTGTTATCAAC
Organism: Philopedon plagiatum; assembly: GCA_963971165.1. Classification (NCBI taxonomy): domain Eukaryota; kingdom Metazoa; phylum Arthropoda; class Insecta; order Coleoptera; family Curculionidae; genus Philopedon; species Philopedon plagiatum. The sequence continues at coordinate 31,427,782 of OZ020195.1, read as the reverse complement.
CGTGCATAGGATTGAAAAAATTCAAGAGATCAAATTTGCTTAGAAATGATTGGGGATTTCAGGAATAATTTTAATTTTACTAGAAATCAGTGGCGTACCATCAATGTCTGCCAAAATAGGCAGGTGAAATTCCGTACGAACGCCACTGGTGGAAATAAAAAAAATTGTGGTACACTAAATAATGCCCCTTGATACATACATGTATGCCAAATTTAATTAAAATATCTAAAGTGGTATTACAGATATTAATAAAAAACTATTTATTTTTGAAAACTTTACCACCCTGTATCTCAAAAGTTAAGACGTTTAGGACATACGTTCATATGAAGTTTTCTTTTTAAAATGGACCCAAAAATCGCCCCCTTAAATATTGACATTCAATTAGAAAACACCCTGTATAGTAACAGTTTTTCCATCATTGTATTTTTTGATGAAAATTTAAATAAGGAAACAAAATGAAGCATTTCCTGATTTACATACGAACATTTTACTGTTCATATTTTTGTCTATACAGGGTGTTCTCAAAGTTGAGGCATTTATTTTAATAGGTTGTAGAACTCGTAAAAATAAACCATTTGCACGGTGTGCCTCGACTAAGTCAAAGGTCTTCCCACTTCCAAGTAATTTAAGCCCAAAATGATAATCCTATATCAATAGTTTGAAAAGAAAACTTGATGTTACCAATTTTTTTTAGGTTAAGCTGCTTTATTTTATGAAAAAGAGAAGGAACAAAAAATTTTAAGGCGTATAATCTTTTAAGTCCTCGAAACAATATCTTTTTAGTGAAAATGTTTAATATTTTTAAATGGCGTTGATAATCCTGAAAAAAAGATGAAAAAATTAGTTATTCTTCACTTTTTAGTACCTATCTCTTAAATGGTACTTTTAAACACGATGGTTTATGAATTAATTTTAAAGATAATGCAATTATCTACAAATCAAAAAAAAACATTGCCTCTCTATATACATCTGTTCAAAATATATAGGTAATAGAAGGTCGGAAAATTCGAACAAAGGAATAATGGTATCAGAATGTTGTGATATATCTTAATAATTATAAGTTATGGTTAAAACTGATTATCATAAATGAAAAAAAATCATCTTTTATCTGGAATAAAACCAAAGATATGATCGTGGGAAACTGTATGTCCGCGCCGACGCGACGGTGGTTACAGTGCCAACCGCGTAGAGCGCTGACGAAATGCATTTAATAGCTGTATTATGTTTTTTCGAGTTTTACTTACTTAGTGAAAATATAAAATTTATTCCTTTGAATTTAATTTTCTTTAAATTTCCTTTAATGCTTTTTGTGTTTTTGACAAAGGACACGAGATGGCGGTGTATCAGGTCATTCATATATACAAGGACTTGCCATCTATTCTCCCTATGAGTCTTTAATCTATGGCATGCGATACAGTGGCAAATTTTTTAGAAATATTTTGTCTACATTTTTCTAGGTTTAAAACAAACATGTTTATGAAGATGTGTAGTATTTTATGATAAATTGCAAAAAAAAAATTCATCTTAATTTTACAAGAAAAGCATTTTCTAAACCTACTTACAGCTGCAGGTCGTAAAATAACATCGGCTGGATCGACGAATTCTGTCACAGAGGTATAGAGAGTAGATCTGTCCAGTGGCCAATTATGTAATCTGCATGCAATTTGAACCAGTGCTGCGAGATACGTTTCTGGAATGTGTAGTCCCGAAATCCATAAAACTGTCGGTTCTCCAGTTGTAGACTACATTGACAATCACAAATTATTTAAATTTTAAATAAAATAAATGGTTTTAAAGTTGATTGTGGTGTGTAGGTCGACCTTTAGAATGTGGAAGTTTTAAATTTGACCAAAATTCGGGATAAAAAAGCAGTAGATGTATTTATACAGGGTCTTTAGGAAGGAGTTGGACATACTTTAACAACAAATTTCTTAGCTGAGGTTGTTTTACAATTTTTCTTCCTTAAGTTATAGTTGTTAGTTTTTTTAAAACTTTGACAGCAAATTAATTACTTTCAGGACTTCTTATATTATGCTATATATATTTATATGAGGTAGCCCGATAAGATTTTTTTTTGGTAAAAGATTTAGAGGGCACCCTACATATTCTTTTATTTTTATGGTATTTTTTATATGAAAAATATGAAGAAAAGGTATTCCTTTTTTTATTCTTGTTTAATACATACCACTTATTATATAAAAATGCAGGTTGCCGGGCAACAAACCAAAACGGTTTAAACAATAAGAAAAATAAACATTTACAATGTCCAATTTTCTCCATATTCTTTGATGAATAACGAACCAAAAGTGTGTTTAGACAGCTTAGACGCTAGACCGGTGTGATTTGACGAGAAGTTTTAAAATGACAAGAATAAGTCAACTAAGTTGTATACTATGAATTTGTTTTAGAGTTGTTGCAAATTTATAAAGAAAAGGGCAATTTTAGTATGTACTTTCCACAATGATAAAACTAAATTCATTTTTGCAACAAGTTTCAAGATAGATGTCATTGGGAAACCAAGCAAGTCGCTGAAATTTTAGAATAACTCTCAAGTTTTTAATAGCGACTTATTAAAAATGACAGAACGAAAATCTGTCAGAGCCTAACTGATCAACTAGAAGATATTAATTCAAACCAGTGCTAAATCTTAAACCTTTTAAGTGAATCTGGGCGAATGTTTTTGAAGATGAATTTTTTTAAATTGGGCATATGACAATTTTGAGTAAATTCAACTCACTGTAAATACAGGGCGTTGGAAAACTCTCCATTCAAAATTTTACAGGTGATTCTTTGGCCAAAAATAAGAAGAAGATTCGTGTTAACATAGGTCCGACAACGATTTGTTTCTGAAATACAGATAGATAAAATAAATAAGAAAACCTGAATTGTATTTAAAAATTTATCACCCTGTATCTCGGAAATAAAAAAATCACCTGTTGAATTTGACATGTTGGAGGCAACCTGTTGAGATATTGTTTAAACCAATTTGAACATTTTAGCATGTTTCAATTTATGTAATGTAATTAAGTAAGTTAACCCAAACCAACCATTGCATCCCATTTAATTTCGAAAAAAGCTTCAACCATAGCAGAGAACGCTCGAAATTCTCCAAGCGTCAACCCAAACATAGCCTTTGTGGGAAAGTTCGAGTTAGCGCTCGACAAAGAACGAGTGGAGTGAGTTTGGAGAACGTGACGTCCTACTGCGAACATATTAGGATAACGCATCTTGAACGCGAGTGAGGAGTTAGAATACAACATAACTTAACTGTTTTCTGTGATTATCTCAAAGTATATCATTGAGTTTGTTAGTTGTGTTTCAATTGTGTTTTGTCTATGTCTGCTAGTACGTAAGCATGGATATAGAATGTTTAACTTTGTACGTTGCAAGATCTTTAAACTAAGAAGGTTACCTCATAGAGCAGCTTCCGGGTGAGGGGTCCCCGTGGGCGAGGCGGAAGGCATGACGTCGATTGGCGACCGGCGCGGCGGCCCGTTTTCTAGCTCTTCTTCACCACTGTTATTGTTATATTCGTTGCAATATCGTGTGTTTTCTCAAAAATTGTTGTGATTTTGTTGCTTTTTCCAAGTTTTTCTCGACTAAATCTTTGTATTAAGTGTTTTATAAGTTGTATAGACATTATTTAGTATAAGTACCTGTTAGTGATATTACTGTACCGTTGTAACGAATGTATAATATAAGCGATTAATTCATATTTTGAAAAAAAAAACAGAAACCTTATTTATTCTTAATATTCAATGAATGCAGAATAAAAAAAAATGTGTAGGTAAAAAAGAATAGGTATACATCACAAACATTGCATGCAAAACAAAATTTAAATCAGATTTTTTGTCTACCTACCTATTTATACGTCCATACAGCTAGTCAAACAAAATTTGTAATTATGATCATTTTAATCGATTATTCCCAAACAACATAGGTAATTAATAGTATATAAAAAATTAATAGTATATAAAAAACTAATTTCCTTTAAAAACTACCAAAATAACGATATTTTGCTCTCAAGAAAAAGACGAGCTATTAGCGCGTGTAGAAGAGAGATCGACGATACCGTGTAAAGCGCGCAGGTCGCCGTGTGACATAGCGGCGTTGAGATAGGTCAGCATCGAATGAGGCAACCTTCTTAGTTTAAAGATCTTGGGTACGTTGTGGGTTAGATTTTTTTTTAAGACGAAGAAGGAAAACAAATTTTGTGTAAAGTAACGGACTTTGTCTAAGGTATAAGAATATGATTTGCAAACAAATATAATAAGTAACATAAAAACGTATCCATTTTATTGATTTATAGAGTACCTCATATTAGTACTTATATAGTCTTCCAGCTCCATACACACAAAAGCTTTGGTTTATCTCTTGATAATTATAAAATAATTACAAAATATTTTTTATACTAATTTTGTTTGTTAGTATCAAAAGAGAGGTCACCTTTTGATACAATCATAAACAGAAAAAAAAATACCATTACTAATTATATTACACATTTTCACATTTTCGAGGAACAAGCGTTTGTTTTACTTTGTCGCTCGCCGAGCGACAAAGTTACTTTGTCGCTCGCTTAGTTACCATGGACACCTTAATAATAATAAAGAAACGTCCAGCGCATCTGCGACTTTTGACACAAAAATACTATTTTAACAAACATTCTTATCTAGACACATATGTAACGTAAAGTAATGCTCACTTTTTGAAATATGAAGTGTCAAGTTTGAGATTATCAAAGTTTATCAATTTTTACCAAACATTTTTATAAAAACACCGGTTGCAGAAAAAATCATGTGTGTAATTCGAGCGCAAAGTGACATTGCCGCTCTCGCGAGATAGCAGCCGCGCTCCGCTACGCGTCGCGCGTCTAATTTCTCGCTCAGAGCGGCAATATATCACTTTGCGCTCTTAATACACAAATAGCTATTGTGTGTTTGATACACAGAATTTTGACAGTCGGTTCCCCGACTATACCATCTTTGTTATATAACATCCTCTAGTGCACTTTGATGATCAGGTCAATTTTTAAATTCGTTTTTCGTTGAAACTCTATACTTTAATAACACAGATAAGATGACCTTTTTTAAAGCAAACTGAATGCCAAAATCAAAAAGCAAATAATCTTTTTCAAATCTTTGCCTCAAGCATAGAATTTTTAGTAATGTTGATATCTAGCAAAGCCCTAAAAATTTGATCCTAAATGGAAAAATCGAAATAAGAAGAACTTTAATTGTCGCATAATTGAACTACTGTTTGATTTATTAAAAATGTACACATTGTATATGTTACATACCCAGGAGAAATACTGCTGCTGTCTTGATTCAAAAAATTCCATCCACCCTCCTAGACTTTTACATGTAGCTGGAGCCAATTTTCTCCAGCTATTGGGGAGCTGACCATTAAATAAAGAATAAGCGACATTATCAAGAACACTATCCATTCCGATTTCTCCAGAAAGGGCTTTTTTTAGTTGGGTTAAACTCCTTTTCATTGCGGCTATTAATTTGTTAAATCGTTCAAGTTCTTGCAAAAGAACGACAATTGTTGGCGACATCATTCTTTGAAAATATCGGCGAACTTTCCAAACTTCATATTCTTCAGGAATTTTTTTCAAAACATCATTAGCCACGGTTTCTATAAATTCTTCTCTACTAATACCTTGGTCCGATGCAGCTTAAATAAAAACAATATGTATACTGTGTTTTTTTATATCACTAAATAATTATTTCAGTTTAATCTGCCAACTTTAACTGCTAGCCTCGACTGAACAAAAACTTTAAGGACATATTTGCATATACTATGTTTATTAGTACCGAATGGGGAGATATTCTACAATAGGCGCTTCTATATATATATATATATATATATATATATATATATATATATATATATATATATATATATATATATATATATATATATATATATATATATATATATTTGGGTGTCCGTTATTTGCCGACTTTAAAATTATTCAAAGCTCGGTAGTTATTTCTAGGATCTCAAAAACGAGGTTTCCCCAAGTTTCAGCTCGATCCGTTGCAAATAGCCGTGCCACCGCACACTTCATTTTTCCCATGTTATTTAAATGGGGAAGGTCATTTTTCTTGGTATTTTTGGGATTACAAAATACTAATTCAGACAATCCGTTTACTGTTGAATACCATTCTACAATGATGGATTTACATGTAGGAACAGTTATTTAGCCTATTCGTAATTTTTTTTTATTTTTTTTTATATATTTTTTTTTTATTTTTTTTTTACGAATGGGCTAAATAACTGTTCCTACATCTAAATATATCATTGTAGAATGGTATTCAACAGTTAGTAAACGGATTGTCTGAATTAGTATTTTGTAATCCCAAAAATACCAAGAAAAATGCCCTTCCCCATTTAAATAACATGGGAAAAATGAAGTGTGCGGTGGCACGGCTATTTGCAACAGATCGAGCTGAAACTTGGAGAAACTCCGTTTTTGGGGTCCTAGAACCGAAATAACTACCGAGCTTTGAATAATTTTAAAGTCGGAAAATAACGGACACCCTAATATATATATATATATATATATATATATATATATATATATATATATATATATATATATATAATGTATATAGGTATATATAGGGTGTTATATAATTCACTGCATATATTTCAATGAGTGACTCCAATACTTTTTTCCCTCAAATCGCACATTTTTTTATATAAAAATGCCAAAATACCGGCCCTTATCCGACGCATCTGAAGGGCCTGACGTCACGGGCTCTAATATTATAAAGAAAAAACAAATGATCCAGTCGGGGCATTGCCAAATTCAAATAATATTGCAAAATCTCATTTTTCTACCAGTCTTAGTGAAAACCGGAAATAATCAAAAGTATTTGTAATTCCACAGACGGATTTTACCAAAAATGTGTATTTTAGTTTAAGAGGTAGCAATTTTTTTACTTAATATCGGAAAATATGGAACACTCGTGAATTCGGTTGAAATTGCAACCAGAACAAAATAGGCTATGCTGTACCATTAACACAAAGAATAGTCACTTACCTATTACGTTATTTATTAATGAGATGAGCATACTACTAGCTTAAACTTTTTGCCTTTCAAAATAGGTTAAAAATCAAACAATAAAATTGTTTATAGCCGAGTTTAAAACATACTTCGTGAAAGTTCTTTCAGCGACGCTTCAAAATTTCACTGCACTTAAAAAGAGTTAAATCACCCATTTATTACTTATTTTTTTCTGGGGGTTCTGCCATCGGTATTATTCGCATAAACTAACGGTTTTCGTCAATATTATAACTTATAACGCAACATAGGACACTAAAATGTGAAAAATTACCGACATCATCAAACAACTTCTTCGGCACACCACATGGTTTTTGACAAGACAACTACGAAATAACTACGAAATACATCTTATTTTTTATCTCGCTCTTGCTCGCTGTCTTTGTCCGTCTCTTTCTGTTGTTGGAAAGCTGAAATTCTTCAAATCAGCTGACTGTAATAGTGCCCTATAGAATATCTTTTAACTATAGCCGTAAGCACGTTATTAGGGGGAATTTGCAAGAAAAAACTGCGGATACGCTAATTAATGAACGATAAAATTTAGAGTGGTATTTTTTAGTCAGAGTAGGCCTACCAGATATTTTAATTTAGATTTTTTTATAAATCATGTAATAGAAACACCACATTAAATTATATCGTTTTTGGCTTAACGTTGCTAATTGCAAAATCTCACTATGAAGTATTCTGGCTTCGCCGTAGTTCGCAGTTTGGCGATTCAACCTGAGAACAGCGTGGCGTCCTCTTCAGGCGATTTGCTAGGGGGAATGTTTTCGTTTCGTCTTTGTCTTCATTATCGCAGTATTTGGCATCTTTGTCAATCTTGTCAAGAATGAGCCCTTCTACCCCCGTTCAAAATCAGTTGATTGCAGGTGGCTTCATTAATTTGAGTCGCCAATACTTTTCATTTTCCTTTTAAATTAGTTCCCAGTTTTTCACAACAAACCCTTTGTTTTTCTGTGGTTTTTTAATAATGCTGATAGTAAAAAATACCGTGGATTCTTTTAAGCATTGTATTTAATTAGTTAGTGGAATGTTTTTTTCATTAATGGCCATACCTACGGTTTTGTTAGTATTGTGTAGTGTGTCAAGTTTAATGTAAACATCTTTTTATAATAAGGGAAGTGAATTTTACAGAGATTTTACTTTAAAAGTAAAAAATCATAAGTTTTCAGTTTTTAAAGTAGTGACAAATACCGTGGAATCTTTTAAATTTTGTGTTTGATGCATTATTGGAACTTTTTTTAGTGCAGTCAGGCGTTAGTTCCTTGCATTAAATTAATGGCTGTATTGTGTGTGTGTTTTTTGGTACCTATACTGGTATTTTCAAAAGAAGTGTATTTTAAAGAGATTTTACTCAAAAGTAATAATAACATTATTTCTTATGCTAACTTGTTACATAAAAAAATATTGATAGAATTGGCAACTTGCTCCGTATCATGTGTTTCTTGCCAGTGGCGGGTACCACTGGTTTGAGAAAATTGAAGGGGCGATTACCACCTTATTATTGCGAAGCGCCATTTATGACTATTTTTCTTCAATATGAATTCATATCTGATTCATTTGCTTATTTTTGTGCTAAGGTAAGCATTCATATAATTGACAAAGAATTTGCAAATCGGAAATATTGTAACAGTAACACCGCTTAATTACCAACATACTTTAGAAAAAAACTGACTGGTTGGTCAGCTGATTGAACCGCTCGGCGTATTTTAGAAACTGCAATATTATTAACTAAAAGTTTGGTACAAAAGTTTCGCTTATAATTTAGAAATTCTAGAAATGTTTCAAAAGAAACTGTAAAAAACTATCAATTATTATTAAAATATTGTGTGCACGGACGTAGGCAGACCTACTTTTACAAATTTATACTGATCGATATAGATGGACGAATTGCTTAACTAATTTCGTTTCATTTTAGACCAGCCGAGGAATGAATAATTTAATAATTTAATTCAGCCATTGTTAGTTAAAGAGGTTGCAAGCCTTACGGATTATTGCAATGATTTCGATTATTTGACAGAAAAGTAAAAAATAAGTTCTTGCTTAGGTCTCTTTACATCTTTATAATAAAATGTTTAGCCCATAACACAACACGGCAAGCTTATTTAGAATAAGCGTATTATTTTTGGAAATTATGTAATAATATCACTTGAGGTTTTAATTTTAAAATTAAAAAGTACAACTTACAAACTTGTGGTTGAAGTTCAATAAGTATGTTCCACATTTCCTTTGTAGCTTGTGTGTAATATCCAATTTCTGCATTGGAATGTAAACCAAATACTTCTGGACTGTTTGCCAATGGTAATTCATCAATAAATGCTAAAGAAATTATTGGTTAAAAGCATTTCGTTAAAAATATTAGGCTTTTTTAATACCTATGTAATCCTCCTTATTACCGTCCGGTGGAATAACATAATCAACCGTATTATCCTGATAAAAATGAAATGGTTGAAAGGTATCAAACAAAAAGTCACCCATATATTCATCCATGTAGGTTGCTACGATTCTTCTGTCATAGTCGTCAATGACGCGTCCTCCATACATTACTTCTCCAATCAAATATTTTAAACTATTCCAGGGAATCCTAGGATCTTTTGCCTTACGGGCCTTGGTAAGGTAAGTGTCTAATATTTGAACGCATACGTTAAAGTCCGATTCATTAAAATCATAACAAATATTCCATCCAATTTTATCATATTTTCTTCTTTCTTGGACCACAGCATGGAAGAATGCAAGAACATATATTAAAGGTTTAAATGCTGGATGAGCACAAGAGTCTAGTAGTTGAGGTCGCATTTTAAAGAAGGTGTTACGCAAATTCAGTTTTAAACCATTGGGAGGCTCTGTGACAACTTTTAGAGACCTTTGAAGAATTCCTATAGGAAATGTCGCAACTGGATCGGTAGTCAACCATAGTCTAAAGTCTGGATGCGGTTTACTTATTTTTTCAATGTGTTTTTCAAGTCCTTTTACAAAGGGAATAAGCAAATGACAGTTTTGGAACATCAGCCATTGACCTCTTGAAATTGCAGTATCCAAAAGTTGCAAAGCTGTTGGTTCCTGTCCTTGGCCCAAAGAAAGATAACGAAATTTTCCACCAGCAAAACCGCACCTAAAAAAAACTTAAGTTCGGTCCTGGCGCTAAATAAGACTGGCATTTTTAAAAGTCGTATTTTCTTTATTACACTAATAGAGAAACTGATTAGCCATTTTATTAAAGAAATAATCTTGTTTATTTTAAATAGAATGCGCTAAAATAAAAACGTAGGTACTTACCTGTCTGCTAATTTCATTAACTCCGCTGTTGGATCAGAACCAGGGCTCAAAATAAATACCACAGGAGTCGTTGGACTACACTGATCGTAAATATTATCCATGCTTATTACAGGAGGCATTATATACTCTTCTCCCATAATCGCCGTTATATAATCGCCTACAGCTCTATATACTCTATCTATTCTAAAACATCTTAGTAATAAAAGATTTTGAAACGGGGACAGGATTTTCTTGTAGTCAAACGGTATGTCAACTGATTCGGGAGCATCTAGATCATACCACTCTTGCCATATTTTCACATTCTTTTCTATTTGAGTTGGCAAATTTTCAAACTTTGAAGGAAAATCAACTGAAAGTTTTAAAATGTTTTCCCATCCCTGACTAGTAATCCAAGATGCAGGACGTTCTCGAGTTGATTTTTCTAAAGTGATACTACCCTAGAATTTAAAAGAACACTTTTTACGAAACTTGAAAGAAAAAATACATGCAAGGATATTTCCCAACATATGTATTTCTTCCAGACTTCGGACATAATTCTTATACACAGAAAAAACACTATCGTATATTGAATTAGTTACCAATTCACTCAATGCCACACTCTATTCCGTATTGCACAATACAAATTTGGTTTCTTTCAATGATTAGTTTATCAATGTTAACCAATAGGTTATAGGATTGCTTGAAATATATTATTGGTTTCAGTGAACGTTTATTTGTAAAAATATATATCGGATTTAATCGAAATACTTATGATTACTGCAAAGCTTTTTAGATATTTTACTTACATACCATAAAACGCTGAAATGAGTTGCTCCAGTCCCCAGAATTGCAAAAGAGCTATTATTTTTGGCGTATTATTAACGCAATAAACAAACATGCTGCGAATTTAAACGACTATTAAACGAACAAAAACCAACAGCACAATTTTAACCTCTCCAAAGAGTGTCCGCGAGCAATAGAAGCAATATTTCAGCCTACAATAGAACCCATTGAATAAATATTTTTTATTATTTCTATAATACTCTAATTTGTATTTTATTGGACTGTTTATTTTAATTAACATGATATAAGGATAATTGTCGTATTTTTAGATTTTACGTTTAAACTGTAGTTCTAGTCTATATTTAAAGAAATATTTTTTTCTGGGTTATTTCAATGTTTTGTTGAGAATATTACCTTTAATATGACTAATGTGGCAATGGTCATAAATAATACTATTATTGAAAATAGCATAGCAGTATTTTCTGTGTATAAAAAATTTACTTGGGAAGGTTCTATTTAATATTTGTTGGATTTTTAAAACTAAAAAATTTCATAAACATGTTAATGGAAAGTAGAAAAAAGGAGAGCTTAACCACAATGAAGAATAAAGGTTGCAAAATACGTTTCAGTTTGTTAAGGTTGTGTCAATGTACCTTAAATTTGATTTCAGGCTTAAACACTAAAATAAAATATATCTTAGCCCAACAAATAAAGTAAGAAAGTTGTTGAAAATTTACTTGGAGAAAAATGGGATGGCAAAAATTTGGCGAATTGTAAAATACTTTTTTACAGTCTGTTTCAAAAAGTAGAGAAAATTTTTTTTTCTGAAAATTAAGTGATCGTATTTGTAACCAACAAGACTGTTGCACAAAAAGTTTTGCGCAGAAATATTTTTTTACAGTATATATTCTTAATAATAGTTACGCTGGGGCTGGGGGAACCAAGTTAACATAAATTAAACTAATCAGAGTAAAATTTGCATACCTTTATAAAAAAATCCAGTTCTGCTTGGGTAACAATGCCAGCATTTTGTTCAAGTTTTACAGTCATTTGAAATGAAAACAGTAGCTTGTGTTTTTCAAATATACCGGTGCATCCGTAGTCGTATACATTTTGTGTAAGCATGCTAATAATATTAAATAATCGCCTATCTAAAATTGTATGAGGTAGAGCTTTTCTCAGTGAATAGGCAAACACACCCAAATAAGATGACAGAGAATACTGGTACATTGCATTAACACCTGCCATATCAGATAGAACGAAAAATAAAATAGCACCCCTTCTAGCAACTGGCCTATAAACATCACGAAGTTTATCAATATCTTTTGAGGTCTGAGTTGCTAATTGCAGTTTCTCCATTACTTCTGAAGCCTTACTTTTAGTATTTTCAAGAGTTGTAACTAACTCCACATTATCTAACATATTTCCTGTAGTTGTTGACAATTCTCTTAAAAGTGAATCTTCTAAATCTTGGAGAAGATTTTTATTTTCACTTGTTTCAGTAATCAGCATTTCTCTTTGTTCTTCCAAGTCTGGTCTTTCATTCCTTACAACTACACTTAGAAGTTGGTCTTCCAATCCTGATAGTGTTACTGTATAATTTATGACTACAGCTGATGCATACACCGAAGGATTGAATATCGGATTAGCAAATTTCGTGGTCATATATAACCTAAAGTTAGGATCCCAATCTACTTCTTTATCACCTAAAATGACAAATACACGACCAGAGACAACTTTAAGATTCTTCTGAATTACGTTTTCAACCACGGGATCAATATAATCATCAACATCCTGGAACAAAATGGGTGCACCATACTTAATCGACATTTCCAAGTGTTTTAGAAAGTCACTGTCATTAAAACTTACAATTTTCATGTTACTTTTTTCTTCTCTCTTTTTAACCCAATTTAACGCCTGTTGTTGTGGATCAATACATAACGGAAATCGGGAACCCCTTAATGATAATATTCCATTTTGAATTGACAATTCGTCTGGTGGCAGAGTTTCGGATACCCATTGACTAACCTCAACATCGGTTGTTAAATTTTTTTCCAATCTAAAAGGAATGGTTAAAGGAATTTTTCGCTCGGTAATGTCGTTTTCCCAGTCTTTATACACCATATCACGTCTAAATTCATAAGTAAAGGGGCCAGAGTATGCCAGGAAACCTGCACAGAGTAAACAGTTCCCTACCAGCCTTTCTTTCTCCATATGAAGTTGGTTTAAATCTTCAGTCCATCTTATTTTTTCAGAACTTAAACCAGAAATAAGTTTATCGGCAGCTTCTAATCTTCGCATCATAATGTCGGTTTCTTCTTGAAGCTCTTGTCTCCGTTTCATTGCAGTCGCATATTTTTCATTTAATTTGTCCAAATCAGTTTCTAGTTTGGCAATTTCATTGTAGAGCTTTTCTAAGTTCCGTTTTGCAGTATTAAATTCAGATTCGAGTTGTTCTACCCTGTCCTGTTTCGGTTTAACTTCTCTATAAACTGTACAGTAACCTAAGACAGCTTGTACAAATTTTAACAACCCATATCCGGCTTTGCTTATTGTACTCATTTCCTCCAGTTTTGAAGACTTTTTCATATGCGCTTTGCATGTCCGTTGTTGTGCTTGAGTTATGGCATCACAGTTCATTTCTTGAAGTGATTTGAGGAAATTACCTTCTGCCATCATACCTTTTGCAGTTTTCCAGGATACTTCCTTATATCCTCTTAAAATAACTATACACTCACACACAATCTGAACCGCTTCCGGTGGGGTGGCAAATGATCGTATTTCTGTAATATCTGATTTATCCAAGTCAGACAATGCTAAACGCGCTGTTTCAAGTGCAGGAAGCGCAGCAGATAAAGCTTCTTCTGCATCTGCTTTTTCAATACTAATTATTCTGGATTGTTCCTCTATTTCTGTACTTTTAAGCGATGCGATATCCTTTTTTTCTGTTGCAGTGGTTGTTCCAGCTTCAATTTCCGCAAGCATGGCTTCACATTCTGCAGTCGCTTTACCTACAACGATTTTTTGTTTTTCTAGTTTTGCATTTAAAATTGCCAGTTCACCGCTAGCTTCGTCAATTTTGGTTAGCCCACTTTTTAACCTATCGCACTGAGCAGTATTGTAGTTTCCTTTTTCTTCTAACAGTCTTAGGTACGTGGAAATAAAGTCTAGATAATGCTTCGGAGTAACATAGTTTTTACGTCTTAATATAAGCGTGTAAAGAATCGAAAAATCAATGACACTTTGATGTACATGAACTACGTGTTCTATAATAGTGTCCCTATATTGTTCTGGAACTTTGGGATTTTCTTTAAGGAAAACAGACGCGACCGCAAATAATGCTTGAAGCGGCCAGGGAAATATCCAGTCGATCGTAGTGTTATTAACTAAGCCAGGAAAGTTTCTGCAGCGTTTACTAAGAATATCACTAGTCGGCGACATTGAAAGTACTACGTGTAAGTTATCAACACAGTTGCGAATAAAGTATTGCCAGACACTGTCTTTACCTACACCAAATCCAGCGTTAACGGCAGCTGGACGACACTGTCCCACAATTTGTTCCTTGTCATCGTCAGTGAACAACGATGGCACGTATCCGATCATTAGAATATTATTAATAAATTCCAAAAATCCTTCCTCCACAATTTGTGCAGCAGTAAATAAAAATACAGTTGGCTTTTTTTCAACCCCTAACTGATTATATAATCTTTTTAGGTCCTCTTTAAACATCGATTCATTGTATCCCCTGCAAAGGGTGATACTAAACATTTCGCAACCCGCTGTAAAAGCTGCTAATCTTGTAAGAGATGCTTTACCGCTACCTCCAATCCCAACTAGCATCACATGCCCTTTTTCTAAGCGTAAACCTCTATGTATCCGCGTCAAATGCTCTAATGCATCATTAAACAAGACAATGTTTAGCTTTTCTTTACGCTCATTATATAATTCAACAATTTCTTGAAATAAAAAGTATATCGCATCATAATCTAGTAAATCCTCATAATCACGAGGCTCTCCTTCATTTACAGCATTTCTGTAATCACCAAAGAGTAAAGGATCACGCATGGAATATTCAAGAATATCTATCTCTTCATCCTTTTCCTCTTCTGGCGTTGGTTCTGGAGGATTTTCAACAAACACAAAATCTTCATCATCAGGTCTGGTAGTTTCTTGGTGCTTTTCTATTTTAGGAAAATACTTTTTTATTTGTTCAATCATATCTTTGCGCACTAATCTCTGATCTTCAACGTTAATTAGACGATCAGCAAACACTCGTGAAAACTCATTTCTCCAAACTCTAACTATCTGGGGTAAAGTATAAAATAATTTTGGAGTAATCTTACACAAACCGGCCGTTACTCGAGATAAGTCACGCATATTAAAAATATAATGGAATTTACTAGGAGTGGGTGGTAATTGAATTAAAAGTGTGTTATAAAGATTTA